>JAMPIV010019288.1:0-97118 GCA_024509875.1 Oreohelix idahoensis
TTGCCATTGGGTGCAATTAAGCTTCATAACAGGTGCCGTCGGCGTAATACTTGCGTCTGGTGGTAAATGTCTCTCTACAAATATATAAATAAATAAATAAAAATATGCGATAGGGTGGGTGGGATGATGATAATGCTCTTGTGATATGTGATCACTTTCATGCACACTCGCAACCGACCCGATCAACAATAAAACTCTGATTCTAAGGCAGGGGTTGTATTTATGCATACAACCATGTCAGTGACAACAAGCACATGAAGCAAACATTAAACAAATAAAACAAAGCAAACAAAACACCCAGCCAGTACTCAATTTCTAATCTGAAACGCAAACAAAGCACCGACTAGTTAAAATCATAATAGTTAAATAATGAGAAACACCATGCTCTCACCTGTCAACTGTCCTTCTTCCACGCTACCTGAATTATTCAACTATCCCGCACACACACTCAGCTCATGCATGTCGTCTAATCAGACTAGTATGGTGTTGTGCATGAGGCTGGCAATCTCACCATGTAACACAGATTGCTACCGGATCACTGCAGCAGGAGCATCTGAATGCTTTGTGCGGTCTCCATGCGGAGGCCACACACACTGGTGGCCATATGCTAAATAAGGAGCGAGAGGAGACATAATTTGTTCCCAAGTGGACCCACGTGCTCGCATAAATTATCAGATACATAACAGTAACTAAATAATAAAGAAATATGCATAAAATAATATTAAACGATATGTACAACGAATACTCGCATTAATGAGCATAAACCACCACCTCGCAACTGATCCATCTCAATATTCATCCTTGCACTCTGAAGCATGTCATATATGCAGACAGATGAGATTGGGAACGCATCGTATAAAACACATTGTTACAGAAACAAACCACTGCCATAGCATATAAATGCTTCGTGTAGGCTTCTTATGGATTCAGCCGGAATGGTGTCGCCCTGCTCCCCAAGGAGCAAACAGGAACGTTTATGTCTCAAATGTGCTCCACGTACCAAAAGTAGGGGTATTATATTTACAAGGCATATTAATGACTAGAACTAAATACACCACTAGGCCTAAACCACGTGGCTGCCATCTTGCGAGAACAGCATACAGCCACGCTAACAATCCAGCTAAGCTGCGTGGTTGTACATTCTATAGTAACCTTACATTATAATACTACATATTATAGAAATAATTGCTTAGCAAGGCTATTTAAAGCAGTACAGATAACCAATAGAGATTTTACTTACTTACTTAGTCGTTCCCCTTCTACCGTGAGGTGTAGAGGTTTGGAAGAGAGAGCGCCAGACCATTCTATCAGCTGTCTTCTTCCTAGCCTGGTTCCATTCTAGTCCTCGGACCTTCAAAGATTGTCTAATGTTGTCCTTCCAGCGGACTCTGGGTCGTCCTGGAGGTCTGGATCCCTGGCTCTTTGTTTCCCATGCTTGTCGTGGTAGCCGATCTTCTCCCTTCTGCAGACATGGCCAAACCATCTTAGTTGGGACTGTTCTATTTGAGTCTGCAGCGGATGGGATTTTAGTCCTTGACGGATCGTCTGGTTGCGGACCATGTCTCTTCTTGTTACTTCAACCACTTTTCTCAGATACATCATTTCTGAGGTTTGGATCTGGCTTTTGTGGGTTGTAGTCATTGCCCACGACTCGCATCCATATGTCAAGACTGGGACATAGGTGGAGCGGTATACAGCCATCTTGGTTTTCTTACCAACCTCTTTCTTGCTGAGGAATCCTCGATTTATGGCCTGAAAAAGTCTCCCAGCCGCTGCTTTTCGAGTGGCCAACTCTTCTTTGATGCCTCCCTTTCGGTCTATAATAGCTCCGAGATATTTACAGTGGTCGACCTGCTCCAGGACCTGTTCTCCCAACTTAATCTGATGTTTTCTTTCTTCTCGTGATATCACCATGGATTTTGTTTTAGAGCTGCTTATGACCATCCCTCTCTTCTCCAGCTCTTCCTTCCAGACTTGCAGGTTGGATTGGAGATGTGCCTCTGATTTCAATAGAGATTTTACACTGTATAAAGGACTATGAAACTAAGAAAGCTAACATCAATTAGCTATAGCCGATCTTACTAATACTTACACCACATTATCAGTCTAACAGTGCTGAAGACGCACAGGACTTTATTCTAGTAAGCTGTAACATATTAATAAATTCCAGCACTCACCACACTAAAATAAACTACTTTGGCATCAGTACCGTAATTAATAAATATAACAATCTAAATCGCGCCACAATTAAATATTATTTAAACCGACGTGTCAATTAGATCATTGAAGGTTTCCTTAACCGCAAACACTGTGGAAATACTTAACCATTAATTTCATTTACAAAAATATAATAACCGAATATGTCAGTTCTAGTACCGGCCACGTGTTATATTTCATGAACATGGACAATCTGCTCCAGCCACGCCATGTCTGAATAAATTTAGATATGAAACCAACCGCACGCGAAATATAAATAACATTGAATTAAGTACTCGTATATAATTATTTGAAATACTACGGCACAAAGATGGTGATCCTAAATCCTTTCTAACACTATAAAGACCTTTAGAATCTTGGAGAATAATATATGTACTCAAAAATTTAAGGCATGTTCTTGCTTGAACTAGACTTCAGTATTTCTCAAAAGCTTGTTCTCTCTCCCCGACAGGCGATCAGAATGATAAAGAATTTAAACTGACGCTATAGCCTGGACGCTTCTCTTCTCTGATTGGCTGCTATCCGTAATCGATATGACTAATGTTCTATTTTTACATCCTGACTGAGTTACACTAAAAGAGCTGCTAAATCAATATGTGTTAGTAAAAAGGTAGAGAACGACAGACAAAATGGCGATGGCAAGATGGCGCTGTCGCATATTCCCCGCCTGATTTTGTTGTAGTCGTCACAACATCACCACCTCTGGCGCTTCAGTCGTAATCTCTCAGATCGTTGGTGCTACGCCTGATTCTTTTTGAGCGGCGATGCTTTGGGCTCAGATTCTGTAATCGTTACAACCCGGCTGGGGACCCTCTTGGTCGTCATGTTCCTAGTCGTACGTTGCTGGTGTAGCAGTTGCTGTGGTTTGGAAGATTCGTTTACTTGTGCAGCGTCGCCGCTTGCTTGTGACTTCTTCTTGTCAGTGCATGCAGCTGTCGACTTTATAGGGGGATTGCTCCTGACGTGTTTTACACTCATTTTGTGTGAACGGTGGCTTACATTCCCCACAAGATGCTTTAGATGAGTTTCCTCTTCTGAACATTGATGTGCATTCCCTCCTATCTGCTTAAGACGAGTTTCCTCCCCTAAACGTCGACCAAATCTCTTGGCGCCTTTAGGGTGACAGTTGTCACGGCCATCTCTTGGCTTGCCCCTTAAAGGCAACCTCGTTGTGGCAGTTAGTTTAGGGAAAGAGCCCCTTGAGAGACAAGCGAATATCAAAAGTTCTGAGGACTTGCATTTAAAGCATCGTTTTGGAAGCGGGCCTCGAGGGCATTTGGCTGCCATGTGGTCTGATAACTCTCCACAATTGTAGCACCCCATCTTTGTAGGCTTTCTCTGTGCCATGGGTCGCCTCCTACTACCCTTACATTCTTGGCCGCCAATGCCGCATACATAGACTGCTTCCATGCCCTGGACAGATGGTTTGCTTTCAAACTCTACTTGCTCGTTCCTTGCCAGACTTCTGAATCCCTTTCTGAAGATCTTGGTCTGATGTACGAATACATCAATACCTTCATCATCTGGCGTAATAAACCCCCATCCCCTGTCGACACTATACCACTTGCAAACCCCTTGTCGCCTTGTTGGTGCAACTGCGTTTCTTGGTACTGTCAGCTCACAGCTTTCCTTGACAACAGCCTGACTCTCGCATACACGGAGGTCTAGTTGAGGTTCCTGCTCACACACCCCCTCGTCGTGCTTTTTCCGAGGTTGGCATGGTGCTTTCTTTTCTTGCTTTTCCTCTTGTGCTGGCAAACAGGTCTGAAGGATGGTCGGCTTAGACTCTGCGTAGACTTCAGGGCACTCAATAGCAAGACGAAGAGGGATGCATACCCTCTGCCCCGAGTAGATGAGTACCTGTATGCGCTAGGAGGAGCAAAGATGTTCTCATCGCTTGATCTGGCGAGTGGTTACTATCAAGTAGCAATGGATGAAAAAGACCAAGATAAAACCGCTTTCACTACCCCTTTTGGACTTTATGAATACACCAGGATGCCTATGGGCTTAGCCAACTCTGCCAGCACCGACCAACGATTAATGCAGATCAGTATGCATGATTTAGTGTTCCAGTTGAAACTATTGTACCGTGATGACATTTTAGTGTACCTCCGCTGACTTCACTAACCATTTGATCCGACTGGAGAAATTATTCTCTAAGCTACGCCAGCTAGGGCTGAAGTTGAATGGAAAAAAAGTGTAAGCTGTTTAGAACAACGAGTGAATTCTTGGGGCATACTATATCAGCAGATGGAATAGGAGCTATGGAAGACAAGGTGAAGGTTGTTCAAGAGGCCCCTGTACCGCGGTCCCTGACTGAGTTACTGTCATTCTTGGGATTGGCCAGTTACTACCGCAGATTTATGCCGGGCATTGCAAAGATAGCTAAACCGCTACATAATTTAGTAGCTGTGCTCAATCAAGGCATGCAGATTAAAAGACGGAGTAAGTCACCCATAAGAGAGTTGTGGACTGAAGAGTGTGTTGTAGCCTTTGAGACACTGAAAAAGGCGCTAACCTCCACACCGCTACTAGTGTTCCTTAACTTCTCGCTATCGTTTATCCTGGAGGTAGATGCATCATATGACGGATTAGTAGCTATTCTTTCACAAGTGCAAGATGGGACAAAGAAAGTCTTGGCATATGCAAGTCGTACACTTCGACCATCTGAAAGAAACTAAAAAAGCAGTATGAGGCTAGAACTGCTAGATCTTAAGTGGGCCATGGCTGAGAAGTTCAGAGGTTACCTGCTAGGATCACAAGTAGGGGTATTTACCGACAACAGGGGTCTGGCCTTCTGGGAGAAAGCTAAACTGGGAGCTATAAAGCAGAGATGGATGACCCAGATAACTATGTTTAACTACACAATCCGACACCTTGCACCGAGAGCCAATAGAATTGCAGATTGTTTGTCTCGCTTTCCTATTGAAACCACAGGCGAAGAACTGGAGGAAGATACAGACGCGGCAATAAATGGCATAACAGCTGAGGTTATCAGATGGTTTACCCAGATACCGCATGAGACAGGGTTGATGACAGCAACAAGCCAGAAAGATATCAGTGAAAGGGTACCGGCCGAATCACCTCCAGCACCAGCAACCACTCAAGTATTTCCCACCCTATCATACACACACACACACACACACATATATATATATATATATAATTGTTAAGATTACACACACTTTGGTGTTATGTTGAATAATGATGTTATTTAAAATGTACGATATGCTTAACGTTATCTTTTTGCCTATAGGTTCTGCTTTTGTTCCTAAAGAAGATGATTTGTATTAATGTTATGCTTAACATAATTTCCATGCACATAGATTTTGGTTGATGCCTGAAGGAAGATGGCGTATCACATCCTATAATCCAAAAGGTTTCTTTGTATTCAGGGCTTTATTACTGAATATTATGCACAAGGAGTACATCTTGTCTTCTTCTGTCAATGTACGAGGAGGAATCAAAAAGTAAGCTTAATATTTTTTTCATTAGCAGAATATGCACTCATAGGAATGAAAGCACTAAACCACTTTTTAACATAGTTCCCACCACGTTCAATGCAGGTGTGCCAGCGCTTCACTAATGCCTGGATTCCGCAAGAAAAAAAAACTCTTCTGACAGCGTAGCCACGTATGCACCACTCTTTCACCTCATCGTCCGTACTGAACTTTTTTGCCACCGAGGGCCTCCTTGAGAGGTCCAAACACATGGTAATCATTCGGTTCAAGGTCCGGATGAATATAAATATTTAGACGAACATAAAGATATGTTTTCATGCACTCGTAAGAGATAAAGAAGTAGAAAACTAGTCAACAGAAAAGCAACAGACGTGAGTGGCTTACCCAGGACTCGAATCCAGAACCTTATATGCTACAACACCGCCTAACTAAGCAAGCGAATAACACTATCCTCCCTATCATCTAAGCATCACCAAAAAATGATATTTCGATAAGGGGATGTGGAAGACATTCCAAATGCAGATTCGTGATTTTCGTTACTGTCGCACGAGTTGTGTGCGGCCGTGCGTCATCATACTGTAACAACACACCAGAACTGAGCAAGCCACGACGTTTTGATCTGATTGCAGGTTTCAAGTGGTGCTGAAGCAGGTCACAGTATGATCCGCTGTTGATAGTGAGTCCCCTGGGCATGTAATGTTCCAGGATTGGGCCTTTATATTCGTCCCAGAAGAGCTTAAGCATCAATTTGCCGGCCTACCGCGTTGTATGGAACTTCTTTGCTTTCGACGATGATGAATGTCGCTACTCCATGCTGACTGGCTTAGTCTCTGGCTGGAAGAAGTGGACCCAGTATTCGTCACCAGTTGCTAACCGGTGTAGAAAGCAGCCATCTCCTTCAGCTTCACAACCTCGTAACACTATTTAACAAACATCCACAGGACGTTCTTTCAGTACGGGAGTGAGTTGTTTTGGTACCCACCTAGCGGAGACTTTGTAATACTGCAGCACGCCGTGAATGATGTGGTGCGCCTAGACGTGACTGATCTTCAATTCTCCAGCCACCTCGTCAAATGTTACCCGCCGGTATTTCCGTATCACTCATTTCACTGCAGCGATAGCGTCAGGCGTAGTCGCAATGTGAGGCCGGCTGGAGCGAGCTGCATCAGTCACAGTTGGCAACCCCTTTTTAAACTTCCTGTGTCACCAATAAACCTGACGAAGCGACACATTAGCGTCCTCATACTGACTCTTCATCCTCCAGTGAATGTCTGCTGGTTTCTCACACTCACTACCAAAAAAAAAAAAAACCCGGATAACTGCACGCTGCTCTTCTCTCGTGAATGCTTCCAAGGGGACGGCCATCTTGTCTATGATTTGCTGACTTCATACTTCACACCAGCACGACGTTTTGTGCGCACTGGTACCTCAAGCAAGAGGGCATAACATATCTGTAGTACAACCGTCTACTACGCGATTTTGATTTTTTATTGCCATATTAAGGTTAATGTTTGACTCACCCTCGTATTTTCAGGACAATGACTTTGTTAAACTCTGTATTCAGATGATGTATTAATTTTTAAATGTTTGTGTATGATGTACCCCTGTTTGACTGACACCACAGCCTCGTTGACCATGTTGTTTATAAATGAGGGAATCGGATGATTCAGTGGCCTGCCAGCATTGGTCGGGAGATGGGAGGGGGGGCAAAGGGGGTGAGGGGGGGGGGGGGGCTTTTTTAAGATGTCACAAACAAATACGAACCCCTCGCCATATATTCAAATATTTGCAGGTTGAACTTTATAGTGAGAGGTGGCCACTAATTGGTATGAACTGTGCCAAGTGGACCAATACTAACACCTGGAATAGGCATTGTGTCTTCAGGGGTATCGAATTTGAAGACACAACGTCATCAAAAATTCAGCAGATGAGTACACTGTTTAGTAGAAAACATTCAACCAGGTGAACGACCCACTTAAGTGATGACACAGACATAGAAAACCTTCAACCTGGTGAACGACCCACTTAAGTGATGACACAGACATAGAAAACCTTCAACCAGGTGAACGACCCACTTAAGTGATGACACAGACATAGAAAACCTTCAACCTGGTGAACGACCCACTTAAGTGATGACACAGACATAGAAAAGTTAAAGGTAGTCCCATAGCAGATACTGCCTAGGGAAGTGAAATGTTAGAGACTTCACCATACTAGGTTCACCATCTACACACAATAGGTGACCAGTGACCTTCATCTCTGCCTTTTCCTTCTTTAACTCAAAGTCAGGTACCCATTTACAGCTGGGTAGACTGTAGCATGTCGGTACCGTGATTCAAACCCGGCACCATTTCCACGAGAGACCAGAGCTCTAACAGAAACTGACAAACACTGACACGTGACACTGATTAATTGTTTGTGTTGGTGTAAATATGATTAATTGTTTGTGTTGGTGTAAATATGATTAATTGTTTGTTTTGTGTAAATATGATTAATTGTTTGTGTTGGTGTAAATATGATTAATTGTTTGTGTTGGTGGAAATATGATTAATTGTCTGTGTTGATGTAAATATGATTAATTGTTTGTGTTGGTGCAAATATGATTAATTGTCTGTGTTGGTGTAAATATGATTCATTGTCTGTAGTTGGTGTAAATATGATTAATTGTCTGAGTTGGTGTAAATACAGAAATTCTGAAACAAATTGTGTATACAGTGCAAATATGATATTTTATTAAGTGTATACGTTAGACGGATTACAGTAAATTGATTAAAAATTTTAAAACTCCAATTATTGCCGTTTTTAACGTTCCTGTAATCATTATCGTTGTGATGTTGTATAGTAATAATTAACCTGGTAGGGAATAATACGAACTAAATTTACAATTTTGAACATAATACTTTTGGAGCTCAGGATAGGATTAGCAGGAACGTTAACTTAAATAATACTTCTAGTATATAGCTATCAACTGAACTTTGTGGTTAACTACTTGACTTGACCTGTGCATTCCTTACCAATAGTTCACCAGCTCACGTCTCTGATTTTAGGTAAACTATTTTCTATCTATTCCTACTACGACTGTACTAGATATTATCTAAACTTCCATCACGTCACACGCGAGGCAAACTCCGGAAAAACTGTTCTGCATAAAAAGCAAGAGCTTGTCTCTGTCACATGTTGCATCCCCTTTGCTCTGCAGTGATGGTCAAACAATGGCCAAAACCTAGAGTATCTAATTTGCTTCTTCAATGGTGTCTACCTTCGCACAACATTACTCTTGGTAGAGATGCAGATAGAAGGATGATGATGCTTCTACCTTGAGGTAGTATTCACAAGATATTCAGAAATCAAGAACAATGCTGAATGTGTCTTAAAACAGTTAACTTATTATACCCGATAACTTTTGTGAAGAAATGCATTGTATGATTTAGCTCTTTCAAGCCGCCAACTGATTTAATTAAGTGTATTTAAGGTGACTGAGACATACAGATGCAGTACACTCAAAAGGATTAAATCAACTATAAATTTGAATAAATACAAATAACAAATGTAATAATCAGTTATATTTAACAGTGTAAAATGAATAATTATATTAAAATAGGATAATCATTACAGGGTGAAGTTATAGATATTGAGGGAATAGTCTGAAAGTTCATTTGGCAGCATTTAAGTTTGTAATTAGCTGCCAGTAATTGTGTTATTTTCTTCTGCAGCCGATGTTTGGTTCTTTGCAGCTTATGGACTGATTCACTCTTGTCACTGGTCAAGTCTGGATGTTGTGACACGTTCCAGGAGATAACAGGGAGTAATCACAAAGCTGGTCCAGCGTCTTTAAGACCCGTCTGATGATGGTGTATAGCGTTGACAGCGGCCACTTATACCGCATACTTTGTTCCAGAGATAACAGTTTCATTCCACCATCCCTTCTACCTCAGAACTTTATCCTCTCTGAGCATTAATATTAATCCCAGTGAGCGGAAACATTCATTACATTTATACTGTCCTAGAATAACGGCATATTGAAAGCAGATCTTCTAGACATTACTTTCAGTGGACAGAAAATTGAAAGGCAAAACAAGTTGAAATACCTTGAAGTAACATTCGATCAAATAAGCACCATGTTGATAACATCATACAGAAGTGCAAGAGAGGTCTGACAGCCCTAAATACAATGCCTGCATCGCACCAGGAGCAGAGACTACTATTTCTCCTGTATCATCAGCTGGTCTTGTCTGTTGTCAAGTATTGCCTGGGAATACTCATGCTGTCAATATCACAATGTGAATAACTGGAACGAATTTAAAACGAATGGATGCGTAAAGTCTTGGGCTGCACGCGAGATACATCTATTGTGATGATGCGACACATGCTTGGATTGCTGTCAATTAGATCCAGATATACGAAGGCCCAGGTAAAAACGTATATGCGTGTGACCACAGACAAAAGACATCCCCTGCATGGGAACATAGCTGAATTCAAAGGAGCGAGAATAAAGAGGGGGATGTCATGGATGGCGCAGGTAGAAGAGACTATTAGACAGGTGACCCCAGTTGAAAATATATTCAAGGTAGAGGAGCGGAGTAAGTCAAATGAGAGCTATATGAACTACCAGCAAGTCATCATCAGCCTTCGCAGGGAGTGCAGAACATGGGCCAATGGGAGAGCAGAGATAGAAATTGATCAACTGAACATAGCAGGGCTTATATGATAACTATTTCCAGCATGAGAATGGAGGTAGAGGCAGCTACTGCTGCCTTAAGATAGCTGTATGAGACTTTGTTAACAACGGCAGTTATTGTATTAGACTCACAATTCATGATTCGAAAGGTCCAAAATGAATAGAAAACCTCCATAGAAGCATCGAATCTTCAAGAACTGATATGGATCTACTGTCCTGGTCATGCCGGAGTACGTGGCAATGAAAGACATGACAGACTAGCTTCTAGAGCACAAATAAAGGTGCAAGGGCCATGGATAAGGAAGAAATACTGACGGCAGTTCATGTTCGTCTATTAGAGAATGACACTGCAATCGATGAATCATCAAGGCAAAGGCAGCTGGAATGTGGCATCAAACGTTGGACCAGCGGGGATTTGCATATGAGAGGATGTATCCGCCGCGTATACAACCAGTGCGCAATAGGAACAATTAGCATTCATATCCTTCGACATTTGCCAAGGGAGACTGAGCACCTACGGGTTTGCCCAGAGTGCAATGACGTCGATCGATTCTGATTAACATTAACATTACATTTATACTGAATACCTTTACATTTGCAATGGTTGAAAATGTGAATAATATAATAAGTATGTAAATCAGTTCTGTCATCATCCACTCCCTGCTCCATATGGATCTTGGGACTACCTCTGCTTTTGGGTCTCTATGAGAAAGCAGCATAAAGCAGTCACCAGCTCTTGCAGTGGTGGTTTATAAAACCATCATTATATATGTGCAGGTTGCCAGCCTGATATGACTTGGATATCCACTAGCAATTTTCACATGTTAATAAATGCAAAATGGAGAATTTAAAAATGCATAACTCATCATAAAATCTCTAAGGGAATTCTGACTCCATTAGCTAAGGCAACTTGTTTAAAATGCCTCTTACACGCGGTTTGGGGTATTACTTTACCTTACTGTGACCACACCTTAGGTCCATATGGCGTATACGACACTGTAATTTTACGTAGTTTTCTTCAATACAATAACGTGGAGTAACCACATCTCCTTTTGTATGATTTTCGTTTCTTTTCCTAACTATCAACGTTCTAGGCATATTGATGAGTGTTCATGGAACACAGAGGCTTGCTAACATACTATGGTATAATAATAATAATCACTAACAACATTCAAGCACAGTTCAATATGAGGACTCAATACTTGTTGCTCCCGGCATGTCCTTCACTTTTCCCAATAGCAGTATCTAGCTGTTTGCAGTTTTAATAAGGCATAGAAATAAATAAATCATTCTTACCACAAATTCAATGAAATATAACACAAGTGACGATGACTGGCGAATATGGCCTCCGTTTCTCTGCCGTTGTTCAGACTGTTAATTTTATTTATTTATTATTACAATTAACACTTCTGTTCTCATCGTACTTGGATACAGAAAATTTTCTATACAAATGGCCACCAGCTGTCTAGGCTTTTGCTAATATCTATTTGGGCCGGCCAATGAAATCAGGCGACTACCAAATTTTGAATTTATTTTTGAAAAGCAAAAACAAAACCCCAAACATACTATGAGTCTCGTAGTCCATTGGTCAGTCTGAATTAGTTATGCCAATGCAAAAAGATGTTTAGTTTTTGGCTAACATTTTCCTGCCTCCCCCTTTACTCCTAACGTCAACCAATCAGATTGAAACACTCCTATGCCTCTTTTTTTCAAATTTACGTCCCCAATGTTACCGATAAAATAAGCATGAACGATAGTCTGTTCGTCACACTGTCCAAGAATATATAGTATTTCTACAATATTTTAGGTATTACTGGAGCGATTTTTTATATTAAAACATATTATTAGTCAGAAGACTATAACCTATCAGCTGATATAAGTTTTATGTCAGTCTTTAGTGTCGTTAACAATTTCGTCTTTTTCCTTGCATTTTGGGTTTTCTTTTGTTTTATCACAATATTAATAAAATCTATCGTCTAATATATTATAAGGACTATGGAGGATTTTTATAGGTAATAATATTAATTCTATCCTTCCAAACTATCCTTTTTTAGTTTATAAAGAAAGTCAGTTTCACTTTTGGTATCGTTTCCCTTACTCCCCCTTTCTCTCAATTCTTATTTGAATCGTCGCTAACTGCATGTCTAGCCTAACGAAGTGGCGGGGTAACACGGAGTGACGTTTTTCACGCCATAGTGCAAATTTTTAAACTCAAGGTTATTATGCGTCTAAATACAATACACTACCGTAGTTGATTTTTCTCTCACTCAATTACCCTCCCCCCTTTGTCTATTTCGTCTGTCGCTCCAATGAATGAAAGAAGTATTTGCATCGCGCAAACTGTTTCATGTTAATTTATTCTTCCCAAGACGGAGTGACGAAAACGCGGGCGGGTGTAGGATAGGTTTTCATTTCCTCTAGCGCAAACACTTTTTAACATACGGTTCGCCTCGAGGCATAGGTGACGATGTCGGGCAATAAACACGGGCTTTATTTAGTTTTACTTCTACTTTTTGACTCTTTAGTTCAATTTTAATGAGATTTTGATTTATTTGTATCACTGATCTCATCACAGTGTCATCGGACCATTGCCTGTCTGAAAACTATGTTTTCAGTCCTTCGCGGGGTAGGGGGAGGGGGGTAATGAGGCGCTGGCTATTGTACGCCACATGCCAGAAAAGAACCAAGATTTTGGTGCTGGTGAGCGCGGCACGATGATGATTTATCATAGTGTGTATTGCGCACATGACGAAAACAGTTTTGAGATAGAAACGAAGAGAGCCAGTGTTTACCCTTAAGGGTTGGCTTGTGTTTTCTACCAGTTGGTAGAAAGATGAAAATTGTTCAATGGAAAATGTCTTAAAAGACAGCGTGTACATATTTCCAATCAACAAAGGAATTGGAATTAGAGAATGTATATGTCGTAACACGGAATATGGAAGTTGCCGAATGTACCTATCTTATTATGCCTTGTGAAGATGATGTTCAGTATACGTTAATTAAAAGCTGAAATGTCAACAGAGTTCCCAAGTTGATATATCTATTGTTGAAAGGAACTATTGAATTTCCTGTTATGGAGTATTGTGGCTGTCATGAACCTTGAGGACCTATTATATGTGAACCCTGGACACAGTGTGAGAACTAGCATACTACTCAACTGAACAAGATAAACTTTTAACGCCACAGTATGAGACTGGCAACCTTAACATACGAAAATAGCATATTCATAAACCACTACAGCAAGGGCTGGTGATTTCTTCTAGCTAGTCGTGCGGAAAACCGACAGCAGTGGTAACACCAGATTCCGAATGGAGCAGTGATTACTGATGATTACATCACATGTGCCTAAAGAGTATAATATGTTGTGAGATATATGCACTTTGTTAATTGTAACTCAGACAACTCATTATTCGCGCCGTCCAGACACATTTTCCCAGTTTAATACCCGAAAGAATATTAGTGATTTTTAATCATCTTCCCTGAGATACACTATGTACGGGAATTTAATTATTCTGAGAGATTAACATTGATGAGTGACAGCGAGAATGCGCCTGTTAATTGGCAGCCCACAAATGTACTTAGGAGAGGCAGTTTTTTTTCTATTTTGTCAAAAAAAAATTCCTGGAACGAAGCTAGTTGTGAGTGAAACGCAGGGAATCAACACGAACCGCCTAAATTAAACACGTTTTGTAGAGAAGAGCCCTCACCACCGAAGAGCTGACGAAAAACGTCTCAAAACTCCCTTATTACCAGTTAAGTGCTTATAAAAGGCACCAGCAACCGGACATAATTTTCTGAACTATATCCTCACAATAAATCTCGTTGAAGAGAAAAATTTGGTTCCAATACAAAATTCTAGCATTTCCTTTATTTTAAATTGTTAATACTAATTGTTTATTAAATTTGTTACCTGTTGGTTTAAACTAAACAATCGTTTTTTATTCAGGTATTACATGTATGAAAGCAAATGTATAAGCCAGAATATTATATATATATATATATATACAAGTCAAAAAAGAAACGCAACATTATTGCAGTGGTAATGGACACCAAATTTCAAACTTGTAACAAAATTTTATTTTACGGAATTATTGTTTCAATCTTGGCATGAAGAAACTTTCAGACTTTAACAATGAAATGGTGTTCATTAAATTTGGTGTGGACTTTCATTCTTTGCGACTGAGGCCTCCGTTTCAGTAAGGTGTATGGCCTCCTCCGGCCTTTATCAGAGAACGACATCTCCTTGACATGGATCCGATTAGCCGTTGGATCTGTTGTTGTGGGATGGCTGCCCACTCTTCCCTCAGTGCAAGAGACAACTGTCGGAGATTGGCTGAAGCCACGTCTTGCTGGCGGAGTCGTCTGTCGAGTTCATCCCATAAGTGTTCTATGGGGTTCATGTCTGATGACATGGCTGGCTACGGAATGGTCTTGACGTTGTTGTCAGCGAGGGACTGGGTGGTGAGTTGTGCCTCATGAGGTCGAGCGTTATCCTGCTGAAAAATTGACCCTCGTGCAGCCAGAAAGGGAAGGACGTGAGGACGAAGAATTTCAGCGACGTATCGTTGGACATTCAGGCGTCCTTCAATTTGCAGCAGGTCACTTCTTCCCATTAAGTTGATCGCCCCCCCCCCCCCCATCAGTACACCTCCACCACCATGTGGAGGAGCCTCATCAACGCTTTTCTGGGCGTAGCGCTCATGGCCTCTGCGGTAAACCCTTCTCCGTCTATCGTGTCGCTGGAGCATAAAAAAAGATTCATCACTAAACCAAACCCGTCTCCAGTTATTCCCAACGGTCCATTGACGAAGCTGGTTCGCCCACTGTAGTCGGTTCTGGCGATGCCGGTCCGTAAGAACAGGACCTCTGTAGGGTCTTCTAGCCCAAAGACCAGAGTCGTGCAGCCGGTTCCTGACCCTTTGATCTGAAATTCGACGAGCTGCTGATATTGACTGGACGGTGGAGGAAGCAGATGCAAGTCGATTCCTGAGGTGATGCAGCCGTATGAAGCGGTCTTCGGCAGGAGTTGTGACTCTGGGTCTTCCACTGCGTAGCCGGTCTGCCACTGAGCCAGTTTCTTGAAATCGCCTCCAAAGGCGACTAATGGTGTTTCTAACCACATTAAATTGTCTGGCCACTACACTTTGTGACTGTCCAGTCTGTAAACGTCCAATGATGATGAGTCGTTGTTCTGTAGTGAGATGAGCCATACTTGCGCATTGAATTTTCAACTGAATTTATTCGAGGAGCGTCAATCTTTTATAGGCATTCAATAATATGTTCAGAGAGTTTTGTGTTCAGTAAGTTTCACGGGATTCTCATGAACCTGTCACGATTTATTGTCAAAAATGTTGTTTTGACCTTGACCTCTTTCATGACCTCACGAATCATGACGTGAGTACAATTCAGGTAACCACGAGAAGTTAATGACCAGGTTGACTCAGTCGATAGGTTGACTGATGTCCAATCAGCGAATATCGTTTATAAAAGTAACACCAAAAAAGTTGCGTTTCTTTTTGTGAACAGTATATATATATATATATATATATATATATATATATATATATATATATACTGTGTTTTGTAACTCGGACAAGTATGTTCGCAGACTTGGAAATGTGTATTTCATTAATTTTGCAAGTATCACTGCCATATTTTTACATGTTTCCAACTAACTTCACCACATGTATAAAACCTAGTTTTTCACCCTAATTTCGACATGGACTGGAAAAGAAAAGAAGAAATAAGCAACAATTGTCGAATCGAAAGTCATAAGAAGAAAAGAGTCTAACATAATGGATGTACATTTATACATGAGAACATAGGAGAAAAAAAGAAAGAGATGACATCGATACATTTGTCTATGAAATATGTACGAGGGACGTTCAGAAAGTAATGCACCACATCGTTTTTTTCAGGAGCTGTTTATTCAAAAAGCATGAAATTTATATACAATATACATGGATATGGCATGTAAACATCGGTATTATTCAACATAATCCCCATCAACTTGTACGGCTTTATGCCAGCGCGAAACAAGTGCATGTATTCCTAGCACGTACCAGATTTTGTCTTGATCATGTAGCCATTTCTTCGCTGCAATAAATCACTCCTTCATCATCTTCAAACCTTGTCCCACGGAGTGCATCTTTAAGTGGACCAAATAGATGAAAATCAGAGGGTGCCAAATCGGGACTATAGGGTGGATGGGGTAGTACAGTCCAACCCAATTTGGTGATTGCTTCCCGTGTTGCCAGACTTGTGTGAGGGCGCGCATTGTCGTGAAGGAAAAGCAGGTCTGCTGGATTCTTGTGCGGCCGAACTCTGTGAAAACGTTGATTGAGTTTTTTCAATGTCTTAATGTAATCTTGCGAATTGATTGTCTCTCCTCTTGGCATAACGTCCACAAGAATCACACCTTCAATATCCCAAAAGACAGTAATCATGACCTTTCCAGCTGAAGGAATTGTCTTGAATTTCTTTCGTCTTGGTGATTGCGGATGATGCCACTCCATTGACTGTCTTTTTGTCTCAGGTTCAAAATGATGTGCCCAGCTTTCTTCACCTGTAACGATCTTAGCCAAAAAGTTCTCTCCAACAGCATTGAAACGCTCCAACAATTCAGAAGAAACTGCTTTCCTTTGCAATCGGTGGTCATTTGTGAGACTTCGAGGAACCCATCTTGCGCAAACCTTAGAAGATCCGAGAGTTTTTATAACTGCATTTACACTACCAATGCTGACTGACAGCTGTAAGGCCAATTGTTGAGTAGTGATTCGCCTATCAGTAAGAATAATGCACTCAGCGCATTTCAACATTTCTGCGTTGGTGGCTGTGGCAGGACGTCCACAGCGCGGCCGATCAAGCAGCTCCATATCTCCACTTCCTGATTCTTTGATTCTCTGAACCCAGCGACTGACTGTACTCCTGTCGACTGCAAAATGTCCATACACATTACATAGACGCTTGTGAATATTCACAACAGTTTCCTTCTCTGCAACGAGAAATTGTATCACAATTCGCTTTTTATAACGCAAGTTGCTAACACGCTCCATTTCAACGGTTTAGGGCAGCCGTATTTTTTGGCCGGTTGCAGTGCAATTTGGTGCACACAGTTGGCATATGTCATATTTGAAGTGTGCAAAATGTCACGCTTCTATCTTTATTATTAACTGAGAAAAACGATGTGGTGCATTACTTTCTGAACTCCCTTCGTATATTATGACAAGGTATTGGTCCACTTCAATTACTGTACATAATTCACCTTGCTTGTTAAAATTGTGGTTGTTTTGACTACTACAATTATTGTTGAAAAAGAATCAAAATAAATATTTAAAAAAAACTTATAGTCTGTTTTGAGAACGTTGGGAAACTGATTGTCTACTTGGAAGAATGTATGACTCTAACACAACCGTAAATGATTCACAACTCTTACAATAACATCTGCAGTAGGCGGACTTATGGATGAACCTGAATACCTAAATAAAGAGTGAGAAAATTTAACATCTTTGGCGGGCTATAAGCCAGTACCAAGTCAAATCTCACGTGAACAAGTATAAATAATAATATCACAAATAATCATCACCCTGGTTACATATTATTAGAAAAGATACAGTGCCCAGTCCTACATGAAAAACGATAACACTGGATAGGATGGCCACACCGATTTTCTTGGCTGGCTCACGTGAAACTAGAGGAGGAGAGAGAAGTGCGGAGCCTTATACGGTTGTGTGTCATGGCGAGTGGACGTATGTGTTTGAGCTACTGATTGTTAAAGTGTTTATAATGCAGTTCTGTTATCACTAATACATCAAGATCTTCGGTGAGATGTATCTAGTCATCTAGTTATCTGTATTGACAAGAAGTAAAATTGCTCAGTGTCGAGTGTGAAGAGTTATAAAACCATATTGAGAACTAATGGACAGCTTTCCTGGCATGAACTGACTGCCTACGGTATTTCGTTTAATGCATATTATCTGCCATTATATGTTGGACTAAACTATTGTATGTGGAGCTGCGTGCAGTCCTAAATAAATCGTTTATTGTCCACTTCGTCAGTTGTGAATCAAATAATTCTGAGTGGTGTTGGCTGATTGCGGTGTCTGGGATATTTGCTACCCTAGACTTCATCTGGGCCACAGGAACCATCCTGTTATTGCATATTAACATTCACATCTAAAAAGACATGTAACAGCTCTAATTTCGGAGGCCTCAAGCCGGGATATGAACATATGTTGTTGCTGTAACTTTTCAAGCCGGTGGGCTACATTTTTGCATGGGCAGAATATTTTTCAAGATGGCGGTGTTGCTCGGCTACAAGTCGGTGTTCTGAATCTAACCCTGGTCAAGCACTGTATGTGAATCGTCATTCCCTGAGACAGGTTGAAGCCAGGAGGAATTGTTTTTTCTTATAGCAGATAAGTATATTTTCTGAAACATTCAGTGTGAGACTTGAAGAATCTCATTTGACAGGGTTATTTTTTGTATATTTTATATGCATATTTGTATTTACATGTTTGTGAGATAAGCGGGTTGGTTGGCAAGGGAACCATTAATTCACAATACCAATCCCATGGTCGTGAATTATTGGTTGGTCTTTAGGTTTGGTTCATGATTTTCTCAGATAGTGGGGCCGGCATTACAAAACTGTGTGTTTACTGCAACGACTGAGAATGCCATCACGATTTTTTGTTAGCTGTTTTTGCCTTGTTTATTTGTTATTTTGTATTTGTTGTCAGATTAATTGTATTTTATTTGGTTTATTATCCATTATTATTTGTAAATTTGTTTATCTAATCTTGCTATTATTCAGTAATTAGATGTATTATATGTTGTAAAATCTTGCCTGTATTGTCATTAGTGTGGTAGAGCCGAATTTCTTTCATTTTTCTACAGTTCATACATTTCTGCCTTGTTTTATTCATTAATATTATCTTGAGTTGGCTCTTTCTACTGTAAATATTTTTATACTGTGATTTTGTTCGTATCTCTATTTTTTTTTTTTCCTAAAATAACTTCTATAATTTCTTGCAATTAATTGATATTGATTAGTGAAATAATTGTTAATTATATTCCCACTTATTAAAAATATATATTATTTTAATTATTATTAGATAATTTGGAGTCACAATATCAGTGAACTATGTCTGCCGTGGAATATTTTCTCAGGCAAGGTAAGGAGTTTGGGTTACAAGGACCAGCTCTTCAGAGTTTTATCGTGGTCAATCTAGAAAAGGTAGAGAATGTGGGATGTAATGATATTTCTATGGAAGAGAGATTGTATAGGAGAGAAGATGAGTTATTGGAGGTTGTTGCAAACAGAGAGAAGTTAATTGATGATTTAGACAAAGAGTTGATGGTACAAAAATTACAGGCCAATATTGATATTTCAAACTTCAGATCGTTACAAGTGGAACTTGCAAATTCTAAGGCGTCATTAGAGACTGTCTTGGATAAAAATAAAACTTTAGACTGAGGTTCAGAAACTGTGGCAGCAAGGGAACGACTGACGGGCAAAGGGAACGAATAGTGAGAATCGAATATAGGAAAGTCTAGATAGAGTAGAAAAAGGGGATACGCGAAAAAGGATGGGCATGAGAAAACGGGTGAACGGAAATCCAGTTAGGGCACGCTTTTCAGCAGCTGTCCAGAGGCGTGGGTAGTTAGTGCAGGTCCCACATATACACTAGTAGCCATGTTGAAGGCAGTACTCAAGTAGTTTGGGTGATGAATATTTCGGGGACAAGGAGACGAGTTTGGGTGATGATTAACCCAACCGATTGAATAGTGAGAATTCTTGTCTAGAAGGAGAAACGGTGTGAGTTAGATTTTTGTTCAGAAAGGGAAAAGGTATGTAGAGTGAAGTCTAATACCTGTACATACAGTAGTCCTATTCTTCAGTGATGAATGGGAAATATACAACCTCGGAGAGGTCCGGTTCCATCAATAGATAACCTGATCACTGAGATGATATATAACAAATAGACTAAGAAATTGTTAAGGAAGAAAGAACAGAAGTAGAGACTATAGCACCGGCGTGATTTTCTATGGTTAAAGGTCAGAAGGTGTTGAACGACAGAGAGAGAAAGAGTGATTGAAGGAATAATCATTAAGGAAGAACTTACACATTGTATATTTTAGGATGGACCACGATTGTGGAGGTCAAATCATTCAGCAATGATCCTCTCACGTGTAAATAAACAGTATTTCAATTGCTATGGCGTTATCGCATCACGTGCTGTGTATGTGTGTGTGTGTGTTTGTGATCGTTATAATTATGCAGCATGTCATTGCTAACTAAAGAGGAAAAGAACCTGGGCAGGCTGGTGGATACATTATAGAATTGATACAGCGACCACCGCTATCACATCTTTAAAGAATTGTGCCGACACCAACCTCTAGCAGCAGCACACTGGCGTTTCGACAATTCCAGAATCCTATTCGTAAATATTTCAGTGACAGCCTATCCAATTTCTTTCTGAATTTTCTCTTGCCAGCTCGTCGTTTTCTCTCTCTTCTCCTCTCCCCCTTCCCTCTCCTTTAGCATTCAAACTTTTTCGTTCTGTTTTTGCCAAACGTATTGTCGGCAGAGCACGATCTCAGTAGCTAACGCGATGATTCTTACTTGAAATATAGCATTGCAATAGATGGTGGAAATATATGATCACCCTGGAAGGGCCACCATACCAGGGAAGAGGCAAGGGATGTCCCTTAGGGAGTCCATTTGCCTGGTGCCGCCACTCTCGCCCTCCAGACAGCCAGTGTTTATGACTGTTCACCCAACAGCCACGCAGTCCCTCAGCACACTGGTTCACCTTAGACGTGGGTTCATTCTTTATGACAAAGATCTTTAACTGTAATTCAAACGTGCCAATCTCGCTTCAAACATGGCAATAGATATTACGGACGTCTCAAGATGGCGACGTAAATTTGGACGTTACGAATTTCCACCTTCATCGTACTGTAGAACATGTGTTGACTACAGTTCTACCGTCCTTATTACAGTTCTGAAACTTTATTTCAGGCCGGGCATCTTATCTCGAATGTGACAGCTTTGTTGACAACACATATGTACTGGAAATAAGCGTAGAAATTCACATCACTATTCCGTGCACAAAATGTTCCAAGATTGCTGACATGATCGTAGGCTGACCTTTAACGAAACATTCCCCCCTGCATGCAAAACCACAATCTACGTATATCGATATGTAATGTTGGATATCACAACACATAACAAAAAGCTGCACTGCCGCCACTCATAATAAAAGAACGCACCAAGTCAGTTCAACGAATCGTAGTGTTGTGAAAGACGTCAGCCATCTTGGACCGGAATAAAGCTTAATCCAGAAATTGGTATGTTAAGAAAGAAATAGATCAATTCGAGATAAGAACAAGAAGAAAAGGCGAATGCTCTCCACTAGAAAGTATTTTCTAATAAATCATGGAGTTTTCTGTCTCCCTACGACATTAACTTCTTTTCCTGAAATCTCAATAAAGAAAGAGATCTCAACCTCGAAAATGAAAAATTTCGCCTATATGTAAATACTTAATACAGACAGCACCAATGACTGACTAAGTAATGATCAAGACGGCTATGGGTCTATTGGTTAAATATTTACACACATAGGGTCAGTAGAAATTTAAAAAAGGGATTGTGAAAGATATTTCCCACGTGAAATTAAAAGTGTAGTTAGTTAATAATGATAATGGAACTGTGTAAATAATGCAGTGATGATGGGATATAATAAGTGTTACCACATTGATGAATGTTCATATTCTTTCAAATTTTTTCCCAATGTATGATAATAAAAAGGTATTCCCCGACTGTCCAATGTAGAAGTTTTTTTTTCCACCGTGTGGGTTATCTCAAAGACGAATACGTTTTGCTGTAAATATCGCACCAACAGAAATGAACAACTCGTAAGATGTAATGTTCATGAACAATTAGAAGTGTCTCTAAATTCTACAAACTGCTGTCATTTATCTAAGGAAACTGACCACCGTTTGATCTTGAAGAGTACAATTGACTTGAGCTCTTCATGGAATGATCTTCTGGTACAAGTAGACTTCAGGCAATGAGCTTGGTTGAATGAATCTATGTTGTGCAATACTCATTTTGAGTAGATGAATTCACTTCATGCGTTGAGTAACTGAATTTGGCTCAGGCTATATGTTTCGAGTGATTTGAACTTGATGTATATCTGGATAAACTTGTGAGTACTTTAACTTGGCGATTAGCTGTTGAGTGAGTATGACGAGTCATTATTCAGTGGTTAATTTTCCAGTGACCAATATTTCTTCCTGTCTTGTGCCATTCCTTTTTTCCTTATTCATATGCCCATTATCTTTTGTTTACGACCCCTCCCCCATCGATATTATCTTCACTTTGCTGGATCCATCCCCAGGTACTTTAATGGCCCGCCACTCGTCTGACCTGTTTATCTTTCTTTGTGGCCCTCGGCGCTAAGCGAGAAGGGAAACAAAGCCAACCTAAGGTGGTTGATTTTTATCGCCAAACTGATAGTGTTAGCCAGGTGGATTAAGCTGTCTATCCAAACACAAGATTGCATGACTGCTTCCGCTTATCTGGTGATGAGTCCTTACTTCGTGGATTTCTTTATGTGGGAAGAGAGTTAATCCAATGAGAAAGTTGTTAATGCTACAAAAGCCTATCAGCATATCACCATTCTCGTTTGCAGCACCACTGCGGCATCGCCCCATTACCCTTTCATAGAATGTATTGTCTGATCCAACTTTGACATTGATGTCTCTCATTACTATGATAATGTTATATCTAGATATAGTTTTCATTTAATTTTGTAATTGTTGATAGAACTCAGCCTTGGACTCTTAGTCACTGTCATTTGTTGGCGTGTAGCATTGTGTTATGCTGATGTTGGTCAATCTTCCTTTCAGTCTCGCTTTTGTAGATCGGCTTTAATTCAAATAACCACCTTTCTATCCCCTTTGTAAGATAATGGCTGCACCTTGAATGTGCTGACCATCCTCTATTCCAGAGTATAGCACTGTTTCCCCTGTTTCTGTTTTAATTCTACATGTCCCAATCCATCTGCTCTTCTTAACCCAAGGATGTGTAACCTGTAGTTTCTCATTTCCATTGTTATCTGCTTCAGTTTTCTTATCTCATTCATCGTCCTGACTTTCCAAAATCCTATTCTTGTTTCACGTTTTGCGATCAGACGTCCGTTTTCATGTTAGCGGCTTCTTTTCGGCTTTCACTACTGGCAGTCACACTTTTTAATGGTACTCAAAACATTTATCCTTTCACTGTCTCACAAATTTCCTAGAAAAAAATTATCTACAAGACAGCAGAAAGGAGAAATAAAAGGAGAGATATGGCTCCGGATATACTAAAATATCCCAGTCCAGCCCCTAGATTATAGTCGATAATAAGTTGTATCAGGTGATACAAAGTATAGCTGCCAAATACTGGTCTTAAAAGCAATACCCTGTTCTGAGAAGTGAGCAATGGTGTAGGGTTGTCATAGATATAATTAGACTGTAAAAAATACAGGCCTGGATGGCAATTAGCCATCTAGATTAGTTTCTAGATTGTCTCCTCTCTACAACTATCCTATGTGTTGTCTAGGGGAATTAATAAAGTAAAAGTAACATCAAACAAAACTGGAATGAGTTACTCAAGACTCTTGTTACAATTTGATAATTTATTTTATATACAGTTATCGCTTCTTTTCTTTTATGAAATGAAAGGATGATATGTATACACATGATGATGATTACAAAGGCTTTAAGTAAAGAAAACAATCAAGTTTACTAATAAAGTATCAATGTCTCTTTCCTTCTTGAAAAATAAAAAGATCACTTGGTTTCACAGAACTTAATTGTATATTTATATATCTTCTTTTTCTTCTTCTTCTTCGTTCACCCTCAGATGTCAACTTGAATAAGTTCAAAGATAGCAGTGGTCAGCCTGAGGCTATTGTTATCTCCATAGATTTTTTCCAGGAACGGTACTGGTGATGGCCATATGTGTTTTCTCTGTTCCTCGTATGTTGGGCACCTTTGAAGCAGATGTTCGGCAGTCATTTTTATCTGTGCCACAGTCACACTCATCAGTAGTTCCTATCTTTAATTTGTTGAATAGATGGTATCTCAATCTGTTATGACCTGTGCGAAGTCTGAAGATTACCACTTGTTCACTTCTGCTGAGCTGGTATTACGGATCATTTTTTTTTTGTATGGCCTGGATGCTCTTCTTCCCACTTGTGCCTGTACCTGCGCTTGATAAAACTCTTGGACTCCTCATAGGTTATATTTGTGTCAAGTTGAGGAAGCTTTCCCCCTTCCTTCGCCAATCTATCAGCCTCTTCATTTCCAGGAAAGCCGCAGTGAGACGGGATCCACTGTATCACGACTTGTTTGAACTGCTGACATAGTCTGTGAAGTGTTACTCTTAGGTCATCCAGTTCAGCATTACTTTGACTTTTCAGCGTTGTAATCACTGACAGCGCATCCGAGAAGATAGCTACTGATCTCTCTGAGCTTTCTTCTGTCATTAGAATTTCTGATGCAGTTTTTAAGGCCTTTGCCTCTGCTCTGAAGTTACTTGAAAATTCCCCTGTTGCGAGAGGTGCAGTGATAGTAGATAAGTGAGGGATAAAACGTCCATAGAATTGAATTAAACCCAGAAGGCTACGGACCTGTTTCTAAGTCTTAGGAGCCGTGATATTGAGGATCTTAGAAATGTTATGGTCTTCAGTGTGCAAGAGACCATGACCAACACGATGACCCAAAAAAAGAGATCTCACTGAAACCAACATGGGCTTTAGACGGTTTAGCGGTCATGTTGTGAGAACGAAGTGTGGATAACAGGGAACATAAACGACTAAAGTGATCATGCCAAGAGTCACTAAAAATGAAAATGTCATTGAGATATGCAATCACATCAGCACGATGAGATAGAACACGACCCATCATGCGTACGAAAGTAGCAGGAGCGTTAACAAGTCCAAAAGGCATGAAGTTCCATTGGAAAAGACCTCTAGTAGTAGAAAAAGCAGTAAGTGGTTAGGCGTGTTCAGTGAGTGGCACTTGCCAATAACCCTTAGATAAATGGAGCTTTGTGAAGAAAATAGAGTTAGAGAGCTTGACAAGTAAATCTTCCAGCAAAGCATTGGTTCCGCATAGAACTTCGAAACCTGATTTAATTTGCGATAATCGACACAAAGACGGATGTTATTATCCTTCTTCCAAACAATAACCATAGAAGATGAGTATGGCGAAGTAGAAGGTTCAATTATGTTCAATCGTAGCATCTCA
Organism: Oreohelix idahoensis; assembly: GCA_024509875.1. Classification (NCBI taxonomy): domain Eukaryota; kingdom Metazoa; phylum Mollusca; class Gastropoda; order Stylommatophora; family Oreohelicidae; genus Oreohelix; species Oreohelix idahoensis. The sequence goes on from JAMPIV010019288.1 coordinate 25,657, forward strand.
TCTAATTCTTTCTCTACCAGAGTCTGAAAGTGAAGGGGAATGGGATAATGGCGGACACGAATAGGGTTGTCATCAGTCAGAATAATCTTATTAGTGATGACAGAAGTCCGACCAGGGATGTCAGTAAGGACATCTTGAAAAGATTGTAACAAGGAAGATACTTGATGTTCCCTTTACGTAGACAGATCAGGAGAAATAGTGACATCTCTCTAATTTTCCGTTGAATGTAACGGTACAACTGGAAGAGGAACAGGCACATCAGAGAAAGTCGATTCCTCCTCTTGAATAACAGACAAAAAGGTATAATGATTAGGACGATAAGGAGGGTCGTCAGTCGCCTGAAAAACAGATTAAAGATAGTATGGACGTGCGTGAAATTCTTTAAACATGTTAATGTGAAAAGACTTATGTTTACCGTCAATGTTAACAATGTAGTCGACATCAGAGATCCTCGATACAACTTTGAAAGGGCCATTTTAGGCAATAAGAAGACGATTGTCTTTACGAGGAAGTAGAACATAGGCCTCGTCACCAGGAGAGAGTTGACGTAGACGTCTATATCTATTCATGAAGAGCCTAGCCTTATCTTTGGTGGTCTTAGACTCTGAGGTAGCCAACCTACATGCGTTAATAATTTTATGTCTTAGAGTGACGACATATTCGTAAGAAGACTGAGTTTTATCATCAATATCATCGGCAGTGAGGAGGTCGTGAAATAACGACATGGTACCACGAGGTTGTGCACCAAAAACGAGCTCGAATGGTGAAAAACCTGTATGCTCATGGTGCACTTCCCGATAGGCGAAATGCGAAGCGGGTAACACCCTGTCCCAATCCTGAGGATAGTCACAGTTATCTTCCCAAGTAAATGCTTAATAGTCCTGTCTTGACGCTCAACTAAACCATTTGACATGGCGTTAAATACACGACTGAGAGACCTGTCAATGTGGAGCATGGCCATTACTTGAGACATAGAGTCGGACACAAACTGTGTACCTTGATCAGATAAAATTTTCTTGGGAAAACCCAAACGAGAAAACGTCAGCCAGAGTGCATCTGCATCATCAGCAAATGAAACGCTTTTAAGAGGTATAGCCTCTGGCCACCGAATACACATGTCAATACATGTAAGAATGTATCGGTGTCCCCTGGCAGACATGACAGATAAATGGCCGATAATATCGAAGGCCATCTCAAAAGTACGGATAGGAATGTCGGCAGCTTTGATAGGAGCTGCATGGTGCGGACCACGTACCCTAACCTCTTGGCATGTCGTACAGGAGCGACAATAGATAGTCACATCTCTATGAATGCATGGCCAAAACAAAGAAGAAAGCACCCTAGATTTAGTGCCTGAGAAACCCATATGACCCGCACACTGAGAGGCGTGGGCATGTTGTAAGAAACGCACTCTCAAGTCTGTAGGTACCAAAATTTGAGATCGTACGGGTGAAGTAGAATCACGTACCATCCGAACTAGAACCCCATTTTTAAGTAGGACCCAATGTTTAAGGTTTGTCTCACGATTTGTGTTATTATGTTTAACTAAAAGAAAATCATTTCCTAATGATGCATCCTTTTGTTGGAGCTAAAAAAAAGACTCCCGTGACATAATAGAGAGTGAATCATCATTATGTACCTCATGAGTTGTGACAGGTGGGACCTGTAAAAGATCTTGTGCTTTTGCTCTAGTTGTGACTGCATAAGCAGCATGCATGTGTTGCTGTTCCCATGCAGCAATCTGTTGTGCAGTACACTCTTTAACCCCATGTATGCGTCCGATAATAAGGTCGGCTGTTGGTGACAGGAGCATGCAGACGTGTATATTACCTGTAAAAAATGGTGTGGCAATGTGAACGATGGCAGTTGGAAAAGTCTCAATTGTCCCTCCGAATGTAACGCACTTTACCATTTTACCTGTTGCGCAAGACGGGTGAACCAAGCATTGCCTATGTCCAACACTAGAGCATCCCGATTCAAAGAGCACAGAGACGGAAATATTATTAACAAGTCCCTTGTGTAAGGCAAGACAGCCTGTTATATCGTGTGCAGACAGGGCAGGCAGAGTCGGCAGAGGATGACTGCAATTTAAAGTCGTAATCGCCTCAGGATGAAATAAAGTTGTGCACTCAGGGCACTGAGATGCATGATTAAAACCTATAGAGCATGAAGATGCAGCATTATTAACCATATTAATTTCACTCTGATTTAAATCTATTTGAGGATTATGCTGGGCTCAGTTAGCATGACGATGCGATCTATCTTTTGAAGATCTACCTTTACATCGCGAACAATCATTGCTATTTTCTCTATTGGGACAATTATTTTGATGTGAAACCCCGCGAGAATTGTGGGGATAACTATTGTTTCTTTGATAAAAAAGTGTAATAGAGGAATTTTGTTGCATTGAAGGAAAATTATTTTGAGGATGCCAATTATTATTGTGGTTATTCCTCCTATAATCTCCTGAATTATTTCCCGAAAAATGTTGAGGTACATTAGATTTTATCAAATTTTTAGGTGCTAGAGAATTGCTACGAAATAATTTCCCTTTGTAGGAGTTAAAATGCTGGTAATATCCCTTACCAAAGTTTCGATCAACACTTTGTAATCTACGACGAAAATTATCGTACGGCATCGCTGAAGCAATGGGTAAGCTCTCTCTGACTTGGGAGCAACTAATAATTATATTCGGATGTGCAGTGACGTATTGTCGACAATATTGTTCCATATTATTTAAGTTTGTGGGCTTCCGCTTATGTTGAAAGGCGAGAAATAAAGAATTGACGGATGACATCACCTTATCACGTAGCATCAAATCTACGAGGGCGTCATACGTGTGTTCAATTTTTGAAAGTTCCACCCATCGCGAGAATGTAAGACGGATATGTGCTATGAATTCTGAAAAATCCTTTCCAGTCTCTGGTAATAGAGATTTAAAGCGGAGACGATAGCAGTTTTCATCGAGTTAGTATATTTGAAGTAAAGCAGTTCTGACAGCAACGTAGTTATTCTTGTCAGGTTCTTGCTACATATTAACAATCGTCATAGCTTCGCCTGAGAGGAATTCCATCAGTCGTGCACAGTATTCCGCCTTATCAATTTTATGGGCCTCGCATACGGTCTCGAACCTAGTGAGGTAGAATAGCACGTCATCGGAGGGTGGCTTAAATAGTGGCAACCTGATTATGTAATACGTAGAATTGTTCTTGTGTAAAGAACTCAGATTCTCAGGAGCATTGTGCGTATTATTGTAGTTCATTATCTTGATTTTTTCAAGTTGCATAGAGAAAAACTTTTGCTCATGAAGTCTACAGTTTTCATTCTCAGTAGCTTCAAATGCAATTGGAGCTCCCAACTGAAGTCTCTTTTTAGTAGCTTCCATCTGAAGTTTCTTTTCATTAGCCTCCATTTGAAGTCGCTTTTCTTCCCTTAGGAGTTTCTTTTCTTCAGCTTCCATCTGAAGTTTCTTTACTTCCAGTTCCTGAGCCTTTGCGTACTCAACGGTTGAGAATTGTTTTAACTCGTCAATGTCCATACCAAGTGCTTTACCTTGTTTGATAAAGTAATCCAAAGTAGCCATCTTGTCTAATTTTATAAGTGGTCAACTTACTTAATCAAATATTTATTTAAGAAAGGGGGGGGGGGGTATAAATTTTCTCTTTCTTAACGTGTGATTAGTTCCTGTCCAAAGACCCTGTATCCCAATTCCTATTAGTGTTAGGAAAGATAATTTTAGTATTACCTAATTATTAATTAATCATAAAAGCATGCACTAAAAAAATTATTTAAGGCAGATAATACAAAGTGCAGATAATGAGAACCACAGATACAGGCACGAGATACTACAGAACAAAGGATAACGTCCGGAGAATCAAAGAAACAATGAAGCAGAACTAAAGAAAATATATTGCAAAACTTGCACTGATAGCTGCGAAGAATAAACGAGACAAGTAACAACTTAGGGTATAAATGAAAACTTTGTACATAAATTAACGACAGCAAGTTAGAGAATGACAATCACAAACAAAGTAAACCAAGAAACTAAGGCACAGAGAAAAAACCTTACAATAACAACATTGAAAACGGCACATTACGTCAAAACAATTAGTGTTACAGACAACTAACGCAGTGGACAAAAATCCGTCAGCAAGCATATGCTGGAATGTCCACTGTGGGAAATCTGCAAAAAGTCCCTTTAGAACACTTACATAGGCCCTGGGGTGAAGCTGGGATGTTCCCTTACGTAAGACACCTCCCAACCAGCCCGCATAAAACATTGAACATAAAACATTACGATCAATGATGGACATATGAAAAGAAAGGCTAAAAAAATAACATGCAACAGTTACAGAGTACATAAAGAAACAACCCCTTATTTCTTTTTTTGAAAGTCCCGGCCTTCGCGAAACTACCGACGATGGGTCTCGGGTGGTGCATGTAGAGCCAAAACAAACGTGGTGCAGTCCATAGTTGACTTTCTTTACAGGTATGTACTGATGACCGGTCGCTGGAGGTCGACGAGGTCAACCGTTATGGTGAAAACATCGAAACAAATGAGCTGTCGTCGCTGGAACGTCTTGAAAGATGAAGTGTAGTGCAAATGTTGATATAAATTTCTTTTCCCTCTTAGCTGGGCACTAACTGTTACCACGTACTCTATTATCTTGTTACTACTTTTGTTGTATGATTGTGATATTATCGGGCTTATAGTCCCTAGCCGATTTGTTTGCTGGTAACGCGAATAACGTGGACCGTTTAGATGGACCAAAGGTGGCAATATAAACATGAACTATGACAGTTGGGTCCTAAGGTTGAGCAACGAGTAAGTAGTGGAGACTGGATCCATTGTAGACTTCCATGACGAGACAGTTTATTTACGATTAAATAGCATTACATCATGGATAGGCAAAGTGGCATCAACATAGTAGCATGGCAGGAACATTTCATATAACGATCATGTGGTGGGCATAAAACATCTTTAAGATAAACATTGAGATGACCGTTGACTGATAACGCTGGTCATTATAACAACATGGTCAACGTCTTGACCAATTCGAAAGACTTCGTCGATTTGAAGATTATTTAGATTACTTTAACATCTAATCTCGCTCCTCGTGTCAGAGGGACGCACTAGCCATTGATCACAACGAGTGCAATGGACGTTCTGCTGTTGCAAGCAGGGATATAAGTCTCTGAGGTGTGAGACATCGAAATGAGCCGTTATCTGGCAACAATTATAAATCTCGATGGATTCCTGGGAAGATTCGGCAGGAATAAACTTCATCGTCTTTCAGATCATAATCATGTTAACATGTATGTGCCTTCTCTTCACATCAGAGTAAGAACACCGAAAAAACGACTATCATTGACAACTAAAATATTTCAATGCCTCAAGAGTTTGATTTGTATGGTAACAAATCGACGTAGCAAAGCGCGTCATCTGCATTTAACGATAATGCAGAAAAGTACGCACAAATATTTAAAATATACATTTATATCAGATGCGCTCACATGTGCGTCTCTCAAGACTAGACTTGCACGTGAGAATCTCAAACACTTAACTCCCACGCGAAAAAGGACTTAACAGTTTATTGCTCACACAACAACGATACAGGTTTCAGAATAAAACTCCGATTCTGTAATATATAACTAGACTATCCTTAACAGATGAGATTCTCTTGCTGGTTTCTACTGTTAATGGAAACACATCCAACATTCTACGATTCTACGCCATTCATATTTTTTACTCTTTTACAGCATAAAATCACGCCTTGGGCAACTTTACTCCCATTTGCTGAACTTTTAGCGCACATTCTAGCCGGTGTTTCAAATATCGATTGCCCTTGATAATGGTCTGGAGAGCTTGTGACAAAGATAAAGACACCATTGTTGGCAGACATACATTCATAGAGCTTTTAATTAATATTTTGCTTAATAACCTTCAGCTAAGAGCTCATAAAATACGAATCAAAACAAATCTTCTCACGGAATTGGACGGAGCATACTAAGTTTATGACGCCTTAGATGACTCAGTTGTTGTAATTACCATTCTAACAATCCCTGCAAGACCCCCTGATATAAAAGAATAATCCTTCTATTTATATCTCTACCAAGAGTAATCATGAGCAAAGGTTGATACCTATAAAAACTCGTACCGTTTTACTCAAAGATGGCCATTAGTGGAACAATCTTGCAGAGAGAAGGAGACAACCCGCTGCAGTGAGTTGAACGATATATATATATATATATATATATATATATATATATATATATATATTATATATATATATATATATATATATATATATATATATATTTTTTTTTTCTTGTATATATCGTGTGTTTGTATGTGTGTGAATCAACTTGTGAGTAGGTATCTTGACAAATCAACTTGTGAGTACTTGATAAGCAGATAAATAAAACTTTGCGCCACCGACTTATACAAACGCGTGTGTGGATTTCCTGACTTGCAACTTAGAAAGTGTATGTTGCCCTATCTTGGGAAATCATTTAACCGGACGTAGGCTTTCGTAGCTTCGTACCGATTAGATGTCAAATACTTAGTGTGTTTCTGCAGGACTGAAGTCACAAAGTAGGTTTACAAGTTTCGCATCTTATAAAGTTGACTTTCATGTTATCTATTCCTCACTATTGTTTCTTCAGAATTTATCACTCTGTCTTTAGTTTTGACGGTATGGCATGGGACCTACATGGTAATGTTTAATATAATGAGCATAAAAGTGTGTGCCAATGTCAGTCTGTAGTAATGATTTAATAATCTAGATGAAGGCGAATATGTAACTGTAAACTATTTCTTTACATCATTAATCATAAAAGTATTTGACAGAAAGAATATGAGATTCAGCCGAAAAGTAATCATTAAGAACATGAAGTAATTAAAAACAGTATTTTGCAGACTAGCTATGAGGCCAAGTGCAAAAAGGAAATCTACCTCAGCCTGATGCAAGCATAACTTTCGAGGTGGAAATAGTTTTATCAGAATCTCATTCAGAAAATAATGGGATGTAGAGCATCCACGTCACACACAAAATGGTGCATACTACAAGCTCAACATAAGAGAACAAGTGGTAAACTTTAGACTCCGAACTGGCCGCAACAGATTGAGATACCATTTATTCAACAAGCAAAAGATAGAAACTACCGATTAGTGTAACTGATAAAATGACTGCCCAACTTCTGCTTCAAAGTTGCCCAATATATGCGGAACAGAGACATCGCAAATGGCCGACACCAGTAATTTTCGTGAAAAAGCTCAATGGAGATTCAAATAGCCTCAAACTGACTAATGCTTTCTTTTAGAACATTCAAGTAGACGTCTGAGAGTGTATGTAGAAGAAGAAGAAAAAAGGAAGAAACAGCAATCACTAATACCTAAAATAAAATTTAAAAATATTTTAAAATGTCCTTTAGTCACCAACATTTTTCTCCTCCAAGAATTCTTTAACAACACATTTAGAATTTAATTCATCTGCAATGAAGTTATAATCCAAACTAGAATGAAATGATGGAACATGCTATGCTCTGGGAACTTCCACTTATCCTTAGCGAATGTTGTTGATAAAGAGCTTTAATTCTCGTGCTGTTCTTGTTATTGGTCAATGATTATGTTGTCTTAGCTCTGTTAGCGTACTTGGTTGATCATTGTTCTGGGTTCCTTATTGGTTTCATTTATAAGTAATGATAATAGTATTTTCCATACAAAAGAGTGCATCGTGCTTGAATGAGTAATCAATAAAAGGCGTAGCAACGAAACCAACTTTAACTTGATTGATTTTCTTGGTAAGTCCTGATTTGTTTTTGAGTCCAACATGGATACACTTTTATTAACGAAATATATACGAAGATATCCATAATAATCAGTTCATAAATAATACATAGTATTGCATTCCAATTCAATATGTTACCGTCAGAGTCCAGTTATTTAAATGTCCTCAGAACCTCATGGGCTGTGTACGTGCGCTGCCGTTATCCAGTCAGCCGGTAATGATACCCATTAGTTTGGCGAAAATATAGATCATAAAGATGATCAACAATCCTTCCTTGCATGGTTATCCAATAACCATAAACAATTCCGTAACTTCATTATAATAGTAAGGACTGACCCTCTGTCCTCCATTTTCAATATAAATTTTTGGCATCATAATAAGCCTAGCGCTGGAAGGAAATAAACTACGTCTTCACGGATTGACGGTCAGAATAATAAGAGTCAAGTACATTAGTCACCAAGCGTGACCATATCAACGCTACCGCGTCACAATTGAACCCTGCGGTTTGCGTTCACAAAAGACCATGAAGCATAAAAAACATTCTCTATTAAAAACCTATCAACATCAAAATGCGCACTGCCAACTATAGCAGACGACATCGTTAAACATGTCGTAATAATTCCCTGCCCGACGGGGGGAAAAATCTATTCGATAGATTTTTTAAAAAATTAGTGTGAGTAATAATAAAAAATTTAATAAAAATCAACATACGGCCCACGATGTTCTGTGTAGATGTTACGGTATATGTTATTAACGCCGTCTGCTAAAGGTTAGCAGACGTGCAATTGTAAAGGTTAAGACATTTAATATATTACGATAGATGTTTCAATTATTGAACGCTCCATACACGATCGATTATGACGTGTCTAGCGTTGTTTGGGTCACAGTCGGTAACTAGGAGACGCTACCCTTTGTTACTTGACCGCCAAGCTGAATAGCTGCGTTTTCTAACCTTCCAATTCAATGGCATGATATAGCCATTTATATGTGCATTTATGATGGACCAGGGTCAGTCCTAGAACTCTATATGAGAGGAAACTTATGGAGGTTAGTGTTTAACTAGAATCCTCAGAAGGAGGAGAATAATCGTCCAATCCGTATGAAATATTCAGACTCGCAGTCTCACTGTCGGCAGGTAGCCATGTCTATCTGCGCGTGCATATAGCTGTGATGTTCTGACGACAATACTGCATTGTATCCTTAAACGGACACTGACACGTAAACCAGCAGTCTACGTTATTGATTAATTTATGCATGACTTATACGGACTTATGTTCTGCTCATATTTGAAATGATCATCCTGTGCGTACATGTGATTAAATATTACGGACTCAACCTGAAGGCATTAATTACTTCATTAATGTTGCTGAGTTCAAGTATTACATGTTACTTCTTCATACCATGCTACTGAGTTGTATGAACGCTTCACCCTAATTCGCGTAATGATAAAACAAGCACGATGAACAAGAAATCACTAAAATAACTATACTCAGCACATGATCTTCAACCGGCAAATAACTCAGCAACAAAGTGGCGGCCGATTGTTGGGAACGAACGACAGAAAAAGAAACAAACTTCTGTTCCTTACGCACATGTTAACCACAATATTTACGATCAAGTTTCGATCACATGATCCAGTCGAAGATGACGTTGTACTCATTATAATGCCTAACAACGTGACGTCACCGAAGGTCGTGTAGGTGAACTGTCGGAGAAACCAAAGCCGTTTTCTAAGTCTAACCGGGGGAAACATGAGCCATTTGAAGCAAACACACGATATGGACTACAGGTGCAGACAGTCAGGGGCTTTAGCCTAGCTGTTGACGACCTCTAGCACTGATCTAAGCAACGGAAAAGATAAGTCTAGTTGTTTAACTGTCGTCATTGCAAACAGTAATACTGAGTCCATGCCTTTTGCCTGCATAGGCATGTCTTTTATGAATGTGTTTCATGTATTTTTTGGTTGTTTTAATGTGTTGTTAATTAGCGGGCCGGTTGGAGGGAACTGAAATCTCTGGGGAATGTCGCGAACAGCTGACCACCTAGATTTCAGTCGGTCTTAGGGCAGTTAAACGATTGCACTTTTGGAAGCCCCATTGAGGTTTGCCGGTGGACTGCCTGTCCACATCTGCTATCGTTCGACGGTTTGTGTTAGCTGTGCCGTTCCGTAGATAACTGGCGTATTTTATTTGTACTAAGTTCACATTTTTATTCAGTTTTGTATCATGTTCGTTAACTATTTCGTCCAGTCTACTCTTACTATCAATTTATTTTATAATTGTTAAATGTTTGTCCGTTATGAGTCCTGTGATGTCATCATTTTTTGCATTCATTTTTTTTGTGTACTTTGTATATTAAGTTGACCTCGGGTCAGTCCTTGACCCTTCATTTGGCTTGTGACACTTCCGCTTGTTTTATTTAGTTCATAAATTCATTTTTTAATTGTGAAAATGTCTTGTTTGCGTCTTGACATTGTTTGTACCCTTTAGTTGCATCATTGTTTTGTTTGTCCTCATGATATATATTAAATACTACATTAATAATATGATATTATATTCAATAATACACTTGTAATTTAATTTAATTTTTTTTTCTGATATTTAAGGTTAATATGGGACATTGCATAATTATGCAGTGATAGTCCAAGAAATTAGCACTACAATTTATAAGAGATGCCTAGGGCATAATAATATAATATATATATTGACCAAATAAAATAATCTTATAGTCTACCTTTGAGGTAACAGACCCATTGTATATTAAATAATATACTTTTCTGGTACTAAGAGAGTGACTTAGTACATTGAACAATATAATTACTAGGAATCATACCCAACATTATTGGATATTAAGATTAATTGTGTGATGTAATTACATTATAGTTAACAGATATCATAACTATTTATGATATAGTTAGTACTTAGATACAATATTGTTACAAAATATTGTCTATTAGTTGAACTTAGACATAAGAGTTCAGTACTATTGTGATTATTTATATTGAATATTCCTAAGTTGAGTAAGTATAATAATTACTCTGAAGCTACTATTGACTATTTTAATCAGTAATTATCAATAATTACTTACCAGATAAAAGTCAAAATGCTTACTATAGACCATTTCGTTAAAATTGGTAAAGAATATGGTTACAAGTCGCAACAAGGTCGACAGTTTGCTGAGGCAGAACTGGAAAAACCATAATGCCGACATGGAGTAACGTGAAAGAAAAGAAGCAGAGAAAAAAAAAGGCTGCATTAAAAGAAAAGGCTGCATTAAAGAAAGAGGAAGAGGAACAAAAGGTTGCATTAAAGAAAGAGGAGGAGGAACGTGAAAGAAAGGAAGCAGAACGTGAGATGAAGCAAATTGCCAAGGAAAATAGATTAAGAGAGATTGCTCAACAGGAAGAAGAGAATAAATTGAAACGAGAGGAAATTATTTTACAACAAGAAATGGAATTGGCGCGTATTAAATTGGAGACAGCAAGATTACAAGCACAAAGTGCTGATGCAAACCAGAATAATAACGCACAAAATGGATCGTCATCCAGCCAAACTAAACATTTCTACAACTTTAAATTACCCACTTTCAACTTAAACGTGGACGACCTTTCATCGTTCCTGTCACGTTTTGAACAGACTTGCAAAACAAATCATTTGCCCGAAGAGTCATGGGTACTCAAGTTAAATGAATTCTTGGTTGGAGAACCATTGACGGCTTCTCAAAATGCTGACCCATCAATAGCAAATAACTACGGTGCTATTAAGTCCTTGCTTTTACGAAGGTTTCACCTGGACGAGGAACACTGTAGGTTGAAATTTAAGGGAATTTTACCTGAATCTCCAAAAGATTTGCAGGATTCATTGCGAACATACGCAATACATTTAATAGATGGGTTGAACTGGCAGAAGTCAACAAATCGTACGACAAATTAGTTGATTTACTACTACGGGATAAGGTATTATCTTCGGTTAGCCAACCATTCTTTGCATATTTGCAGGAGCGTAAACCAGGTACTATTGACGAGTTGAAAAAATTTCTTTAAACTACTGTTCGGCACATCCTAATGCGAACATTTCTAACTCTTCATTAAGAGAACCTCTACCTGTGGCGTCTAATATGGCCTACAATCATAATAACAAACAAAGACATCACAGTGTAGACAGAAGTAGGTTCCAAAGAAATCACAATGTTAACTTTCAGAAGGGACATAATAATGATTTCAACAATAAAAATTAGTTCAACAGAGGTAGATCACGAGATAGAAATTATTCACCTCAAACAAACTACCACAATAGTCAACACAACACTAATTATAATCGATCACGTACCCCCAATAATAACAATAATTGGAATGGTAATAATCATGGCTCGAGACATCGAGATAATAGTTACTATAGAGGACGACGAGATAATTCTAACAATTATACTCGTAATCGATCTCATTCTCGGGGATCATCTCAGTACAACCATAATACAGGGGCGGCAGTTACAAATAATACTACCCCTATAGCTCAGGTCCCACTTGACGATAATACAACACAGTCTTCTGCTGCATGTTTTGCTATTAATTATAACGTGGCAAATAGTTGCCAACAATGCAATCTTATTTTTCAGAAGGCGAAAGAAACAGTGCTTAACTGCGGACATATTACACCAGAGGTAGGTCTTGCAGTCAACGATGGAACAGGCTCACTAATTTTTAACAGGGGAATCGTTAATGGATCCGTCGTCTCAGTGCTGAGAGATTCAGGCTCCACAACGATTGGTGTACGTCAGTCGCTGGTACATCCTAGCTGTGCGACAGGAGAATATGTACGCTGCATGACATTTGGTGGAACTATTGAGTTCTACCCCACAGCTATTGTTCATATTAGAACACCCTTTTTCACAGGGAATGTAAAAGTATGTATGCTAAAAAAGCCTATTGCTGATCTGATGGTTGGTCGTATATACGGCAGTAAAGATTGTACTCCAGATGAGATCATAGAATGGGAGAAACATAACCTATGCACTGGAAACGCCGTGACGACTAGAGCGCAGACTCAACTCATGGAGAAAGTTAGTGATAATAAGATGGATGCAGACAACCAAGAGGAGTTTGTAGTCAATTCACCTATTGACAGGGAAACATTTGCAACTAAACAAAAAGAGGATAAATCTTTAAAAAAATTTTTAAGCTGGTTGATAAAGTTGACAATCTATCCTCAGGTAATAATAACAAACATTGGTTTGTTATTAAAAATGACATATTGATTAGATGTTTTAATGACAAATCACAAATGAAACAACAAGTTATGGTCCCGTATACTTTTAGACGGTACATTCTTCAACATGCGCATGACTCACAGTGTGCTGGACATATGGGATATACTCGAACACGATCTCGAGTACTGTCTTCATTCTTTTGGCCAGGAGTGTCAAGAGATATTTCGCAGTATGTACGTTCCTGTACTACATGCCAAGAAGTGAAAGCACGTGGAGCTTTTCACACGGCGCCTATTCAGGCTTGCGATATCTCAGTAAGACGGTTTGACAAGATGGCCATAGATATTATTGGTCCATTGCTACCATCGGCCAGAGGACATAGATTCGTCCTTACGTGCATTGATTTGTGCACACGATGGCCAGAAGCTATCCCATTAAAGACCACCACTACCACAGATGTAGCTGATGCACTACATCTCATCTTTTCTAGAATAGGGTTTCCTAGAAAACTTTTATCAGACCATGGGTCACAGTTCATATCTGACACCATGAAGGAAGTCATGAAAACCTGGAACATTGATAGGAATTTAAGTAGTATTTATCATCCTATGAGTAATGGTGCAGTTGAAAGACTTAACCGTACACTTAAACAACTACTACATAAGGTTACTGTTAAGCACCCTCATGACTGGGACAGAGCACTCCCAGCTGTTCTATTTGCTTATCGGGAGGTACCGCATGAACAAACTGGCTTCTCTCCCTTTGAATTAGTTTTTTGGTGCTCCCCCAAGAGGTCCTATGGGACTAATAAAAGACTTATTAATTGACGCGGAGATGACTCAGGACACTCAGTCATCTTACGAGTATGTGATTAATCTTCGGAAGAACATTATTGAGTCTTGCCAGTTGGCAACAGCTTCTTCTGAGGCTGCAAAAGCTAAGGCTCGATCTCTACAAAAATAGGTCTCGACGACGATTACGCCAATTATTCCCAGGCGATGAGGCTTATGTGTTACTTCCTCACAATAACAATAAATTATTGATATCTTGGAATGGTCCTTACAAAGTCATTGATAAAAATTTCCGACGTTGATTACGTCTTAGATATCAAGGGACACAAAAAGATATTTCATATTAACATGCTCAAGCAATTTCATACACGTCCTGAACACTTACAGTCAATTTTTCATGAACTAGATGACAACACAGTATCTACTTCTTATTATTCTAACTTATCCGTCATTCAAGAAGAAGAATCTTCTTTTCCTGAGGTACAGTTACCGTTACCGGTACCAGTAGTTCAACCTACTGAATCTTGGCGGGATGTAACCATCTCTTCAACGGTTACACCGCAACACATTCTACAGATTGCTAATCTATTACAATCTTATCCAGATGTGTTGACCGACGTCCGGGTCGCACATCGGCTATCAGTCATGACATTACTCTCAATGACGATACACCTATTCGTGTACATCCCTATTCGGTTCCTTTACATTTCCTTGCTAAAACTACTAAGGAACTTGAACAGATGTTGTCTCTGGGAATCATTGAGACTAGTAATTCGCCATTCTCTTCTCCATTATTGATTGTCCGGAAGAAGGACAATAACATCAGACTATGTGTTGATTATAGAAAATTAAATGCTAAGACTATAGTTGACAGCGAACCACATCCACTTATCGACGACTTACTGCCACGTCTATCCAACGCAACTATATTTAGTAAGATAGACTTAACTAAAGGTTATTGGCAGATACCACTGACCGAAAAGGCTAAGTACTACACCGCATTTTCCACTCCACAAGGTCTATACCAGTGGAATGTGATGCCTTTTGGGCTTGTTAATGCGCCAGCTACCTTCAATCGCCTGATGCGACAAATTTTATCAGGTAGACCAGACGTTATTACATATATTGACGACATATGCTTGTTTAGTTCGTCGTTTGAGGAACATGTTTCGGGACTTAGATATGTTTTCGACACTCTAAGGAATTATCATCTAACTGCTAAACCTACAAAGGTGCAGATCGCGTGTAATGAGATAACCTTTTTGGGACATATCATTGGAGCGGGATATATCCGAACGTTACCTAGTACGGTCTCCAAAATTCTAAACATAGCAGTTCCTCAGACGAAGAAACAGGTCAGGAGTTTGTTAGGACTTGTTCAATATTACAGTAGATTCATACCAAACTTGTCATCCATCACGGCTGTATTGTCTTCATTGTTAAAAAAAGACATGCCGGTGAAGGTGACATGGACTGGTAAATGCAATGAAACTTTCAACAAAATTATAAATTTGTTCTCGCATGAACCAATTTTAAGACTTCCCGATGCTTCCAAAAGATTTTTCTTACGAACAGATGCTAGTAACTACGGCATCGGTGCATGCCTGCTCCAGAACCATGATGGCGTTCTACATCCTACCTTATATATTTCAAGAAAGCTAAAGCCGGCAGAAACAAAGTATTCCACAGTGGACAAGGAACTTTTATCACTTATATGGGCAATCACGAAACTAGAAAAGTTCTTGCTTGGTGCTCCCCATTCACCATACAGACTGACCAGCGTGCTGTAGCATCTTTGCGTAGATCAAAACCACAAAAGTCCAAAACTCGCCAGATACGCGATCATCCTGCAGCCATTTGAATTCTCCATTGAACATATTCCTGGCACTGAAAACATTGTGGCGGATGCTTTGTCACGTAATCCTATTGACGACGAATAATCAACATTGACATTCCTAAAAATACGTCAATCATCACTACATTGGATAGAACGAAGTATCAACTATAAGGGAACTAACCTTGACTTCAATTTAATATTTATAAACACTATATGCATCACAGAATTGAACTAAAGACAATCAAGGTATGCATATTGACATTGAAACTTCGTCTCACGTCCATACACAATATATGAATATTCGTTGAACAATCATGGAACAATATCTGACGACAAGTCGAACTTATTATCCTATGTGCACTTAATTCTTGGATCCTAGGATAATTGACATTTCTGTCCGACGTAAATGTTTCAACACTTTGTCTAAAAGAATTCATCAGGATCAGGACTACGGATGGATCATCATATCCTATACTAATTAATTAGTTAACTTAACTTCTTAATTGAATTAATATCAATAAAATGAAATGTGAGAAAAATGAAATGAAAAAACAAAAAAAAAAGAACGAAATATGAAAAGAAGAAATTATGAAAAGAGAAAATAAATCTCACACAAGTATTAGATTAATTATTTTTTTTTAATGTACCTATACGTTATTTAGTTAGTTAAATTAGATAGTTATTATTCACTAACACTTAACACACACAATTAAGTTAAACTTATATTCGAATTTCTTTCTATTTCTTTTCACTTATTTGTCTTTTCTTCTCTCATAACATCGCGTTACATTAGAATCTTAATAATTTAACTCTTAGTTTAATTAATTAATTTAATTTTAATTAGTCAAATTAATTCCTATATGACATACTAATACGACAGACCTTACTTTAATTTAATTCTATCATTCACTATTGACATTAGACACTTTATTTAGTTGATATAATAATATGCATAATATTGATATATAATATGATTAATGTTAGATGACTATGACAAATAGTTAGTTGACATGACCGCGACACGGTTCTACTCAGAACATCGTCGGCCATATGTCACAATTGTGTTAAATTTTTTTGAAAATGTGTTAAGTCGGATAGATCTTGAAAAAAAATCTATCGATTTTTTTTCCCCGGTGTACAGGGAATTGTTACGGTATATGTTATTAACGCCGTCTGCTAAAGGTTAGCAGACGTGCAATTGTAAAGGTTAAGACATTTAATATATTACGATAGATGTTTCAATTATTGAACGCTCCATACACGATCGATTATGACGTGTCTAGCGTTGTTTGGGTCACAGTCGGTAACTAGGAGACGCTACCCTTTGTTACTTGACCGCCAAGCTGAATAGCTGCGTTTTCTAACCTTCCAATTCAATGGCATGATATAGCCATTTATATGTGCATTTATGATGGACCAGGGTCAGTCCTAGAACTCTATATGAGAGGAAACTTATGGAGGTTAGTGTTTAACTAGAATCCTCAGAAGGAGGAGAATAATCGTCCAATCCGTATGAAATATTCAGACTCGCAGTCTCACTGTCGGCAGGTAGCCATGTCTATCTGCGCGTGCATATAGCTGTGATGTTCTGACGACAATACTGCATTGTATCCTTAAACGGACATTGACACGTAAACCAGCAGTCTACGTTATTGATTAATTTATGCATGACTTATACGGACTTATGTTCTGCTCATATTTGAAATGATCATCCTGTGTGTACATGTGATTAAATATTACGGACTCAACCTGAAGGCATTAATTACTTCATTAATGTTGCTGAGTTCAAGTATTACATGTTACTTCTTCATACCATGCTACTGAGTTGTATGAACGCTTCACCCTAATTCGCGTAATGATAAAACAAGCACGATGAACAAGAAATCACTAAAATAACTATACTCAGCACATGATCTTCAACCGGCAAATAACTCAGCAACAGTAGAACAGTGTCGTACGTCGTGTTGTGATAATATCAGTCATATAATAAATGAAACTTGTATTAAGTAACTAAAGATAATGTCAACTGTCAGTAAAGGATTAACTAAAAGTGTGTCTTCATCAAAAAAAGGTGTTATGTACTAACATTATCCTAACTAATTAAAATTTAACTAATTAATTAGTATAATAGTTGAAGGAAATAATTATAATTAAAATGTCATTACCTAAACTAAAATATTGTGTCGTTGTTGACAAAATAAAGAAAAGTAAAGTAAAGTAAAGTAAGGAAAAAGTAAAAGATAAATTTAACTAGTGAGAAGTCAATGACTTAATAAAACATATGTATAGATTAATTAATATCTAATTACCTAACTATCAACTAACCAAATAATAATACATATATTATTACGTACACATAATTGCTAAATTCATATAGTAATTATCTCATTTATATATATATATATTTACTTAAATTATTCCATAGTGTGAGATTACTTTATTTCTCTTTTCTTTCTTTTATATATTTCATCTTTTTCTCACATTTTATTCTTTTATTTTGTTAATTAAATCAATAAGTAGTGAAACTAATAATGTCAGTTCTGAGGATCCAAACGTAGTTATTCCTTGGTGTGGATCTGCGAGTTTGTTCCGTATGAGGAATGAATTTCCTTCGAAAATCTTGATATTCATTGTTCATACTGAAGACTGAATTAAAAATTTCCATCTGTCTTTTGTGTAAGGCTGGATCAAGAATTTCATATAGTTCATTTAGTCCATTTGATTCCGATTTGAAGACGAAATATCCAAAAACCACACGAGTTTTCCATTTTGAGTGTATATAATAAGTGAAGGTTGAGTGGACACAACCAAAGTCCAAACGTTGAAAAGTACCAATTCGTTTCGTAGAATAACGTAACGTTTTCTTGAAAGTATGTAAACATGAGTTAGTACATCTCCCGTATCGTGGACATGTTATTCGTATATCGCGAGTTCATCAAACATCAGTCGTGCAATGTTTTTAAGTATGTACGAATAGTCTTATTCCATTCTTGAAATTTTGAATTATAATTTTCGTTCAAAATACTTCAACAGGATTTCTGGATAGTACATCCGCCATTACATTGTCACTTCCTGTTATAGATTCGATGACGAAGTCGAAAGGCTACAGCAGAATTGAGAATCTGGCCAATTTAGGGCTTTTATGATTTGAGCGGCGTAATGAAGCAACCGCCTTCTGATCCGTCTGGATCACAAAGGGTGCGCCCAACAAAAATTTTCCAGCTTCTGGAGCGCCCAACTCACTGCCAACAGTTCTTAGTCTACAGTAGAATATTTAGTTTCTGCTACTTTGAGTTTTCTTGAGATATAGAGGGTAGTGTGCAGTATTCCCTCATGATATTAAAGTAAGCTTGCCCCTAATCCGTAATTGCTGGGATCTGTACGGAGCATAAACTTTTTAGTAGCATCTGGCAACCGTAAAATAGGTGGCCTTGAGAAAATTGTCAAAATACTACGAAAAGTTTTGTCGCAGTCGTCAGTCCATGTCACTTTCTGAGGCATGTCCTTTTTTAGTTAGTGAGGACAGGCCAGCCGTAATGGACGATAAATTAGGTACAAATCTACTATAATATTGAACGAGACCTAAAAGACTCCTAACTTGCTTCTTCGTTTGAGGAACCGATAAATTTAAAATTTTAATACATTATTGGGAACTGTTTGAATACGCCCAGCACCAATAATGTGTCCAAGAAACGTTATCTCTTGAAACCCTACCTGTATTTTCGTAGGTTTAGCGGTTAACTTGTTATCTCTTAAAATTTCCAAAACAGAACGAAGTCCGGAAAAATGTTCCTCAAATGACGAACCGAATAGACATATGTCGTCAATGTATGTGATAACGTCTTGTCTGTGTGGTACAATTTTTCGCATCATGCAAATAAAGGTAGCCAGAGCGTTCATAAGCCCAAAAGGCATCACATTCCATTGGTAAAGTTCTTGTGGAGTTAAAAACGCAGTGCAATATTTGGCTTTTTCGGTTAATGGAATCTGCCAATAACCTTTTGTAAAGTCTTTTTTTGTAAAACATGTTGCAGTAGATAGACGAGGAAGTAAGTCATCAAGAATAGGATGTGGTTCGCTGTCAGCTACAGTCTGAGAATTTAACTTCCTATAGTCAACACATAAACGAATGTTGTTGTCCTTCTTCCTTACAATAACTAAGGGTGAAGAAAATGGAGAGGTACTACTCTCTATAATACACAAAGCCAACATCTGTTCAAGTTCCTGAGTTGTCTTACTGAGGAAATGTAATGGAACAGAATAAGGATGAGCACGAATCGGTGTATCATCATTAAGAATAATATCGTGACTAATCACTGATGTGCGACAAGGTACGTCGGTTAACACATCCGGAAATGATTGTTATAGATCAGCAATCTGTTGATGCTGTTGCGGTGTAACCGAAGAAGAGATGGTTACATCCCGCCAAGATTCTGTGGGTTGTAGTGTAGGTACAGGTAATGATATATATATACCTCGAGAAAAGAAGATTCTTCTTCCTGTATTACCGATAGATTAGAATAGTGACATGTCTCTACTGATTTGTCATCCAATTCGTGAAAAATAGATTGTAAGTGTTCAGGACGAGTGTGAAATTGTTTAAGCATGTTTATGTGATATATTTTTCTATGTCCCTTAATGTCTAAGATGTAGTCAACATCAGAAATTTTGTCAATAACTTTGTAAGGGCCGTTCCATGCAATGAGTAGTCTATTGTCATTACGTGGAAGAAGTACAAAAGCCTCATCGCCTGGGAATAATTGACGCAATCGTCTATTCCTATTTTGTAATGTTCGAGCTTTAGCTTTGGCAGCCTCAGAAGAAGCTGTTGCCAACTGGCAAGTCTCGATAATCTTTTTACGAAGATTGATGACATATTCGTATGATGACTGTGTGTCCTGAGTCATCTTATCATCGAGTAGTAAATCTTTTATTAGTCCCATTGGACCTCTTGGTGGTGCGCCAAAGACTAACTCAAACAGGGAGAAGCCCGTCTGTTCAGGAGGTACCTTTCGATACGCAAACAGGACAGCTGGAAGTACTCTGTCCCAGTCCTGAGGGTGTTTGACTGTAACCTTATACAATAATTTTTTAAGGGTGCGGTTGAGCCGTTCTACAGCATCATTACTCATTGGATGATATATGCTGCTAAGGTTTCTATCGATGTACCAAGTCTTCATTACCTTCGTCATAGTATCAGATATAAATTGAGGCCCATGGTCTGACAATAGCTTTCTAGAGAAACTTACTCTAGAAAAAATAAGTTGTAATGGATCAGCTACATCTGCTGTAGTGGTGGTCTTCAATGGGATAGCTTCTGGCCATCGTGTGCATAAATCAATGCTCGTGAGGACAAATCTATGCCCTCTGGCTGAAGGTAAGAGTGGACCAATGATATCTATGGCCATTTTATCAAAGGGCCGTACTGAAATATCACAGGCGTGTATTGGAGCAGCGTGAAAAGCTCATCGTGCTTTAACTTCTTGACAAATAGTACAAGTGCGTACATATTGTGATACATCGCGTGAAACTCCTGACCAAAAATATGAAGATAACACTCGGGATCGTGTACGAGTGTATCCCATGTGACCTGCACATTGGGAGTCACGTGCATGTCGTAGAATATAGCGCCTAAATGATGAAGGTACTATCACTTGTTGTTTAACCTGAGACTTGTCCATGAAACATCTGATTAACATATCATTTCTAATTGTAAACCAGTGTTTGTTTCTGTTGCTTGAGGTAACATTATCAAAATTATTAACCAAAGGAAAGATTTTTTTTAGAGAATTGTCTTCTCTCTGTTTGGTTGCAAAAGATGCTCTATCAATAGCTGAATGAACATCTGTATCGTCCTGGATATTTGGTTCCATATTCTAAGTGTCAATTACTTCTAAGACTTGAGCCTGGGCTCCAGTTGTCACTGCATTTCCTGTACATAAATTATGTCTTTCCCACTCAATAATTTCTTCAGGTGTGCAGTCCTTACTGCCGTGAATACGACCAACCATCAGATCCGCTATTGGATTTTTCAACATACAAACTTTAACATTCCCTGTAAAGAAAGGTTTGTTAACATAAATTTTTGCCGTGGGGTAGTACTCAATAGTACCCCAGAAAGTCATACACCTAACATATTCATTTGTAGCACAACTTGGGTGAATCAGAGACTGCCTGCCTCCGATAGCTAATTTATCATAAGATATGTTCACACCTGCAAGTTCCACCCATCTATTAAAGGTGTTGCGTATATTCGCAATAAATCCTGTGAAATCTTTATTGGAATCTGGTAGAATATTTTAAAACTGACTCTGCATCCCTCTTCATCTAAATGGAAACGCCATAATAATAAGGCTTTAATGGCGTCATAATCTCTAGCTATTGTTGGGTCAACATTCTGAGCTGTACTTGCAGGCTCACCATCTAAAAATGCCCTGAGTTTTAATGACAATGCGGATTTCTCAAGTTTATTTACCGTACACACATCCTCAAAACGTGACAGCCATGCTGATAAATCGTCAATATTCAATTTGAATGTTGGTAATTTGAAATAATAATTACTTTTAGTTTGGTTGGGTGAAGAAGTATTATGTGTGTCAGTATTATTTACATTTGATGCTACTTGATCTCTTAATCTTATTTCATTCAAACGTAGCTGTATTATCCTTTCTTCTGCCTCTCTATCCTGTTTACGCATCTGTATTAACTCTTTTTCTTGTTGCATTTTTCTATTTTCTCTATCAATTTCTTTCATCTCACGTTCTGCTTCTTCCTTCTTCAATGCAGCCATTCTCTTCTTCTTCCTTCCTCAATGCAGCCTTTCTCTCTTCTTCTTTCTTCCTCAATGCAGCCTTTCTCTCTTCTTCTTCCTTCCTCAATGCAGCTTTTTTATCAAGCTCTTTTTGTTCAGAAATAGCTAGTTTTTATCAGCAATAGCTAGTTTTTGTTCGGCAATAGCTAGTTGCTCTTCTGCATACTGACGAAGTTCCTGTCCTTTGTAACCAAAATATTTTACAATCTTAACAAATTGGTAAAAAATAGCCATATTAATTCAGTAATATGCTTACTCAGACAAATATTTAACTATATGTATGTGCGACAAAGGATAAATAATCAATATACCCTAGTATAATATTCTCTTACTATTAGTTGTAAGTTCAATAACTATTTTTACTCAATATTTTATATCATTATTATCTACTCATAATAAAACACCAATTTGTTATGACACTTATTTATTTATGACGCTCAATTTATTTCATGCATCCAATATTTTCACTTATTACTTATTGGCATCATCTCTCAATAAATATATTAATCAATTATGTATTTATAATAGCTAATATAATATCCTATTTCATAACATATTCATGGCGTGATTACCAAACAATTATCAAATAAAAGTTACCCTTCTTTATTATTTTATACTACTATTATGACCGCATGCCCTAGTCATAATGAATAACTAATAGTGAATTAGACCACTAGTGCAAATAATGACATCATCTAAATCATCATGTAATTTAGTAGAAATTAATCAAATTGTTTTATCATCTTATTTTATAATCAATTTATATTATTATATTCATATTATTATTTTATAAAATTACTAATTACAAGACAAATAATAACTAAAGTTTTACAAGACGAATGAACACCACAATTGACATTTTCAAGACATAAAAATGCTTACATAAACGAGCAGAAAAATCGGAAGTAGGGTCAAGGTTAAACCAAGTCGAGATTAAACGTACGCAAAATAATGGTGACGTTGACATGGACTCATATAACTGACAAATAAGTTACAATTATATAACTAAAAGAAAGTAAGTTTGAGAAATGGAAATGATAGCTTACGAACAAACGACTAGAAATGAATAAAATGAAACTTAGTACAGGAAAATACAACAGTTATTTACAGAACTTCACAGCTAACAATTAAGGTCGAATAATTTCAGATGCAAACGAAGTTGACTATTGGCAATTCTTCAATGGGTTCTTTGCAAAATGAAAATACTCAACTAACCTAATAGAACGGATTGAAATCGACCGAACTCTGTAAGAGATATTGGTTGATTTGAATCTCCCGCCAACCTCCCACGGATATAGACATTACCACATAAATACATATCACTAAAATATTTACCAGTTAAAATGACTTCAAGAACATGCCCATGAAATTGGCAACATGGACTTATCATGCGTAGTGCATAAAACATGTACTTAACTTTTGAATCGCGACAAGTTCCTACAGAGACAGCATGCGCCAATACACCATGGAGCATGCATACATTAAGGATGAATGTTTGATATCACTTGTTCTCGTTGGTTGAGGCATTTTGAAATGTTTATTTCCGATGTCGTAGAATTGTTGAATGTCATTCAAACGGTAATCCTGTCGCTAAGGTAGTGACGTCATGTGCGCATGCGCAAGGACTGTCAATGTCGATCGAAAGGAAATTATGGAAACCTTATATTTTGATTGTAGATTAGATCTTTGACGTGAAATAAAATTTCACAGCCACTTCTGGCCGCCAGTTGATAAAGGGCTTTTATTATCGTGCAGTTCTTGTTATTGGTCAATGATTATGTTTTCTTAGCTCGGTTAGCGTACTTGGTTGACCATTGTTCTGGGTTCCTTATTGGTTTCATTTATAAGTAATGATAATAGTATTTTCCATACAAAAGAGTGCATCGTGCTTGAATGAGTAATCAATAAAAGGCGTAGCAACGAAACCAACTTTAACTTGATTGATTTTCTTGGTAAGTCCTGATTTGTTTTTGAGTCCAACATGGATACACTTTTATTAACGAAATATATACGAAGACATCCATTGTAATCAGTTCATAAATAATACATAGTATTGCATTCCAATTCAATATGTTACCGTCAGAGTCCAGTTATTTAAATGTCGTCAGAACCTCATGGGCTGTGTACGCGCGCTCAACTATAGCAGACGACATCGTTAAACAATTCGTAACAGTTGTAAAACGTACTGACTTCATATTTCCTGATGTTATATTTTCTGATAGATAGGATGTGATAATTCTTAGACTATAGCTGCATATCTGATTAACTCGCCTTCCACCTTGCCATGCCGCCCATGAACTCTTGCTTACGAGGATAGACCCTGTTAATCTTTTAAAGATGGGTTGGCTCTTCAGCTGTATGTCTTATGTCAGGTGATATGAAAACCATGGCTTGTGATTGGTCGCCTGAAAAGAGAAATTATTTTTCATTGCGGTTTGACTTGCTTCCCTGTATCTAATTGTTGTTTGGTCCACAGGCACGTTTTCCTTGTCGCGGCATACCGAGGTCCTGTCTTTTGTCTTGCTGTTTCCCATGCAAAAGAGATTTTTGCTTCTACACCGTTATGAAAAGTGGACGATCTGTGTGTCCCAGGTGGCTTAGTTCCGAAAGTCGTTTGTTTTCAACCGAATGTAAATTTGTCATCATGAACAGCAACCATCAATTGTAAATAACAACTAAACATTGAAAATAAAATTAAAAATTAAAAAAACACTAAATACCCTAAATATAACGGACAGTTAGGTTGAGCAGGTTAGACCAAGATAGTGGATGAGCAGACGCAAATGAAGATCTTCTAAGGATAGGCCGCTGTCCTCTCATGTCTTTAAACAACTTAGTTTCTGCCAGACGATTTACCTGGTGTTCGCTGAATACTGAAGAGGGCAGCGTTTGGTGCAGCTGGCGAGTCATTTTCAAGAGAAATCATGTTCAGGGATTCGCCATGCTAGCAGATGAATAATGGTATTCCTTTTCAGGACTAGTACCTATCAACGCCGAACGGTTCTGTTCAGGAATAGGCCTTCAGGGTGACTTCATGCTAGCTGATAGATGCTAGTAGTCCTTTCCAGGCCTTAGTTCTTACCAACACTTTGCTTCAGTTAACTGACTTCATTTCATTTTGAATGGCGAAATGCGTGTTAATATAACCAGCTGACTTAAGTGACTCGCCAAAGAAAGCAAAAGCCTTCAAACAAAACGTTGCATCCATGATACCTGACGCAGGTTGTTTTAACTGTCGAGGCTGCCAGATCCCTACGTACTATGCTCGTCTCTTACGACATGTTTAGTTTAAACACTGGTGTTGTGTTGTCACGAGGAGCGAAACGAAAATTGATAATACTATGATGATGATGACTGGTGTTTGTGGTCTCCACTCACCTCTTCCCCCCTCCCCCGGTAGGTAGGGTAATGCAGTCCCGTGGTCTTTATTATAATTTTATATATGTCCACGCATAAAAATATAAAATAAAACAGAAGTGGAACTATAAAAGATCCAACACGTCAAACGGATCAATGAAACAAAACGTACAGATCTAATAATTTGTAGTAATAAACAAAACGATAAAAAACTGCAGCAGGCTTGTACAGAGAGAAGAGGAAGTGGAGGAAGTCAAACATGAGTTTAGAAAAAAGGCAAAAGAGGAGAAAAAACTCTTTACTAAAAGGAAAGAAGAGGGGACAAGAAGAAAATGGAGAAAAGGAGAAAGAAAGAGTGTAATGAAGAAGAAGTGAGAGGGAGGAAGAAGAATAAAGAGGAAAAGGAGATGTATCTAACGGCAGAGGAGATGAATTAAAAGGATGAAAAGAAGAAGAGGTTGAAAGGTAGATGAGAAAGAAGAATGAGGAAAAAAGATGAGGAAAAATGGAAAGTAAAAGAGGAAGAGGTAGGACAATGAGAGAAAAAAGGATGTGGAGAAAGAAAAGCAAGTCAAAGAAAGTGAAAGATGAGAATAAGGAAACGAAGGAGTCGGAAGATGAAGAAGACTAAGGAGGAGGAGATGACGGATGTACGGATGTTGAAGGAGAAGTATAATTTTGGGGGTGAGAAAAAGGAGATGGGAAAGGAGAGACTTCACGAGAAACATTAAGCAGTTGAAGAAGAAAAGTAGATAGAAGAGAGATAAGAGGAAAATAAAAAAGGAGGAGAAAAGGAAGGAAAATATGAGGAGGAATATGTTCTAGCAGTTATAAAACTGGCAGAAGCGGCTAGAATAATAGTAATAGTTGTCACGGATTGACTCCCCTGCTTTGTAGTAGTGGTCTAACAAAGGCCAGAACTCAAAAGTATCTAATATGGGCTTCAAAGGTGTCTACCGTCGCACACTTTTACTCCCGTTGTAGATATAGGGTAATGATGCTGTGAAGTGTAATGGAAAAAGAGTCTATAGTAATCTGGCAGCCTAGTGCCACCCAATAGCTGCCCTGTGATTTGTTAGCTAAAAAACCTGCATTATACAGTCTGTCTTTATTTACACAAGCGTATTCTCTCGTCCTGCCTCTTCGTTTTAACACGAGCTAACGCAATGTTTACAAACTGCGTGACCTGTCAGTCATAACAGGGAAGCAAATCAGGCTGTGTTTACCTCGTTCACTCACACAAAGCTCATCTGTCAATCACAATACTTCTCAGACTGGCAAGCAGCTTGAGAGAGACAAAGACACAGACCATTTGAAGTTTCGTACTCAGGGGAAATTAGAAACCCCTGGGCTCTTTGTTCTTCAGAAGCGGGAATTCTTACAGAGAAACCCGCTAGGTAACAGTAAGTCTTTTGATGACGGTCGAACACCTCGACGAAGACCGACCGTAAAGCTTTTTATCTTGATACGCTTAGCTTCTGAATTCTGGGTAAAACCGGAACGCGAAATTAACGCATTCAGAGATCAGAGAATCCTAATGATAGATATACTATTGTTTTCTTAACCCCATTGTCAGTGTCAGTAAGAATTCGGAAGTATGTAGCACGCAACCTTAAATTATTTCCTTGTGTGGATTTGTTACTAGTTCTCGTGGAGATTTCATTTCTGAATTTTCTGGTAAAGGATAATACTGCGAATGTCTTTAAGAAGGGATAGCTTTCAACATTTAGTCTTCCCTTAGATTTTCTCGTCAGTAAAACGAGGGAAATAAAGTAACGCGTAGCGATTTCCTGCCAGATATTCTGTTAAAATGTTAAATCACGCCACCAGTATAGACAGTAAACTGATAGTGTAGGATAGAATA
Source organism: Oreohelix idahoensis (assembly GCA_024509875.1). Lineage (NCBI taxonomy): Eukaryota > Metazoa > Mollusca > Gastropoda > Stylommatophora > Oreohelicidae > Oreohelix > Oreohelix idahoensis. The sequence goes on from JAMPIV010019288.1 coordinate 53,312, forward strand.
CAACGTTATATTTCATTTGTGCATATTTGTTATAGTGTTTAATTTTTTAATCATATACGGCCAAGCCAACAGATGCCGACAATTAATAACTATTTAATGACAAGCGATCATTGTTTAGGTAGCGCGTATGGAGAGATTAAATAATAATTTTTATTGTACGCTGACGCCAGCGAGCAGGGGCGGGTGAGCTAAGATAACTCAGACCCGTCTAAACTCAGCCGCCAGCGGAATTAGCTAACTGATAGAAGTAAGGAAACACCGTGTACCTTTTACATTTAATCAGGACTGACGGAGTGGAGAAGAGATTGTCTTGTCCCCGTCTGTGTGTGTAGATATAGGATTAGCATATTTTTTTATATAAATGTTTCTTGTATTCTTTGCAGAATTAATCACATGAGCGGCAGCGGTCTTTTTTTTTTATTTGTAATTTTCTCCTTTTCTTGGCTATGCGTCACAAATTTCATTTGGCCGATAGAAGAACCATCATCATCATGTGAACATTAATATTAGCAACCAGATGTTTCCCAGTACTGGAAGTACTTTTTCGTTAAAGAGTGAACCTCAAGAACTCTCACAGTTTTAACTGTTGGTAATAACACTTCATGGAGGACAGCTTACAGAACCGTTAGGGATAAGAACAGGAGTGCGACAGGGATGCCTCTTGTCTCCATTTCTTTTCTTACTAGCAATAGACTGGGTTATGAGATCATCGACAACACACAACAGAAATGGAATCCAGTGGACTCTGACTAAGCAGTTGAATGATCTGGATTTTGCTGATGACTTGGCTCTTCTGTTCCATAACCGTAATCAGATGCTGGACAAATTGAAAACACTCGATGAGAGGTCATAGAAATTGGGTCTAAAAATACACAGGGAAAAGACAAAGATAATGAGAATAAATGCAGGTTGAAGAAGCACCAATACAAGATGTAGAATCGTACACATATCTTGGCAGTAATATAGACAAAGTTGGAGGGACAGACAGCGATATCAAAATAAGAATACAAAAGCAAGAGGAGCTTTCATTGCATTGGGAAATATATGGAGATCAAGAGAAATCGGATCCAACTCGAAAATAATAATCTTCATCTCAAATGTGGTCAGTCCTATTGTATGGCTCTGAGACATGGAGAACAACAAAGACAACAACCAAAAAGCTACAGAGTTTCATAAATGGGTGCTTGCGTAGAATAGAGGGATTAAAATGGTATGACAAGGTTACTAACGTGGAACTGATGACAAGAACTAGAAAAGTGCCAGTGGAACAAGAGATGAGAAGACGACGATGGCGAAGGATAGGACATACGCTGAGGAAACCTGTTGATAGCATTACAAGGCAGTCCTTGTTCTGGAATCCCCAGAGCAAGAGAGGCAGAGGTAGACCAAGAAGCACATGGAGAAGGGAGCTGGAAACAGAGGTGAAAATGATGAGGAGAACGTGGAAAGAACATGAGATGATGGCACGTGACAAGAGGACTTGGTATGGGTTTGATGAAGGCCTACGCTCCTTTGGGAGTGGAGGGTTATGAATGAATGAATAACACTTCTAGGAGAAGCACCATATTAAGCGTTCACCTCATTTAACTAATTTCTGGGGATGGACTGGGACCAATTTGGATCTGCGATCCCTGGAGTGACAGAAAATTAAATGAAAATAGATAATACATTATTGGATTAATTCTATTACCAAGGTATATTACAGAACTACCATACCAGGCAATTAGATACGAATGTGAGAGTTGCCACTGTTTCCAAGAGTGTGCGAGTACTTTCTTGTCTTCAGGGAAAACTATTCATATATCTGATTTGTCTGAAAGTTTGTTTATTTTACTGGGTCAGACCCTCATAGAACGAGGACAAAAGACAAAGAAAATAGTCTACGTTACTGCCACAAGGAAAGGAAAGAAAGTGAAGGCTAGATAGGACACATAAGAACTAAAATAAAATATAAAAATAAAACCTAGGTACTTCCCTGAAGGCAAGGCATAAATCCTATCACTGTTGCTGTCCTAGTCTAACTCTAGCTACAGTGTGCTGTACGTCCTGTTGGTGTAATTGAAAAAAACAATAATTTATCCCCTAGGCAACACTCTTACTTTTCCAGGGTTCTGACCACACAAAATGGAGACATAATTTGTTTTCTTTCCACAGCATCGTATAATTTACTTGCAGTTAGATTTTACTTACTTAAAGTAGATTTTAATGGTGATTTTTATTGGTGGTATGATATATAATAATTTTTGTACAAAAAGGCCACTGGTATGCGTAATTGTTTAACATTCAACATTTTGTTGGAGCAGTGGAGCGTGAGCCCCGCGAAGGAACTGCATTGGACAGTTGCCAAGTTAATCGCCTTCCTGTAGTTCCATACTGACTCCAAGTGGGGGTGGGCGTTGTGGAGAAAACAGGCGAAATATTTTTTTCTTCTTAAATTTTAATTTTCCCCCCTCTTTTAGTAATAGTAGATTTACATTTTTTTAGCCTAATCTACCATCCCTATGGATTAAGTCGACTGCGTTAGGAGCCTTTTTTGCCAGTTAACAGCAGCGATAGATTAGACAACTGATAAAAATAGAGAACTAAACAGTACATTTTTTTCTATTCTCTTAATTGGTTAGGGTGCAGAGTACCCTTTTCTTCTTTCTTTATCGGGTACTTCGCAGTCAGGTATATTTGCCATGGCGGAGCAAGCAAAGCTTAGGGCAATGCTAAGATGCTAAGAGAGGAAACAAAAGAAACAGGATTACAAGGAGAAGAGTTGCTAACTTTTGTAAATGACGAACTAGCCGAATATGAGGCAGAGAAGAAAGATGCAGAAGCTAGAGAGAAAGAAAGAGAAGCTAGGGAGAAAGAGAAAGAAGCTACGGAGAAAGAGAAAGAAGCTAGGAAGAAAGAGAAAGAAGAGCGGCAATTGGAAAGTAAGAAAATATAGGTGGAAGTGGAAACTCGCAGGGAGAAGGAACGTGAGAAAGAGAGACAACACGAGGAAAGAGAAAACGAAAAAAGACGTCAGCATGCATCGGCGCTTAAGAGTTTAGAGGTCCAAAGTCATGGTGCAGCGTCTAGCTCCAGTGACGGAGAGTCTTCATCACCTCAATCACCTTCAGCTGACTACTGAAATAGACAGTCTTCCCAATTAGCTGCTATGTCTTTTGCCCTAGAAACCTTCCCAAGTCCCTATGAGAAAATTGATAGCTATCTAGAAAATTTGAGAGAAGGGCAACCCTGTTCGGTTTGGACAGTTCGCGATGGTGCTTGAAGCTATCCCGGGCACTTAAAGGCAATGCGTACGATGTGTATGTGAAACTGGGAAACAGCAGTCAAGAAATTACGAAATGCTTAAGAAAGGTTTACTTGAACGCTTCGAGATGAACGCTCGCAAGTTTTTACAAATTTTCCGAAACAGCAGAAAGGAGGGAGCCAAGACGTACGCTCAGTTCTCTTCTCGTCTGAAGGAATATTTGATAAAGTGTGTGGAGCTGTCAGAACTCCCATGCACTTTTGAAGGTTTAGAAGAACTTATTCTAACCAAACAGATCAGAAGCACTTTGTCAATTGAAACGCGTAAATTTCTTGCTGAACAGGGAGCGGTAAAACCTGAAGATATTTTGGGTAAGGCAGAGAGATATGCAGACGCACTCGCCGAGCTTCCAATCTCTAAACGCAAACCTACAGATGCGCGTTCTCGGAACTATAATCTAGAGCATACTCCCCAGCAAATTTTCCAACCAAAACACAAGAGAAACTAGAGCTCCCCAAAATAAATCGAAATGTTATAAACCCAGATACCATACCGAAACCCGTGATGACCCCAAGCAACCCACATGGCAGAGCTAAAATGGATATGAAAAAGGGAAAACCCCTTCGCCAGGTAAATCTGATCGGGACCAGTAAACCAGTCCCAAGCGGATTGCGTGTTTGCAAACAGCCTTACCGCAAAATAGCAAGGTCAGTGATTCTCAACCTGATGGTGAGAGGACTGTTACGCGAGGTATGGTTATGTTGTACGGAACTTTCACGAAGTGTTTTTTTTGACAGCGGATTAAGCTTTGATAGTAAAGTCGCAAGGCATTTGGTTAAACCAGGCCAAGACACGGGAGAAACCGTCAAAATATGTGGAGTTTTTAAAGGAGATGCATCCATAACGCTCCCTGTCGCGCTTGTGGAGATAGACTCGGATTACTTCCGTGGTTTTATTAAAGCGGCGGTAATGGAGGATCCTATCTTTAACGTCATACGTGGTTGTAGATATGTGATTCTAGGGAGACCGTTTCGGGTTTTACCCTTCATCAGCCACAGTTACAAACAGGTGACAAGGACAAGAATTACATTAAGGTACTACAAAAACATACGATTATGAGAAACATACAGAAAATGAGCGATACAAGCAGATGGAAAAAGTAAACACCCACAATGATGAGCAAAAAATGAACAATAATAATACAAGAAAATCGTAAAATCTGAAAGAAATACCGAAAAAAGAAAGTAAATAATATCAACGAAAAAAAAAAAAGAATGAACAAAACTATCGAACAAGTAAAAGGTTACTTAGCGAGATCCGAAGATGCTTAGAATAAAACTCTGAAGAACCTTATACAAGAAATCGTTTAAGGAAGTGACGTATAAGATAGCGACAATAAGATACGAAACGAACCAAAACAAAAATATAAGAAGATAGATCGAAAAAAACAAAGAATAAAGAAGAATGAAAAATAGAGAAAAACCACCTGAATTTTTGCAAAATAATGTTGGATATTAAGCCCTTTTGGAGTTAAACAGCCCATGTGAAAAATAAGACGATTCTCCAACGAAAAGCGAGTCCGGTCATCACCGACACATGAAAGGAGGGCAGTAACATGAATATCAGAATTACCTGAATGGTCACACCTATTGAAATGAAGGGCCACCGGTAAATGTTGGTCGTGATAGATGTCATTTAAGTGCTCACGAAACCTGTCTGCCAAACATCTGCCAGTTTCACCAATATAGGTAATGCTACACCTCTTGCAGATGATAGCATAAATCAGGTTTCTGGGTTCGCACGTGAACGACTCTCTAATGACAAATTTTCCTTTCGGGAAAGTAACTGTCTGAGTTTGGAGTACAAACGGACAGCTCTTACATATACGGCGTTGGCACGGTTTAGTAGCAAAGTATGAAGGGCCAGTATGTCTCAAGCGACTGTGTACAAGAACATCCCAAATAACTGGACGTATTGTTCTAACTCCTTCTTTATCAACATTTCTACCCCTCTTTCATGTTTTTCTTGTCCTGGGTGTATAAGCGTGTATTGGTCTCTTTTTATGTAGCCTGTACCCAATAGTCTTGCCTCTTCAACTCCCAGTATATCGAGTTTCATGTCTGTTGCCTCTAATATTAGACTGTCAAGCTTTTCTTCTCCGTTTAGAGTTCTAACGTTCCATGTTCCTATTTCTAGGCTCCTCCTACTAGTTTTTAGGTAGTCTTTCTCAGAATGCTCACTTTCAATAGAATTTGAGGAAAACTCGTCATTATGTACTTCCTTACTCATTAGAGGAGTTGCCTCTTCCCTGTTAATTTGTACAGTATATTCTTCCCCAGGGGACAGAGTGTTCTCTACATATCGGTTTTTAATCTTGTTGTTGTGATCTCATTACATTCTGTAGGAAGTACGTGGTAAGGCTCCAATCTCTTCCACGGTAGCTAGCCGTTGTCTTTTTCTATGTCCGACACGCCTCTAGTGCGCAACACACTTTGCTGTTCCGCTTTGCGAGCAGTTGATCTTCTTAGATTCCTCCGCCTCACTCACCGTCTCAGTCTTTGTGTACTAGGTATGGACATTCCCTTGATGAAGATTACTCCTACTCCACTCATGTAGTTTAGCCAGTCAACCAAGACTGTTGCCCGGGATTTGGCCACCGCCGTACACAAGTGGTATTTGTGGAGCCATACATGAGCGAGATAAAGAGAGGAGAACCAAAAAGGATCCTAACTATCCTAAAAAGGACATGGCTGTCTCTCACCGTGAGGTACTATCCCTCTCTCTTTATCCTACATCCCAAAGAATTATACAGTATAATAATTGGAGCGTTAGGGCAGGTTGTATGACACAGTCGTTTCTGGCAAGGCATCGTGTCTAAACAAACAGGAGTGGGAAGAAGAGATTACAAGATAGTAGAGTTATGGCAAGGTATGTGAGTGTCACGGGAATTCACCTCGGATTGTAAGAGGTCGAAAATTGGCTCTAATAACGTTGCATGCATGTTAACGAGGTCGACAGGGAATCATGACTTTACGGTTGCCAACAGAATCCCAATCATCACCCCACCAAAGAAAACTTAAATGTTGGTAACCAAACAGTATACTGCCTTTCTGACACTTGGCTTAAGTTCGAAGATCTCACCATCGTTGCTGAAGGCACATAATACACTAGTGAAACTATTGAAATACAGGGACCTGTGAAGAAAATATCGCGTCCATAGTTCTTCTAGTTGCCGCAGATGAAGTTTCAAAAACTATTTATTCAGGGATAAACTAAAGCCGCGGTCTTAGATGCTTTAGTATGTCCTCCTATGTTAGGGAGGAAATATGTATTCCTAGGGGTTCCCCACCGAGAAGCTAAGATCAACACAAGAGAGAGAAAGAATCCAGGACACACCCAAGCGGCCCCGAAGCTCTCTCTATTCAGCCCGAACATATCAGAGCTGCAGAAGGCCCAAAGGTTTGACAAAACCCTAAAGCCCTTGTTTTGCAAAGTTGCATAACAATTAGTCCCTTACTTCACAAGAGCATAATTATAGAGAAAAAGGTTTTGCTTACAGACTGGTCAAGAACAATAGACAGTTATTTGTCCCACTCCCATATTGCCCCCGCCTGATGCAGCAAATGCATAAAACTCATTTACAGCCTCGTCGAGGTGCACACTCCTTAGGCATGTTTCCCTCGAACACTTTTAAACAGACATGCAATGAGCTATCGGCATTATGTGAAAGATTACTTATTGTAAGATGCAAATAGGTGTGACCGCTTGGCATACATTAGCATTTATACGTGCTATAATAGAATAAGAATGACAGACGTAAAAGCAGATACAGCGTTTTCGCACAAAACGAAGGATCTCTAAAAGTTCAGTTGACAGTCATGGCTGTGAGCGGTATTGTAGCCTACAGCTGTTTCAGAAAATAATATTGAATTTTAGAGTGGAAAATTTTGTGAAAGTGAGAGTTGCTATTTTAGTTTTTTTCCGCTGTTTAGAGAGAGACATGTGGGAAAAGTCGAAAAGCTGAGAACATGTGTGCAAATGTAGATAATTTTACCGTGTGAAAAAAAGAAAGCATTGTGTGAAAATTGGCGGAAAAAAAGAGTGGGCTGTATAAATAGGAGAGAAGTGCGAGAAAGGGCATGATTGATGATAATGATTTATTAGAAGGATTATTAGAGATAGATGAACTGCGTCTTCGAGATTATCAAGACCAGTTTATATTTTCTTCTGTTGGATACATTTTCATGTTGATATATTTTCATTTTTTTTGGATATACGCACAAATTTCCTTAAGCGTAAGTAAAACGTACTTCATCATTGTGTCAATAACCTTGCTGTTCAATTGAAGTTAAAATAAACTCTAGTGGATTTTCCTACATTGCTGAGTTTTCTTTAAATTATTTAACAAACCATTGTACGAGTTATTGCTTATCATTAAACCTAAAAGGGTAAGAACGAACTTGGAAAGGAAAATAAACATCAGTCAAGAATTAACATCTCAGGCGGAATGCCTGTAACCACATGAACAGAAACGTATTGAAGAATTAGCTCTCGTCTAAATATGCACCTGCGCACAAGTAACTGAACTGACCCGGCCACAAAGGCTTTCAGAAAATTTCTTTCCTAAGGCATAAAATTGGTAATTGCTGTCTCAAGCCAGAGGATACTTAGAGGATACTACTGTTATGCGCATTCTTAATCTTGCTATCCCTGTGACCAAGAAACAGATCAGTAGTCTTCTGGACTTGATAAGCTTTTATCACAAATTTTTCCCTAACCTTATATATATATATCTGAGCATTTACATTGGTCAACACACCATTGAGACAAAAGCACAATTGGAAATAGCTCGTATGGGATAAGCATAACTTATTTTGTTGCAAAAATTTTCAGTTTGTATTATTTAATTTTAGATGATATGTGGTGTAAACTAACAGTTAAATTATCTTTAAAAGAATAATGGTTAAATGCAATATTTTTTTTTTAAATTGTAAGGTGGAAAAGAGTCTATAAAGAGTCTATAATGTGAAGTCTGCTTAATGTTGTGCTGATGACTTTAGTAGTAGACACGAGAGACAACCCCCCCCCCCCACCAAATCACATTCACTCTTTCTGTCACCCTGCTGAGGAACAATAAAAATGGTTAGAGATTTAAACCAAAACTAATTTGGTGGGGCTGTCAACTTTAGCCTCCACTCTCTAACATTAATAAGCTTCTACGGTCTCAGTCCTGGTGACTCTTCCTCAACGAAACGCTACACAGCTTTCTACTTGTTAGGCGATATGCGCTGATAACTACACCACAAGAATTGCTAAAATAATAGACTTGGTTTTTTTTCGAACGCAGACTCAGTGTCTATCCGTCAAATGGATACTGAACAGACCCTACTGGTCCTGTCTATTTTCTCCCTCCGTCTCTCTCGTGGTCTCAGTGTCTCTCTATCTCTCTCTTTCTTGGTCTCAGTGTCTCTCTAACACTCGAGGACTGATGATGCGGCGTCTCCGCTACTCTCTTCTCTACTATCAGGACCCAGGGATGTTAACCCTCTCCCCTGCTCCTGAATTCGGTGCTTGATTTACTGTCGAAATCTTCACTGCCGCTGAATAATTTCCCTCTTTTAACCCGCTCCGGAGTTATAGGAAAACAAGGCTTGAATTCTGGCTGTATGAAATTGAAACCAGTCTCCCGGCCACCTGCCGTTGCTAGAGACTATAATAGCGATGCTCTCGGCTGTATGATAAATAAACCTCGGTCCAGCTGAAGCATAGGGACTTCACTGCCAGAGACCATAGGGTAATTTTCTTTTGCTCCTGACGATTCTCGAGTACTCTGACCCTGAGATATGTCTTTTGCCGTGGATAATTTTATTTGACAAAATTATGCTCCCCACTGTTTCGCCGAGACTCGCTGAAATTAAAAGAAACAGCGTCTAATGTACACCCTCTCTAAAATCGCTTATCTCTAACATATAATAATAATAATAATAAATTCTTTAAGCACCAAACACGGCGCATAAGGCAGAAACCAGTGCTCTCTAGGTTGTTCGTTGTGACGCCACTCCTCTTAGCTCTTGCACATTATTTAGGCCCAACGTTCTTCCTTCTCTTATTATTGTTCTTCTGAGTGTTTCTAACATATACGGTACATAAAATAATTCTATACACGTGTCTCTTCATTCTCACTTCTTCCCTCTCTCTCTCTCTCTCATCTATAATCTGCCAGGTAAGTAAACAGAACCTCCCGACCTGTCTGCCTCTTATCTATTTGTGACGCGTGGCTACCCACGTGTCAACATTTCCAACTCGGGAACTTCTTTTGTCCGAAATTCCGAGGTTTCCTTTTTTAACATTTACACATGAGGTTTCCCGGCTTGCTCCAAAATTAAATTAAATCTCGCTATAGGAATAAGCACACTGTTGCATTTACGTCGTTCTTCAACGCGTGTAGGAAAATTGCGTCACATTACGTGATGGCCTCGTGCTACTGACGCGTCATACAGGAGTGTCCGAAAATATCGATTTTCGTAAACAATGAAATCTACGGGAATCGCGAAAAATTCAGAAGAAAGTAAAACTGGCCGAGTGAAAAATAAGCCTACCACCATAAAATGAACCCATTAAAATTACCTCCTCAAAAATTACCAAACACGATATATATTCACATGAGAATATATTCACATGAGAAGAACCAAGGCAAACCCCATATAATTACAAAAGAGAAGAGAAATGGTGAAACTCAAAACAGAATCGGGCCACTTGAAAGTCAGAATTACAGTGTAGCATCACATAAGTCCCCCCTTTCAAGTACGGGAATCCGTGCTCAATCACTGAAATCTCTGGGTTTCATACTGGTCCGCATCTAGATCTACATCCCGATCTAATCACTATCATAATTAGCATTATCATACGGGCCCATCTCCATATCCTTGAGAATCTTTGCAAGCCCTGGATCGTGAGGGTCACGCCAGGGGATTTTCTCCTGTCGACTGCAACATGACTGATCGCCCTTCCTCCTCCCTCTCATGTGTTTCCTTCGCCCACGAATTTTCCTGGCGGCGCGTGGTAAATAATGATTACCATATGGTGCGACCTCCCAGTGTTTGGAAACAGTCTGACTGGCTTGGCCAGACATCGCCGTAACAGGGCGTAACTGTTTGCGGTTGACTGAAGAACCGTGCACATGTTCCTTCTTGTCAGTATTTCCCTCCCTGGAGAGATGTAATACCATCGGGGGCCTAATTCCCGACGACAAAAAAGATACTTCTGAAGTAAGAGGCGTCACCACTGTTTGACCTTTAGGCTGAACAGGGCTGACAGGCGAATAGGCCTCTGTAAATAACATTCCACTGTCTTTAGAGGCGTCTCTCCTCCTCATAGCAAGACAAGGATGTTTGAGCTCCCGTGGGGCTCCGTGAATTTGGGGCTTTCCCCTTTCACTTCTCTGGCCTGCAGTAGGACCCCTTGCATTAGCAAGGATCGGTGTGGTTGGGTTTCCTAAAACTAAGTAAGGGCTTCCCAGGATGAAATCATGTGCTGGCTGTGTCATTACAGCTGCCTTGATGGTGCCAGTCACAAACTTGCATTTCACCTCAATATTGGCTACAGGCAGACGCTGTGAGATCCCTCTTCTCAAAATTCCACCAATCTCAACTTTTTCTCCTGTCCATTGCCCTGGTTTCACCAAATGACGAGCGATGATACTGGGGTAAGTAAGCCCGCTGTCAAACAAACACGTAGTAGATGTCCCATTTACTACGGCTGGTCCACTGTTAGAGAACAACTTCTCTGCCTGGACTGGTTCCCATTTATTCCCTTTAGTCCATCTCACCGGTCTTAAACAAGCTGCATGATGAGCTGGGGGTTTGTTCATGCACCGGGATGTCCAGTGGGAAGTGGTTCTACAATTCTGACAATACCTCTCATTATCTCCCCTGTTCCTAGCGGGTTCCTGAGAGGTTGTTGTCGGTGCTCTGTTATGCTGCTGGGGGCGCAAGTTATAACCAAAATGAGGCTCCTTGCGAGAAGGCCCTGGTTGCTGATGAGCTGGTGACGTAGCCGGCTGCGATGATGAAGCTTCTTTGTCCGGGGCTGACAGGTCTGGGTGTTTCCGTTTCTGTCCCAGTACTTCGGCCTGTGCTGTCTGGTACCTTCCTGCGAACACGATAATCTGATCAAGTTGCTGGGCTCCCTGCTCTGCCAGATACCGCCTCAAGTCGGGGGACATGTTTGCCTTGACTTGTTCACACAGAACTAACTCCTCCAACCCTTCAAAAGTTTTCGCCAGTCCTGACAGTTCCCTCCACCGGGTTAAGTAATTCCTCACCCGCTCTGCAAACTGTGCGAAACTCTCTCCCTTCTCCGGCCTGCTCTCCCTGAACATGGTTTGGCATTTCCGGGGTGTCCACTGAAATCTTTGCAATAAAGCGGTTCGCAGTGCCTCAAAGTTGTTCTGGTCATCTAGGAGCATCTTGTTGTAAACTTCATACGCATGACCTTTGAGTGATTGCGATAATTTCAGACACCAAAGACTCTCGTCCAATCCGTATGCCTTTGCCATTCTTTGAAATTTCTCCAGGAACACGTCAATCTTCTCATTCCCATTAGGGAACGAGTCAAATGGGAAGCTCATGGCTGCCATCCGGGGTCCTCCGTTTCCTGAGGTGTCTGTTGCTCCTGCTCCGGGTGAATCTCCATTAGCTGAACTGCCTTCCGAAGATCGGTACTGCAGTTCCAGAGAACGCAGGGCAAGCTCATGCTGTCTCTCTGCTGCCTTGTCCCTCTCCTGTGCTTCGGCGGCAGCTATCCTTTCCTCTTTTGCTGCTTCCAATATCCGAAGTTCCATCTCTGCTGCGGCTGCCCTCTCTTCTTTCGCTGCTTCTGCGGCGGCTGCCCTCTCCTCTTTCGCTGCTTCTGCGGCAGCTATCCTTTCCTCTTTCGCTGCTTCGGCGGCGGCTATCCTTTGCCTTTCCTCAATTTCCCGTTGATTATGCCTATCATTTTCTCTGATCATGTAGGCTTTCGTCTCCTCTTTATCCATCCCCATGTCCTGGGCTGCCTCACGCCATGCAGCTCGTAATTTCGCCATATCCGCCATCTTACCTGTAAACTGCTGTTAAGTTCACAACTGACAGAAAATGACAGAAAGGAGAACAAAAGGAAGGAACTACCTGTTACGTAATAGGAAGTATTCCTCCTATAACCGATGTCCCAAAACCCCGAACTCAGACTAGCGTCAAGTCTGAACAATAACCTGAAAAATTTTTTGTTAACAAGCTACCAAAAACCCGAAATTACCTTCCTGTTAAAGAAAAAAATTTCAGTATGCCATCACTTACTAAATTTCCACCAATCTAACTGACTGTAACCTGTGGAAAAACTTGTACTGGATCAGTTCTAATAGCTCAAGTCTAGGGGATATTTAAAGAAATTCTATTCTCAGAACTTCCTAGAGACAATCTGTGAAACAGAATGATCCACCGGACGATTGCCGCCCACTTGTCACGAAGTGGTTTTAATTTTATAGAGTGTGCCTGAATGAAAGCAAGACCCTAGTATGAGAAAGTCTGAGAAAATAGAATTTAGATGGAAAATGACATGCCTGTAGACAGACGCGACTATTGGCTCAAGGGATAGAACCAGGATTTGAATCTCCCCTTGCCGCTTCGTGACTTTAGACTGGCTATAGTCTCGCCCTCCTCTGACTTCCTTTAAATACAAGGAGATAAGGTGTATAAATACGACCACAAACACCACTATACAGACAACATAGAGTAAGTATAGTAAAGAATAGAAGCTGATCCAGTAAATAATATATGTATATATTTATTTACATACAAGAAAAACATAAAATGGCATATTACGTCATCAAGTCAGTCGATAGCGTGCACTGTTGCACGGCCTGGAAAACAAGTAACAATTAAATTGAGAGACACGAGAGACAAACCCCCCCCCCCCCAATCACATTCACTCTTTCTGTCACCCTGCTGAGGAACAATAAAAATGGTTAGAGATTTAAACCAAATCTAATTTGGTGGGGCTGTCAACTTTAGCCTCCACTCTCTAACATTAATAAGCTTTCTACGGTCTCAGTCCTGGTGACTCTTCCTCAACGAAACGCTACACAGCTTTCTACTTGTTAGGCGATATGCGCTGATAACTACACCACAAGAATTGCTAAAATAATAGACTTGGTTTTTTTTCGAACGCAGACTCAGTGTCTATCCGTCAAATGGATACTGAACAGACCCTACTGGTCCTGTCTATTTTCTCCCTCCGTCTCTCTCGTGGTCTCAGTGTCTCTCTATCTCTCTCTTTCTTGGTCTCAGTGTCTCTCTAACACTCGAGGACTGATGATGCGGCGTCTCCGCTACTCTCTTCTCTACTATCAGGACCCAGGGATGTTAACCCTCTCCCCTGCTCCTGAATTCGGTGCTTGATTTACTGTCGAAATCTTCACTGCCGCTGAATAATTTCCCTCTTTTAACCCGCTCCGGAGTTATAGGAAAACAAGGCTTGAATTCTGGCTGTATGAAATTGAAACCAGTCTCCCGGCCACCTGCCGTTGCTAGAGACTATAATAGCGATGCTCTCGGCTGTATGATAAATAAACCTCGGTCCAGCTGAAGCATAGGGACTTCACTGCCAGAGACCATAGGGTAATTTTCTTTTGCTCCTGACGATTCTCGAGTACTCTGACCCTGAGATATGTCTTTTGCCGTGGATAATTTTATTTGACAAAATTATGCTCCCCACTGTTTCGCCGTCTAATGTACACCCGAAAACTCTAACTGAAATAATAATAAATTCTTTAAAAGAAACAGAAACCGTCTAGGGTTGTTGTACACCCTCTCTAAAATCGCTTATCTCTAACATATACGGTACATAAAATAATTCAATACACGTGTCTCTTCATTCTCACTTCTTCCCTCTCTCTCTCTCTCATCTATAATCTGCCAGGTAAGTAAACAGAACCTCCCGACCTGTCTGCCTCTTATCTATTTGTGACGCGTGGCTACCCACGTGTCGACATTTCCAACTCGGGAACTTCTTTTGTCCGAAATTCCGAGGTCTCCTTTTTTAACATTTACACATGAGGTTTCCCGGCTTGCTCCAAAATTAAATTAAATCTCGCTATAGGAATAGTTTCCTCCCCTAAGCAGTATAATTCATTTACAACGTAAATCTGAACCCTCCGACAATATTTCTCACATTTTTAAGGCTCAGAAAAATTAACGAACACACCAGGGATTTCCCCATAAATTTACATTAGTAAATACACAGAAATAAATGGTGGTTTTACATAACATTCTACAAATATAGGCACACGTGTTTCTCACAACTTCACACACTCCTGTCTACTGCCAAAATCATAGAAAGAATAAGCACACTGTTGCATTTACGTCGTTCTTCACAAAAAATGATAATGGATGGCACTATCGTTTATTTTAAAACTGAAAAGTTAATGGCCCCCCCCCCCGCCCCCCACCCCCCCCCCCCCACCCACCACCCCCCCCACCCCTCCCCCCCCCCCCCCCCCCTCCACCGAAAAAATTAACTACGGGCGAAATTCTAAAAGACCCACTAATAAGTAAAACGAATTAATAAAATGTTACATACCAAATTTATCGCGGTTTTTTCCCCGCAAAAATGGAGACGATAAAATACGTAGTCGTCCGGCCAGGCAATTATTTCTTCAGAGACAATTGCCCACAGTTTCCTCTCTCCTTATATACAAGAGAAACCGCCCACGCGGATTCCCTTCCTACGCAAATCGCGGACCAATGGCAGCGCTAGGAAAAATCAATACTGGCCACCTACGCAAAATCCCGCGTGTAGGAAAATTGCGTCACATTACGTGATGGCCTCGTGCTACTGACGCGTCATACAGGAGTGCCCGAAAATATCGATTTTCGTAAACAATGAAATCTACGGGAATCGCCAAAAATTCAGAAGAAAGTAAAACTGGCCGAGTGAAAAATAAACCTACCACCATAAAATGAACCCATTAAAATTACCTCCTCAAAAATTACCAAACACGATATATATTCACATGAGAATATATTCACATGAGAAGAACCAAGGCAAACTCCATATAATTACAAAAGAGAAGAGAAATGGTGAAACTCAAAACAGAATCGGGCCACTTGAAAGTCAGAATTACAGTGTAGCATCATAGTCTCACTGATTTATGGTCACTTAGGTGAAAGAACAACAGGAGAGAGAAAAACAGAGAAATACAAAGATAAGGCAAAAAAGGCCGCAATATGTGAGGAGATGAGACTAAATAAAAGAGAAAAAGAAACAAAAGGCACTCGAAGAGAAGAAGCGGAAAAGAAAAGAGACGAAAAGGAAAAGGAGGGAGCAGAAAAGGAAAAATAAAGGGCATTTCAAAAAAGGAAGGAGCAGGTCAACAGTGCCTGCGAAATCAGATTGAAAGAACGATAGAATGAAGGGAAGAGAACAGACTCTGGTTCCAGCGCTAGTGGGTCAGGACGTTGCCAGGGGAGCGATGGGGTGAAGCATTTCTCATGCTGCCGTGTCTAGTGCTGCCTCCTTCCAGCTGAATGTCTATTCAGAGGCTCAAAAGAAATTTATGTTTATTTGAACATATTTCAGTCATTAGCTGCCACGTATGGCTTACAGAAGGTTAAGTTCAACTTGAAATTGTGCCAAAGTCTACGTGG
Source organism: Oreohelix idahoensis (assembly GCA_024509875.1). Taxonomy (NCBI): domain Eukaryota; kingdom Metazoa; phylum Mollusca; class Gastropoda; order Stylommatophora; family Oreohelicidae; genus Oreohelix; species Oreohelix idahoensis. The sequence goes on from JAMPIV010019288.1 coordinate 69,239, forward strand.
AGCAGCCAACGATGTCATTATGAGAATTTCAGTGGAAGATCAAAACTACTATGAACTTGCTCCACCATTTGCAACTGAACGCTAACATATTTTTCGAAGCAAATTCTGAGAAACGACAGAAAGATTAAAGTTTTAAACAATTCGGTAGCAGATTAGAAACGGATCTCGAGAAGTGGGGATTACTCAGCACTTTCAACGAATCGTATGAAGAGCTGCAGGCAATGGTTATCGCTGACAACCACTTCTGCAGAACAAGGGAGATAATCCGTGTCATATTTATGTATAATATAAGTTGTTTGTGGGGTCATACGGAGTATCTCTGCAAATCGTAGTACTGATTGCTGTGGTGGGTTTAGATGTTACTGAAATAAATATTACTTGTCTACAGAGTGAGGTCAGCTATGCAAGTCCCTGAGTCTAATATTTGATAGAGATGTTCTCAGGGTACTTGACTGCTACCACCCTACGACCTCAATCTGCGATATATTTTGAGTCTAATGTTTAAGTACTGGTGTCTGGTTGTTATCTGGCTAGGTGTCTAGGGTAATGTGAAACGTAATGTTGAGTTAATGACAACAACCACAACTATAATTCAAAGCAAATTGATCAAACAAGTCAGTGGTTAAGTTTAGGAAAATAATTTTTACAATTTTAATTTCCTGTACCTCAATTGCTTGGGCACAGGAATGTTTAAAACTCAAATAAAATGGCAAGGTATTTACAGTAAATTAACTTTAAGACAACTTGTCTATTAATGATACTATGAAATCTGTTCCTAACTTGGAATGTCCTGGTGAAGCACTAAATCTTATGACTGGTCACGCTTCTGAGGAACGAATTGTTTCATCATATCTAGAAAACTTTTTAAATTTAATAATGGAGAGTTTAAGTTAGGTGAACTTCCATAAGCCCATGGATGGTATGGCTTATCTGAAATTCCTTGAGCACTGTGATGTCTTTCTCACACCAGAATATTCCTCACAACAGTGAAGAATGGATGCTGCTTCCGTACTCTTCAGGAATTAGGCAACTAATTACTTGTGCCTAGAACTCTGCAGTTTCAATATTACTTTTGTGGCACACTGAGTGTTTCAAGATCGAACCCGCATCAATGAATAATTACACAACTAGAAGGTTAACTGGCGATCAATGGTCACTCTGAGATCGCCCCTGTTCCAGAACTGCAAAGGCATTGGGTCATACTGCTTTGAGTCTGATCTTAACCCTCCTGCTAGAATTTTGTATATCAAGTGGCAACTAAGCGTTAGCAAACGTTCGTTATATCCCCTTCTTTAGTTATGCACATCTAAACCAATCAGCTCTGGGTAAGCTGGCTTTGCCACTTTTTCAAAAATACTCTTTCAAAAATTGTAACGCCTTCTCCTCTCAAGAATAGGAAAGTTGAATGAGGATATCTCTGAGTCTGTCTTTTCTGTCGTTCATTTTTATTTCCTACGATAATTCTGTTAATATCTAAACGATTTTAATGAGGAAAGGCTATTATTGACCAGACGACTGTCGGTCATCTAGCTGTTATATTTTTTATTTCTCTCCTTATCATAATTTTCATCTTTGCATGTTTCCTCTTCAGTTCTTCAAATAACACACTTTTCTCTACGGTAAGATAATATATCATACTGTATAATATGATATTCTAATAAACAAGTATTATCATTTAATTGTCACTGTCCTTTCTTTGCCTTTATTACCCTTCTCAATTTAGGTTACTTAGTTTAAGTATCGCAATGCATACTCTAGCGTAGGGTTTCCCTCCATGTTAATCCCTCTTTTTACTTACATTTTTCTCTCTCTCTCGCTTGTTCTAAGAAATGAAAAGAAACTGTCACTACGGGGAGGAGACAAGTCGGTTGGGTTTCATCACATGCAATAGCAAAGTCCAATGCTTTTTTCAAACTTTAACTTTTAGGGAAAAAAATGTGCCCTAGCAACCGGTTTCCATGGCCTAGTAGTTTTTTTTTTTTCAAACTTCCAACCTCTCATTCGCGTGTTACCTAAGCAAGTCCTTGACGTCAGCGCTCTCATGTCGTTCTATTCCTAGATTCAAAAACAGTTCTTTTGTCAAGGTTGCATACCTCCCTATCTCTTTCACTCCTCCGTTATTCTATCACTTATTTTGAAACTAACTATGTATTGTTGTCTGCCAAACGGCGTTTATTGTTAGGGGTAGTTTGTATTACGGAGTGACGACAAAGCTAGTAGTTTTGGTATCGTTCACTTTGGCGTTACTGCTTTTTAAATCCAGCGCGTCTCGTGGCGTGGGCGATGACAGTTGAGCACAACTCCCTATTTTATCTCTATAGTATTTGGATTTATAATCGATAATATTTTATCTATTTGATCGGGGTATCAGGGATCTTACTACAATTGCTCAAATGTGTGGGAATCTGTAAACAACAGACTAACTTTTATGTTTATTGATTCTTGTTATGTTTATGAACATGGCTTAACGCAGTAATTATTTTTTTATTTTATTTTATTAGTAATAACCATAACTTTAACGCGTGAGTAGTCAGTAGCGCTGACGTGTCAAACTATACAAATAATTTCAAACCATTGACGATTCTTACCATCATCCTAGGAACGCAGTTTGCAGAAGGTAAGGTAACTTTACTGTAATGAGAGTGAAATGTAATGGATGAGAGATTGCATGAATAAATGACTGACTGCATAAATGGATGATCCATTGCACAAATGCTTGAAAAGAAATGAGTGACTTTCCCTTATCGATCCGTAAGTAGCATAGCACCAGCATTACAGTTGGCCGCGTGAACGCAGCTATTATTTCATCCGTTTTTGTGCAGTGATGATTTTTGTAGTAATTCATTTTACATAACAAGCTGCATATCCCCACCTTAAGCAGCTCTTATCTTACAACACCTCTGATGTCAGTAATAGTTCTACCCTTTATTTGTTACATCACAGAGAGGGACGTTAGCGTGCTGTAAATAAACCCTATCATGACAACTTAAAACATGCACAAAGTTGATCGATATCTTCTTCTTCTTCGTACACTCTCAGACGTCCACTTGAATGTTTTCAAAGAAAGCAGTAGTCAGTTTGAGGCTATTCGAATCTCCGTATGGTTGTTCCACGAATGGTATTAGTGTCGGCTATATGCGCTTTCTCTGTTCCGCATATGTTAGGCATCCTTGAAGCAGATGTTCAGCATTCATTTTACAAGTGCCACAGTTACACTGATCGGTAGTTCCTATCTTTAGCTTGTTGAATAGATGGTATCTCAATCTGTTCTGGCCAGTGCGGAGTCTGAAGATTACCACTTGTTCTCTTCTGTTGAGCTGGTAGTATACATCCTTTTATGTGTGACCTGGATGCTCTACATCCCATTTGTTTCTGTATCTGTATATAAAAAGTTCTACGGATACTGATATGAAAAGAGAATACAAATGGCAAAGGATTTCATTGTATTAGAAACTATATTGAAGTCAAGAGAAATGAAGTCAAAGATGAATAAATATAATAAGATCATCAAGATAATGTCAAGGTAGTTTTATTGAATGTCTCTAACACGTGGCTAATACTAAAAGGACAAACAAGAAGTTATAGACTGTCATAAATTGGTGGTTGCGTTGAATATAATTATTAAATGGACATGATGGGCGGATATAGATACGTACCAATGAAATAAGATGTAAGGACAGGACGTGAGTGTTTGATCGGACATACATAGATGGAAACTGTCGCATACCATTACAAGGTAGTTCTTGTCTTAGAATCCCCGTGGTAAGAAAAAATAGTTGCATATTAAAACTTTTGGAGAAGAAAACTGGTGACAGATTTAAAAATAATGAAGAAAATATGGGATGACCTTGAACGGATGGTTCCTAGGGGAGGGGAAAGGCTGAGCGTGAGTTTGTTAAATGATTGTGCTCCACCTGGAGCTGTATGGCTGTGACAATGGTGATGATGATGATTATGATGATGACGATGATGATTAATAAATGTGGAGAAGAACAAAAACAATAACAATAAAGTTGCAGACGTTCATAGCTGTTTGACTAGAAGGATTTAAATAGTAAATGTCACTAATGTTAAATTGATGACAAGAACCAGATAAGTATCAGTGAAACAGAAGATGAGATGAAGACTCTGGTGACACATCACTGCAACCCGTGATAACATTACCAACATTTCTTATTCTCAAATCTCCAGGTTACGAGAAGGGGAGATAACCAAAAATAAACACAAACAAAAACACGCAGGAGAAGAGAACTCTAATTAGAAGTTCCTTGAAATTTTCCACCCATGCTCACTTTTGCGGTGATAAAATAGAAAACTTTTCATGAGTACTTCGGTCTAGGGTTTTCTACGGTAACCAACTGCAGTGGCGGATCATACTTCTTAAGGAGTGACCAGGAAAGAGATGAGAAACTTTAGAATGACTTGTATAATCATTGTCTTTTGCTGAGATGAATAAAAAGCACTGTCAGATGCCTTATTGCAAGTGTACTTGGGGTTGGTAATTTTAACTTTATATACCTTTCTGACTCCGTGTGTTTCAGTTTCCTCAGATATTCCAGCTTTCCTTATTTAAAATGTTAGAGATTTCCTTGGCTGAATTGTAAATCCTGATGATTACTCCAAAAAAGGTGCCTCGTCTGATAAATAGAAATTCTGAAGTCTAACTGCTGGCAAGTCTAGTGTCTTTGGCAAGCGTGAATCTTACAGTGTCTTAACACCGAATCTTGTCAGGTTATATTCACGGTCCTACCCCGCTCTGTTTGTTATGAAGGCTAAGAAAAAGCGGGTTGGGGGAAATTCAAAATATTTCCGACATGAGATAATTTTGAACATGATGTAGAGATCATCTCTTACTTATACGTTATGAAAACATCCGATTGCCGGGCAGGCGAACTCACAGACATATCGGTAACTATCACAACCCGATTTAGCTATGGTCGGGGCAAGGTGCTAGCTGGATAACCGCTACGGCATTACCATTGTTGTAAAGATTTCACTACGACACATAATATGGCTCGTGTCCACTAAGGTATGACTGTACAATAATATGTGATATAAGAAATTAACACTTGCTATCAGCTCACGTCCGTCCCTTTATTACCAAGACAAAACTTAGCCACACTTGACCGAATGAAATAAAAACAATAACATATATATACAACTGCCACCAAAATGCATATTAATATAAGTGCAAATATAACACCAAGTAAGATGGCTACCCAAGCCTCTATCATGAGTTTCGCTCAATTGAGCGACAACCAAAATGGTACTGTCCTACTGACAGTTAACCTAAGGATTTACAAACATACTTATTATGCATAGAACTAGCACTGAGGAAACAATCACCTCCCTAGAATAACTAACACTAGGAAAAGACTTATAAGGCGGACACTGTATAATATGCTCCAAAGAATGAAGGCAGCCTCAGGCTGGCGACAATCTGCATCCACACAGGACAGCAGTCGGGACTCTAATACCCTCTTTATTCCCTGCCCGAATTTTCCGCTGGTCACAAGACAAATTCGTTCGCCTATTTCCATCGGCTTCAGCCCGGCTTGCCTCGACTTTAACAAGCAAGCAAACACAAAAAAGCGATGTGACCACCCCCCCCCTCCCCTCTTTTAAGAGAGAAAAAAAAAGTTTTCTTCCATCAGGAGGGCGCTGGGCCAGAACCCCTTCAGAATTTAGAGGCCTATATGCCACCTAACAGCTTACCCTCACTGACCTAACAGTGTCGTCCTAGCAAACAACCCTCTCATCTGTGCAACATCAATTGGGACCAAGGCATGTGTATCTGATAATTCACCAAAGGTTAAGGCAACCTAAAAATGACAAAGGTTACCTCATCTAGGTATCTTTGAAATAATCCCCGTAGGGTAACTAAGTATATGAATGACTAGATTCACCTACTCTCATACTCATCTTTTCATACACACAATCAACAATCTGCCATTATGGCGACGTACATCATGAAAACGATGAACATAACATGTTTGATCCATGCAAGACATTAAAATATGAAAATGAGTTAACTCTGCAGGATTCGCAATTACTTGCCAACCCCCATATCGTATACCAAAATAATTCAACATCGGACGCTCCTGTTGTTTCCAAAAATTACGATCGGAACAGGGCATCCGTTCTTACATTATGTACTCCAGCAATTGCATAACAGTGCTGATGGATTGGGTTAGACGCTAAAGTTCGGTTCGCGTTAACCGAAACATCTTGACTATACACAACGCCTGATACCTGGCCATTCCTACCGCTGTACTATCAGCAGGTGGTTATGAAACAACAACATGTGCCTCTACCTGACTGCCTCCCGGGCACCTCACCTATTCGCGAAAGTAACTCGTGCTACCTTAGTGTTGTCTAGCATCGACATTACATCAACGAACTTAACCGGTGCGACCTCATTAAACGCTAGTCTGAGTGTGCGCCATTAGCACAGGGGAGCGGGGCTTTGCGGACCCGTACCGTGCGGTCAGTAGACATCAGGCTTTCAGACACACATCTATGGTTCCTATTCTTGTCTCTCGACACCGGACTGTGAGTATTAGTGGACGCCTGCCGCGAACCCCGTCTTTGATGTACTGTCTTCTCAGGTGGTGATACCACGACCACCTGGTCGTCAGCCTCGGGACTCTGGTGTTTCTGAGACCCTGCTACAGCATCTCCCGTGGCGTTATTCACTCCTTGTACATTGCCGACGATCAAATCGGCGACCGTATTCTCGAGGACAAAGACGTTCACTCTGCCTGCTAGAAACAGGGTGTCCACATTAATGTGCGCCTGGGATAAGACTCGACTTTGCCCACAAATGGGTACACTTTACAGTTTTGCCTGTAAGGCAGGATTCATCGATGCAAGACCGACGAAATCCCATTGTAGTACAACTTGTGTCTCTAATCACCGAGAGTGGTTTCTTCTCCACCACCCCTTTGTGGAGCACCAATTCGTCAGTCTCGTGAACCGCAGACAGACACGGTAATACATGTCCGCAACGTAAAACTACATCTCATCTGAACAGAATAGCGGTTGGAACCCAAGACTGTCCTCGCTGTTAACTGTGTCCATTACTTACGTGGAATTCGCGTGTTCGATAGGCGTTGCACACACATCTGCATCATGTTACTGCAGTTGGAACATCGTCGTTCCCTCTTGGACTCACCGCGTGAAATCTAGCTAGAGCTGCGAGCCGGTGAAGATGGCGCATCAGAGTCGGATGGTCTGCTATCTGAGGATCATTCCTCAGCATGGACGGTTTTCCTTTGTAGTAAAACCTTTCTTCCCATTGAGACTCATCAAAGCGTACCTGATTACGCGTTTGGCGATCTTCACCGTCACTATGACTTCTCCACTGCGGGAGGCTACAAAAAGTCTCCATCGCTGGCTGACCAATTATGTGGACAACAGAGATGGCCACTCGTCTCTTTTAGCCTTCCAGGCCTCACAATCGGTCTCGAACCTCTCGAGAAAGAAGTCTAAACTATCTATTTTATCGTTAAAATTCGGTAGCCGCAGAATGGAGGGACGATGGGACTCCCTCGGAGTCGAGTTCTGATCACTCGCACCTAATTCTAGTCATGTTAGTTCTATTTCTTTATCAGCTTCTAACTGTAGTTTCTTCTCCTCCAATGCTATTCTCATTCTCTCCGTCTCTAATTCTATCTCTCTATCTTTTCTCATCTTCCTCTCTTGTAACTCTGACTCTTCTTTCATCTTCTTAACTTGCAATTCTCTTTGTTCTTTAATCTTCCTCTCTTGTAAATCGGACTCTTCTTTCATCTTCCCCTCTTGTAATTATATCTCCCTCTCTTTTAAATCTTTATCTTTTTTCATCTTCCTCTCTTGTAATTATATCTCTTCTTCCATCTTCATCTCTTGTAATTCTCTATCTTCTTTCATCTTCCTCTATTGTAATTCTTTCATCTTCTTCTCTTATAATTCTCTGTCTTCTTTCATCTTCTTTTGTAATTCTATCTCTGCTTTCTTGAGTTCTCGTTCCTTATCACGTAAATCTCTTAAGGCATCCTGATTCTCTTTTGAGAGGAATTCTTCCTTGGCAAAATCCGACAATTTTTTCCAGTGTAACCACATTCCTTTCCTATCTTACTAAACTCTTCATGTACACTCTTACTGAATAGCTATATATTTATATATCTTCTCACATAAGATGCACAATCCCCGTGTATATCTTTATAAATATATTCAGTAATACTCTCCAACTCTCTACAATATATCACCACCTTACACCACCTAGATTATATATACCTCTTTACTAGGGTTCTTCACCCTCGATACTCAGTCTAAAATGACGATACTTCGTACCTCAATTGCACATCACTTTAGCACTCCTGATTTAAAATAACTCAATAGTATAATGTCAGGCCAAAAATGAATCCGTATCTAGCTAATACTGTACCAGTCAAAACAGTTAAGGACAATGATCCCAAAATGATCACTAGCTTAACCCTTACACACTATATCTTAAGAGCACTCACATTAGTGCTTCAGTGTAGCACTCCCAAAATTGTTAACCAAAATGTTCCTATGTGGCACATAATAACAATCGAAATATGAGGAAACAAACACTATATCATAACGAAAACTACCAGCCCCGTAGAATAGGATGATAGACTAAGCTAGAACAGAAGCAGCATGCTATGTACAATACGTGACTGTTAACATACGGAAACAAGGGATACGCGCTGAATGTATATACAAGATAGCAAGTAAGAAACGTGAGAGTACGCCACTTAAACAAGACGTTAAGAATAACTCAATATACACGACAATGTATACACATACATCACTGATAAGGGTGGATTTGAGCTGAAGTGGTAACTTGCCACCCTTATCGACACCTGGTATTAAAGTGCAAGATGTAGGTGTCTTCTCTGATTTAGGATGTTGCTGTGTATGTGGTAGTGGAACAGTTCACAGGGTTATCACACAGGCAACATGACGTGTAGAGTCATAGAAAGGGTAACTTCGTTGTATAAGTTTCTTCCATTTATTGCACGCCACAAAACAGTCATGATACTTATGACATCAACATAGTTAACGAGTTCAGCAAGATGATATGGCACATTGAAAACAATCTCTGTAGTCAGCAATGACAGCTGTTGTATATATGCGTCATAAGACATCACAGTTCAATAGATTCAGAAATTCATAAATCATAGAGTTCTAGTTCGTGAAGCTGTATAAATAATAATAATTTCTATAACTTCTGCAACAGTGTCAGCTACAGATCTTCAATGTTCATAAACAATAATAAATGCTCCCATTCTGATGCTAGCAGATCAGTTGTATACAATAAGTCCGTTCACTGTCTGCACGTGAATAGCATACATGGGCTACAGGTCAGCTCGACCTTTATAATGTTCCTAAGTCTAACCATCTGACTTGGACGTGATCTCTGATATAACGAATCCTGGAACACAGACAATAGTCTTGTTGGTCTAGAGCGACCCATATATATTTAACTAGTTCAGGTATAAAGATACCGGTGACTTAATCCTAGTCAAAGTACCTCTCCATTTTGCATCACACAGGCGAGCAAATAGGCGACAAAATGACGAACCTCTAGATGATAGCATAAAGTTCGATACAAGAGGAATTACCTTATTTCGGAAAATCAACCATGAACATATGCCTCCAGGCAGGCGTGAATAATACTGGGAAATAGTCTAGTTAGCTAACTAACTCACAACGACAATGTATTTCCCTCAGAGAATCACAAGACGCAGGTCGCGTCTGCTCGCTTCTTAAACCATTTCTCAACTGCCGAACTGGGCGGAACACACAGAACGAACTCCCAGCTTTTGACATGCGCAGAACGACAATCTCTGAGTTGCCGTTCACAATAAGACGATTCTAAGAACATTCGAGATAAAAGTCTTACACAGTCGCGCCTTTTATGGTCATGAAAAGAAGCGTTAAGAAAGGTTTCAGACATCTACCATAGTTGACTGGTACTACCAAATAAGGAGATGTGGTCACGCTTCGTTCAAGAAATTATAGACCGAACGTGTCTCTATACAAGAGAAGGCAAACTCCTAAAAAATTCTAGTCTCGATAACTCGGATTATGTCCCTTTGACCATAGAAAACATAATACACACTTCAGTCAAAAAATGATCATACATATCAAAAAATGTTTATACAAACGAAAAATAATAATGATCCGTGCGTAACATTACCGCACCCTCCCTGGAAAAAAAAAGGAAACATTTTTTTTTTAAATCCTGGAGCCGGAAAAAAATCTAGGCTCCTAACGCACGTATGATGCGTGGATATATACCTAACAAATTAGCTCAACGCATGGAGCGACACTGAGATCATATCTCAGATCCTTAGAGAAAAAATTTATCTAAGTATACGCTGATATATTCCAGGAAGGTGCCACCAACACACGCCACAATGATGGCAACAACATAATGACAATCAAATTATTCTCATACCAATATATGAAATTAAATATATTATGTGTTATCATACAATGTGTTGCAAATAGCGGTGTAATTTACTAATATACCGCACTATATTATTACATTATATAAAGTAACAGTAATTAATAAGTAATACATGTGTTGATCTTCGGTGACATAAAACATTCAATAGAAGAAGATGTGGACATCATCCGCTCCCAATGTAGGACAGGACTTGATATCCTCAAAGTTCCACAATGGACATAAACTCGCAGACTTCAATGATGTGCTGCGAAAATATCAATAACACAAATCTTAAAGACAACTGGTAAATTTCTTAATACAATCCTGAAAATAATTTATTTAAATGTGGCCGAGTGATCTTTTGGCCCGTATATCACTAACTAAGCCTTCTTAGATAATTACATGGTACAATGTTATAAATTTCCCTAAAAAAAAAAGTGAGACAAAATCTACTAACATGTCATTATAACATTGGACTGTATATCAGGAAATATATATATATGACAGAAGAATCATGTGGAATCGTGTGGACATCTGGACAGAATGTCTGCCATTACATTATCCGAACCACGGATAGCTCGAACCGAGAAATGAAATGGTTGAAGAGCTATGGCATAACGAGTGGACCTCGAGCTCTTCAAGTTTTTGCTCTGAATAGCAGTAAGCGCTTTCTGGTCGGTTTCCACAATGAAATGTGCGCCTAGAAGAAATCTTTGTAACTTCAGAATAGACCATACCATAGCCAATAACTCACGGTCTAAAACCGAGTAATTCTTTTCTGCAGCGTTTAATTTTCTAGAGATATACATCACCGGATGCAAAGTATCAGAATACTCCTGCATTAGTGCTGCCCCAATCCCTGTTGACGAGGCGTCACTTCGAAGAACAAAAGTCTTCTCAATAGTAGGTAACTTAAGAATAGGTGGAGATGAAAATAGGGCTTTAACCTGGTCCAATGAGGATTGACATTCTTTAGACCAGCGGATCAGATTAGGCGACCCTTTCTTCAATAAAGTAGAAAGCGGTGCCATAATGGAGGACAGATTCGGAATGAATCGTCCGTAGAATTGAATCAAACCTAATAGACTCCTTACTTGTTTCTTCGTCTTAGGGACCGAAATGTTAAGTATTTTTGAAACATTGTGGTCCTCTGTCTTTAAAAGACCATGACCAACCCGATGACCTAGGAAAGAAATCTCACTAAATCCTATAAAGGCTTTAGAGGGTTTTGCAGTCAAGTTATACTCGCGAAGAGTAGACAGTAATTCGTATAAACCCAAATAGTGATCTTCCCAAGAATCACTGAATAGACAGATATCATCTAGGTATGCTATGACATCTGTACGATATGCGAGAATTCGCCGCATCATGCGTACGAATGTAGCAGGGGCGTTCATAAGACCAAAAGGCATGAAATTCCATTGGAATAAACCCCTAGGTGTAGAAAAAGCTGTAAAAGGTTTGGCACGTTCAGTTAGCGGGACTTGCCAATAACCTTTAGACAAATCTAGTTTGGTAAAGAATCTAGAATTAGAAAGTTTATTGAGTAGCTCTTCTAATGAAGGCATAGGTTCAGCATCGAACTTCGTAACTTGGTTCAATTTGCGATAATCTACGCAAATGCGAATGTTATTATCCTTCTTTCGAACAATAACCATAGACGAAGAGTATGCTGAAGTGGATGGTTCAATGATTTCCAAACGTATCATTTCATCCAACTCTTTTTCGACTTGAGACTGGAAATGGATAGGTATTGGATATGGTCTGACTCTGATAGGATTGTGATCAGTTAGCACAATGTCATGTTCTATGACATGTGTGTGCCCCGGGATGTCTGTAAGAACATCCTGAAATGTTTGCAACATCGAAGAAACTTGTCGATGTTCCTCAGCGGAAAGATTTGGAGAAACGGTCACGTTTTTCCAAGATTCCGTAGAATAAAGTGGGACCATAGAAAGAGGAAGATTGACATAAGAAAAAGTAGTTTCCTCATCCTGTATAACTGACAGAGATGAGTACTGACCATGAGTTGCTTGTGAATTGTCCGTAGCCTGGAAAATAGGCTGCAAATAGTCAGGTCTTTCATAAAATTCTGTGAGCATATTTATGTGGAAAGTTTTATGCTTTCCATCAATATCGACAACATAGTCGACATCAGAAATTTTGGAGACTATTGCATATGGACCTTTCCATGCAATTAGAAGTCTGTTCTCCCTTGAAGGAAGTAGAACGAGAGCTTTGTCACCTGGACAAAGTTGTCGTAGACATCTATTCTTATTTGCAAACTGCCTTGCCTTTTCTTTAGCAAATTCTGAAGACGAAGTTGCTAGTTTGCATGCCTCGATGATCTTTTGCCTAAGAGCAATGACGTACTCATAAGAAGATTGAGTGTCATCGCTAATATTATCGGCAGTGATTAGATCGTGAAGTAAAGACATAGGGCCGCGCGGTTGCGCGCCAAAGACAAGTTCAAAAGGGGAAAACCCCGTATGTTCATTGGGGACCTCTCTATACGCAAAGAGAGCCGCGGGTAAGACCCTGTCCCAATCCTGAGGATGATCCTCAGTTATTTTACCAAGTAAAGTTTTCAGAGTCCTATTTAAACGTTCGACCAACCCATTAGACATTGGGTGATAGATACTGCTGAGAGACCTTTTAATGTGTAGCATAGACATTACCTGTGACATAGTGTCTGATATAAGTTGAGTGCCATGGTCTGACAATATTTCTCCGGGAAAACCCAAGCGAGAAAATATCAGCCAAAGAGCGTCTGCGATATCAGCAGTTGAGATGCTCTTGAGAGGTATTGCCTCTGGCCAACGTGTGCACATATCGACACATGTAAGGATAAATTGATGTCCTCTAGCCGACTTAATTCTAAAAGGACCGATAATATCTATTGCCATTTTTTGAAAAGGGCGAATAGGAATGTCAGCAGCCTGGATAGGCGCAGCATGTCGTGGTCCTTTAGATTTGACCTCCTGACATACTTTGCAAGAGCGACAGTACATTCGTATGTCCTTGCTCACAAATGGCCAAAAGAAAGCCGCAAGAACCCTCGACTTTGTACGGGAAAAACCCATATGTCCAGCACATTGCGAGTCATGAGCATGTTGCAATATTTGCAATCTCATGCTCTTAGGCACAAGAATTTGTGAATGAGTGGACGTAGTCGAGTCTTGTACCACACGTACAAGTACGCCGTTCTTCATAGAAATCCAAGATTTCCTATTAGTGTTCTGATTAGGATCACCTTTTTTTGCTAGAATGAAGAATTTTTGTAAAGAAGGATCTTCTTCTTGCAATTTGATAAATGAGTCACGTGTAATAGTCAAGTGACTATCTTGGTCATTTACTTCATCATTATTAGTTAATGAAGTTTGAGGTGGATCCAGAGCATGTGCTCTTGTGACCACCGCATTGGTAGCTTCAATGTTTTGCTCTTCCCAAACAGCAATCTGCTGTGGGGTACATTCCCTAACTCCGTGAATACGACCAATAATAAGGTCCGCAATAGGGTTTGGAAGTAGACACGCGTGGACCTCTCCCGTGAAGAAAGGAGTAGCAATGTGTATTATAGCAGTAGAATACTTTTCTAACGTGCCACCAAATGTGACACATTTGATGACTTTTCCTGTAGCACAGGATGGATCTACAAGAGATTGCCTAACGCCGACAGTAGTACATCCAGAATCAAACAACACTGAGACTGGATTACTATTTACTAGCCCCTTATGTAATATAAGAGAACCTCTCCCATCATGAGCAACATTAGCAGGAAGAGCGGGCAAAGGATGACCACAGCTTAGAGTACTAATGGTTTTCGGATCAAATAAAGTACTGCATTGGATACATTTATTTGCCCTACCAAAATCAAAAGATGAGCATCCGATAGCATTATGGTCTTTATCATTATTAACCTGTTTATCTGCTCCCTGAGATTCTTGTTGAACAGAGTTTGTCTGTTGATATCTTTTTCTCTTATGTTGCGATCTACCGCGACCATTATTGCCTCTGCAATTATCATTAAAGTCCCTACTGTAATTTTTATCCTGGTTTGAGTTCCAGTTTCCATAACTGTCATTACTATCTCTATGCTGTTGAGAACCTCTATTATCTTGGTATTGAGGTCTCTGCATAAAATATTTCCCTCTATACCGATTACCTTTGTGAAAATTTCTAAAGTTAACCGGAGTAGAATAACGTGTAGTATTAGGTTGTCTCCAGTTCTGGGAAGAAGAATCACCCTGGAATCGATCACTATGGTTCTGGGCATAATTACGATTATTCTTTTTATTGAAATTTTTCTGGCTACCCTGAAATTTACGCATAAAATTTGGGCCATAAGGTGCTGCCGAAGCAACTGGCAGACCTTCTTTCACCTTAGAGTTACTAATGGTTATGTGCGGATGCGCAGTAACATACTGGCTACAGTAATCTTCCATTTCTTTTATGTTTTTAGGCTTACGCTCATGAAGAAAAGATAGAAAAGCTTCATTAACAGAAGACATAACCTTATCTCTAAGTAGTAAATCCATAAGAGCTTCAAATGTATTTTCTGTCTTAGACAACTCAACCCATCGTAAAAAAGTAAGACGGATGCCTGAGATGCATTCAGAGAATTCAACTCCAGTTTCTGGTAACATGGTTTTAAATTTAAGACGATATCCGTCCTCGTTAAGTTGGTACTTCTTTAACAATGCCGCCCTGACAACCTCATAGTTGTTTTTGTCAGGCACATCTACCATACTCAACAAAGTCAAAGCATCACCTCTAAGTATCTTGGACAGATGATACACATATAATGTTTTATCTATATTATGCACATTACATGCACTTTCAAATCTATCTAGATAAAATGTTATATCATCGATTGAGGGATTAAATGCTGGTAGATTAAGCTTGAAATCCTTAGCATTAGTCTTATTTGACACCTTATTTGCATCATTAGCATTACCAGTGCTCAATAACTTTAACTTCTCTAACTCTAAAGCTAAGACTTTTTCATCATGTTCCATTTTTGCTTTTCTCTCATCAGCCTCTCTTTGTAACCTTCTTTCTTCAGCCTCAGCCTGTAACTTTCTTTCTTCAGCCTGGGCCTGTAACTTTTTCCCTTCAGCCTCTATTTCAAGTCTCTTATTTTCAGCTTCTTTTTCAAGTCTCTTATTTTCAGCTTCTTTTTCAAGTCTCTTATTTTCAGCTTCTTTTTCAAGTCTCTTATTTTCAGCTTCAGCCTGAAGTCTCTTCTCCTGAGATTCTGCTTCTCTTTTTTGTTTTTCCATTTCCATTTGAAATCTTTTTTTCCTCCACCTGCATCTGCAGTTTCTTTTGTTCTATTTCAGCCTCTATTCTCTTTTGTTCAGTTTGTTCTTTCATTTTCTTTTCTTCCGACTTCAATGCCTTGGCATATTGAACAGTCGCAAATTCTTCTAATTTATCACCTGTCTTCCCAAGGGCTTTACCCTGCTCAATAAAGTACTCAAATGTAGACATGATGTCTAAAATGTGAGTACAGAACCTGAAATAATTAATTATCTTATTTCAATGTTAAATAGCAACAAGACTTAATAAAGTGCTTGTATAATCTCTATGTTGAACCCAATCTCTGTGGGAAACAGGAGTTGACACCAACTTGTATTATCAAATGTATAATAATATCACAAGTCACTTCTTAATCATCAGTGCACTACCCAAATCAGTGCATAACCATCAGTTATTTATCATAACTGCACTACAATAGTGCATAAGCAAAAAACATCAGTTAGTTATGATAAGTGCACTATAGACCAATAGTGCATGAGCATATATTAACAATAGTGAAAGCTAACTATGCAAGAACTATGTAAACAATAACAGGACAATGTAAACAATAACAAAGGTCACCAACAATGTAAACAATAACAAAGATCAAAGTCAATGTAAACAACAACAAAGATCAGAGTCAATGTAAACAATAACAAAGATCAGAGTCAATGTAAACAATAACAAAGATCAGAGTCAATGTAAACAATCAACAAAGATCAAACAATACGAAAACATTCGCATAAGTCAAATACTTAAACAGCAAAACTAAAAAGAAATATGCGAAGATATGACTAACAAATGACGCTACAGTGTATACACAAAAATATACGTAAAGAACTGAATAATAGCAAAGGGGAGATCTACAAATACAAACAATCGAAATCGAAACTAAAAAACACGAAGAAAGAGAGAACAGAAAAAAGAAAAAAAAATATATACAAGAAATAAAAATAAAGCACAACTCGTCACAACTAAACAGATATAGCAACGATTGTCGCTAGCAAATTTCACTGTAGGAAATTCGCACAGTCCCTAACGAAAACGCTAACAGTAGAACCTCTGTGACGTGGTATCTTCTACTGAAAGACACCGCCCAACCGAGAAAACCCGCTGAAATATAAACATATAAATATACAAATAACAAATAACATATAACATATAAACATGTATCATGAAAACAATAGGAGAAAGTGTGAAAGTACAGAAGGCTCAGTTAGAACATAAGGGCACAGTTCACAAACAAAACAGGCCACTTAACTTCTATAAATCCAGCGTCAGCACGGTGCAGAACAGGATGTAATCAGCATTCTGAGGATAATGATCCAACGTTGATTAACTTCTGCTCCCATAAACAGCCATGACGAAGGAAATGAGCTTCTAATACTGCAACAGTTGTTACGGCACTTGACCTTCTGAATCTTCTAAATTGATTTAACCGGCACTTGACCTTCTGAACTCGCAACAGTACCCCTGAGACCGGAACAGTTGTTACGGCACTTGTCCTTCTTTTCACCAGATCAGGAAATCCATTCGCTCGGTACTTGTCCTTCTAATTTTACATAAACTTCAATATTGCCGAGCAGCGCCGGGTAGTTTCAAAATCAGCAACTGTCAGAAAATCCGGATACTTTCAATAAAATTTCTTGTAAGGTGGTAGTTGATGCTGTAGTTGTATCTAGTATGATGATGATGTCTGGGTTTGCTGACCCCCTTGATAGCTGGAATCAGAGTGAACCAACCTATGGCCACCAAAAATGATATGGTGCGCCAAAATATCAGATGATAGAACCAGCTCTGGCCACCAAAAATGATAAGGGTGGATTTGAGCTGAAGTGGTAACTTGCCACCCTTATCGACACCTGGTATTAAAGTGCAAGATGTAGGTGTCTTCTCTGATTTAGGATGTTGCTGTGTATGTGGTAGTGGAACAGTTCACAGGGTTATCACACAGGCAACATGACGTGTAGAGTCATAGAAAGGGTAACTTCGTTGTATAAGTTTTTTCCATTTATTGCACGCCACAAAACAGTCATGATACTTATGACATCAACATAGTTAACGAGTTCAGCAAGATGATATGGCACATTGAAAACAATCTCTGTAGTCAGCAATGACAGCTGTTGTATATATGCGTCATAAGACATCACAGTTCAATAGATTCAGAAATTCATAAATCATAGAGTTCTAGTTCGTGAAGCTGTATAAATAATAATAATTTCTATAACTTCTGCAACAGTGTCAGCTACAGATCTTCAATGTTCATAAACAATAATAAATGCTCCCATTCTGATGCTAGCAGATCAGTTGTATACAATAAGTCCGTTCACTGTCTGCACGTGAATAGCATACATGGGCTACAGGTCAGCTCGACCTTTATAATGTTCCTAAGTCTAACCATCTGACTTGGACGTGATCTCTGATATAACGAATCCTGGAACACAGACAATAGTCTTGTTGGTCTAGAGCGACCCATATATATTTAACTAGTTCAGGTATAAAGATACCGGTGACTTAATCCTAGTCAAAGTACCTCTCCATTTTGCATCACACAGGCGAGCAAATAGGCGACAAAATGACGAACCTCTAGATGATAGCATAAAGTTCGATACAAGAGGAATTACCTTATTTCGGAAAATCAACCATGAACATATGCCTCCAGGCAGGCGTGAATAATACTGGGAAATAGTCTAGTTAGCTAACTAACTCACAACGACAATGTATTTCCCTCAGAGAATCACAAGACGCAGGTCGCGTCTGCTCGCTTCTTAAACCATTTCTCAACTGCCGAACTGGGCGGAACACACAGAACGAACTCCCAGCTTTTGACATGCGCAGAACGACAATCTCTGAGTTGCCGTTCACAATAAGACGATTCTAAGAACATTCGAGATAAAAGTCTTACACAGTCGCGCCTTTTATGGTCATGAAAAGAAGCGTTAAGAAAGGTTTCAGACATCTACCATAGTTGACTGGTACTACCAAATAAGGAGATGTGGTCACGCTTCGTTCAAGAAATTATAGACCGAACGTGTCTCTATACAAGAGAAGGCAAACTCCTAAAAAATTCTAGTCTCGATAACTCGGATTATGTCCCTTTGACCATAGAAAACATAATACACACTTCAGTCAAAAAATGATCATACATATCAAAAAATGTTTATACAAACGAAAAATAATAATGATCCGTGCGTAACAATCACCAGCACGACTAACGAATACTGTGCCCTGTTTGTTAAGCAGGGCCGCTGCAGGAGTATCCGTCTGCTCGACTCCGCCACTAAACAAACACAGCCACGCCCTAGAAAAAAGTCATTCTAATCCAATCTTTTTCCCACGAAAGGAAAGGACAGAAGTAAACTCACCGCCTCTTCTACCCTTAACACACCAATATAATAATAATAACAATATACAAAAGAACAACTACTCGTAAACAATGAAGTGCTGAGAGCTTGAGCACAACCAAGCCATCGGCAAGAACACACAGATCAAGTGTGTAACAAATACAAAGCAATGAATACTACCTAACATAATATGTAAAATTACTCAAAGTAAGTAAATCAATAACTATAAATATAAAATAAAAAGGAAAACAGGCCCCCCAGGAACCCACTAGCACTTCAAACAGAAACTGCAGAAACTAAATACTAATTATTCCTAAATTACAGGATAACACGACCTCAGAAGAAATGTCTTACTACTGTACAAGAAGGGAGCAAGAAGTGACAGATAACTCGAGAAACGCGGAGACAGAAAAGAGATGAAATATAGTAAACGTATAGGAATGAAATATAGAAAATATAACAAATTACATACAAAATACAGCACAACATTATTTTACCTGGTGATCCAGCGCTGACCAAAACGATGCAGATCTACGAAGCTCCTTGATAAGATCTTTCTTTGGGAGACAGACGTCATCATCAGTTGATAAACTCTTTTAATACAAGACCCTTGCCCTGAGCAAGAGACATGCTGAAACATCTGAAGCTCACTCGAACATCACCAGAGTTAAATACTGTGTTGTTGTGTTGCTCGTGGTTTGAGTATGGAATGTCAACTTGACCTACGCAGTGGTGTGTAGACATAGATTGAGTGTGTAATATGCGAATGATAGGAAGAGTTCGTGGTGTTGACAAATGTTCTTTTCTCACACTCATGTATGGCTGGAAGTCATCGACACCAACGACTGTGTACCTTTACTACAGTTTAACTGGACGTACACACTCGACAGCACAGATAGTGACAAATCACAGGTTGGCATAATACATCATGGTACAGTGGATAAATGGTCTTGCAATGTTACATGGGCACTCATGTAGAATAATAGTATAATGGACTGCCAATAGCCAAGCACTCAGTATTGCCCATATATATATATCATCTGAGTTTACTGACAAAGCACGTCAGATTATAAACAATATCCAAGATGACTTCTAGACCTAATCTCGTCTAGTGAAGATTCCTTAACATAATGTCCAGCACAGATTTTTCCATATAATCAAATTGAACCGCTAGCAATGGGTTCTCATGTGTAGCAGTGATCTCTGGACTAATCAAGCGATAATGCGGGCATCCCTTTTCTCTTCTTGAAAGTCACTAAATGTTTTTACAAGATGGCTTCTCTCGTGAGCTGTCACTCACGTTTGGATACAGATAATGAATCTGTCTTAAAGTTAGTCATTCATTAAATGTTTCATTGCTCTGTAGATTCTATCATGATACAATTGACTGCATTCTACAGGATATAGTGCTGCTAGGAATCAGAGTCGTTTTCCATCTAGTTAAATGCATCCTCTCAGATGTACAAGTCATACCTATCGAAAAACGGTGGCTTCGTACGAGAGTTCAAAAGAGTATCTTTTATTACCTGCGTATCAGAAATATGATTCTGCCATTCCTTGGCAATAAGAATAAACACTGGGGTAAAGCATACACGATAGGTCTAGACGACTATCACTTTCCCCATAAATATAGAGATCACTTTTTCCCGGCGACAAGCCGACATAGCAAAACACAGCCCCCATGATCAGGGCGAAGCCAAAACACACCTCTCTAGAGACACATCCGCCGAACAGCCTTTGACCTCTCTAGAGACAAAAGAACATATAGTTCGACTTAGATATGTAAAGATATACAGATATAAGACAGACTCGTCCTACTCAGCCAAACAATACACATAAATTCAGGCCATAGATATTCTGAAGCAAGAACAATCTATTACTACCCAAACAAAGAATAAATCGCAGTAAAACTGGATTCATCCGCGGAGTTCGATCGAAAGAGACGGCACAACTTTCAAGGGAAGTAACTCAATAATGACTTTCCCTTAAGCACTAAAAAATATCTATTTTGTTTACAAAATATTTGCGAACATAACAAGTATACCAATGTATAATATTGTAAGATATCAAAGACTGCACGTAACAGTCTTACCACACCTCCCGGGAAAAAAAATGGAACTTTTTTTTTTTTTTTGAAATACATCTAGGAGCAACGTACAATAGGCTCACAACGCATGAATAATGCGTAGATGAAAATATCAGGAATAAATATAACGCCTAATATGAGGCTAAGTCGACATATGGAGCGACTGGTGAGAATGTGTCTCATAAACTGAGAGAAATTATTTCTCTACAAGTATATTTTTCCAGGAAGGTGTCATCAAAGTATAATACAATTCTGGCAATTACACGATGCCTAAAAAATTCATACCATAGTTTCGTATTAGATATCTTACATTTATGATTTATGAAGAAAAATCATCAAAGCACAGCGGTGAATAAACATCAATGAACCGCTATGTAGTGATACAATCATTATATTATTAAATTACAAATGTGTATCTATTATGATATAGAAAAGGAACTACTATAGAACTAGACATATCAAGAATTCTAAGCCCTAATAGTTATGTGGAATCATGTGGGCATCTTGACAGAATGTCTGCCATCACATTATCTGATCCACGAATAGCTCGCACAGAGAAATGAAAAGGTTGAAGAGCAATTGCATATCGAGTAGACCTCGAGCTCTTCAAATTCTTACTCTGTATAGCAGTAAGAGCTTTTTGGTTGGTTTCTACTATGAAATGTGCGCCTAGAAGGAATCTCTGTAGTTTGAGGATCGACCAAACCATAGCTAATAGCTCACGGTCTAAAACCGAATAATTCCTTTCTGCCGCATTAAGTTTTCTGGAAATATACATTACAGGATGCAGAGTTCCAGAGTACTCTTGCATTAGTGCCGCTCCAATCCCAGTGGATGAAGCGTCACTACGAAGAACGAATGTCTTATCTTTAGTAGGTAGCACTAAAATAGGTGGTGTTGAAAATAATGTTTTAATCTCATCCAGAGAGCATTGGCATTCCTGAGACCAGTAGACCATATTAGGCGAACCTTTCTTTAGAAGTGTCGAAAGAGGTGCCATGATAGAGGATAGATTCTGAATGAATCTGCCATAAAATTGAATAAGACCTAACAGACTTCTCACCTGTTTTTTAGTCTTAGGGATCGAGATGTTAAGTATCTTACTAGTATTATGGTCCTCTGTCTTTAGGAAACCATGACCAACTCGGTGGCCTAGGAAAGAAATTTCGCTAAAACCAATATAGGCTTTAGAGGTTTTCGCTGTCAGGTTGTGCTCGCGCAAAGTAGACAGCAATTCATCTAACCCTGAATAGTGATCTTCCCAAGTATCGCTGAAAAGACAGATGTCGTCGAGATATGCAATGACATCTGACCGATAAGATAGGATTCGGCGCATCATGCGCACGAATGTAGCTGGTGCGTTCATAAGACCGAAAGGCATAAAATTCCATTGGAACAAACCTCTAGGTGTTGAAAAAGCCGTGAGAGGTTTGGCGCGTTCAGATAAAGGAACTTGCCAATATCCTTTAGACAAATCAAGTTTAGTGAAAAAATGAGATTTGGAGAGTCGAGTAAGTAGCTCTTCCAGTAAAGGCATAGGTTCGGCATCGAACTTCGTTACTTGATTCAATTTTCGATAGTCAACGCAAAGACGTATGTTATTGTCTTTTTTACGAACAATAACCATCGGCGAAGAATATGCAGAGGTGGATGGTTCGATTATTTTCAAATCTATCATCTCATCCAACTCTTTCTCGACCTGTGCTTGAAAATGTATAGGTATAGGATAAGGTCTAACCCTAATAGGAGTATGGTCAGTTAGAACAATGTCATGTTCAATGACATGCGTTTGTCCATGGATGTCAGTGAGTACATCCTGAAATGTTTGCAACATAGTTGAAACTTGTCGCTGTTCTCCTAGAGACAAATCAGGAGAGACAGTAACGTTCTTCCATGATTCACTAGAATGGAGTGGGATCATTGGAAGAGGAAGATTTACATCTGAAAAACTTGTTTCCTCATCCTGTATCACGGACAGTGATGAGTAATGACCATGTTGTACTGGAGAATTGTCCGTTGCTTGGAAAATGGGTTGCAAATAATCCGGACGTTCATGGAATTCAGTAAGCATATTGATGTGGAAGGTTTTATGCTTCCCATCAATATTGACAATATAGTCGACATCGGAAATTTTCGATATTATATCGTACGGACCTTTCCAAGAAATAAGTAGTCTGTTTTCCCTACAAGGTAATAATACAAATGCTTTGTCACCAGGACAAAGTTGTCGTAAGCATCTCTTCTTATTGGCAAATTGCCTTGCCTTCTGTTTCGCAAATTCAGAAGAAGTTGCTAATTTGCATGCTTCGATAATCTTTTGTCTCAACGCGATGACATATTCGTAGGATGACTTTGTTTCATCGTCAATATTGTCAGCTGTTATGAGATCATGAAGCAGCGACATAGGGCCACGCGGACGCGCGCCAAAGACGAGTTCAAAGGGAGAAAATCCTGTATGTTCATTGGGTACCTCTCTGTAAGCGAAGAGGGCCGCAGGTAAAACTCTGTCCCAGTCTTGAGGATGATCCTCACTTATCTTCCCTAGTAAGTTTTTAAGTGTTCTATTAAGGCGTTCGACCATACCATTAGACATTGGATGGTAGATACTACTTAAAGATCTATCTATCTGCAGAGTAGACATTACTTGAGACATGGTATCTGATATTAGTTGGGTGCCATGGTCTGACAATATCTCTCCGGGGAACCCCAGACGAGAAAATATAAGCCAAAGAGCATCTGCAATATCAGCAGTAGTAATGCTCTTCAGAGGAATAGCCTCTGGCCAACGTGTGCACATATCAACACACGTCAAGATAAACTGATGTCCTCTGGCAGACTTGATCTTAAATGGACCAATAATGTCTATGGCCATTTTTTGAAACGGCCGAATAGGAATGTCCGCCGCCTGAATGGGTGCAGCATGCCGTGGACCTTTGGATTTAACTTCCTGACATACTTTACAAGATCGACAATAAATCCGTATGTCCTTGTTTACCAATGGCCAAAAGAAAGCCGCAAGGACTCTTGACTTAGTACGGGAAAAACCCATGTGTCCAGCACACTGAGAGTCGTGAGCGTGCTGCAAAATTTTAACTCTCAAATTCTTGGGAACCAGGATTTGAGAATGACTTGACGTAATGGAGTCTTGAACCATACGTACAAGTACGCCATTCTTCTTTGTAATCCACGATTTACGACTTGTGTCTTTATTCGGATCACCTTTAGTTGCAAGAATGAAGAATTTCTTCAGAGTGGGATCATCTTCTTGCTGTTTTATAAACGAGTCACGAGAAATTACCAAGGGATCACCTTGGTTATGCACTTCATTATCTTCAGTAGATGAAGTTTGAGGCATATTAAGAGCCTGCGCTCTAGTGACTACAGCGTTAGCAATCTGCATGTTTTGCCTTTCCCACGCGGAAATTTTTTGCGGAGTGCATTCTTTGACTCCATGAATGCGACCGATGATGAGGTCAGCGATCGGATTCGGAAGAAGACATGCGTGTACATCTCCTGTAAAGAAAGGAGTAGCAATCCTAATGATAGCAGTAGAGTATTTCTCTAATGTGCCGCCAAATGTTACACATTTGACTACTTGTCCAGTGGCACGGGAAGGATCTACGAGTGACTGCCTAACACCAATTGTGGTGCATCCAGAATCAAATAGCACAGAGACTGGATTGTTATTTACTAAACCCTTATGTAAGACAAGAGAACCTCTTCCATCATGCGCGACTGATGCGGAAGAGCAGGAAGAGGATGGCCACAGCTTAAAGTAGACACTGTGGTTGGCTCAAATAACGTTTTGCATTGGGGGCACTGAGATGCTCTCCCAAAATCAAAAGCGGCACATGCCATATTACTAGCATCATTATTATCTTTACTCTGTTTATAGGCTTCATGGGACTCTTGTTGTGCAGAGTTTGCCTGAAAATGTGGTTTATGTCTTTTGTTTTGAGATCTACCTCGGTTATTATCACCTCTGTAGTTATTGTTACCTCTATTGTAACCCCTATTTGGGTTTGAGTCATAGTTCCCTTGGTTACCATTATCATATTCATTATAATGAGTATCTCTGTAATTATGATCTTGTTGACTCCAAGACGGATAACCCGGATAGTTTCTATAATTACTTCCTCTACGGAAATTCCTATAATTATGACCACCCCTGTGTCGAGAGCTATCAGCTCGTCTCCAGTTCTTTGAAGAAGAACCCTGAAATGATTGGTTACCTTGGTTTTGATAACTATTATGGTTACCTTTTTTATCAAATCTGTTTTGAGGTCCCTGAAATCTGTGTGAATAATTGGGATTGTATGGTGTTGCTGAAGCAACTGGCATACTCTCCTTAATCTTAGTGTTGCCAAAAGTCACGTCGGGGGTGTGCAGTGACATATTGGGAACAATATTCTTCCATTTCCTTTAGAGATTTGGGTTTACGCTCATGTATAAATTCCAGGAAAGGTTTGTTCACACATGACATAATCTTATCTCTGAGCAACAAATCCATAAGTCCTTCATACGTCTTTTCTGTTTTGGAAAGCTCAATCCAACGATCAACTGTGAGACGTGCCTTTGCAGTGAATTCTGAGAATTCTACACCTGTCTCAGGCACCATCGTCTTAAATAAAAGGCGATAGCCTTCCTCACTTAGCTGATATTTTTTTATCAAAGCCGCCCTAATGACATCATAATTATCCTTATCTGCTTCTCCTACAAGGCATAATCTAGTCAATGATTCACCTTTCAAGTTTTCTGCTAATTGATTAGCGTATTGTGATTTATCCACATTATGTGTACGACAAGAACGTTCAAATCTATCCAGCCAGAATGTAATATCGTCACTGGACTGATTGAACGGTGGAACCTTAACCTTGTAAGTAGAAGGTTTACCATTACCACTAGATGCCTGATTAACATTACTCATACTTGTCAATCTCAATTTCTCTAACTCAAATTCATGTTCTCTTATTGCTTTTTTTTCTTCAGCTTCTCTGTCTAATCTTTTTTGTTCAGCATCCCTGTCTAATCTTTTTTGTTCAGCTTCCCTGTCTAATCTTTTTTGTTCAGCTTCCCTGTCTAATCTTTTTTGTTCAGCATCACTGTCTAATCTTTTTTGTTCAGCATCACTGTCTAATCTTTTTTGTTCAGCAGCAGCTTCTCTTTCTAATTTTTTTTGTTCAGCTTCAAATCTCCTTTGCTCCACCTGCATCTGCAATTTCTTTTGTTCAGCAGCAGCCTCAGCTTCTCTTTCTAATCTTTTCTCTTCAGCCAGAGCTTTTCTCTCTTCTGCAGCAGCTTTTTTCTCTTCTGCAGCTAATGCTTTGTCATATTGAGCAACTGCCCATTCTTCTAATTGTTGACCAGTTTTATCAAGGGATTTCCCTTGTGTAATGAAGTATTCTAATGTAGACATGATGTCTAACAATAATACTAATCACTTGAAACAATAATAATACCACAAGTTCTTAATGACTTGATTAATCATATACTATCCCAATATCTGTGGGTCACAAGCCTTAATAAGGTCTTGTATAACAGTAATAATAATCAAGTACTGGTTTATACCATAATCCAAGTGCAGTGCACAGGCAATAGTGTCTTATGAAATATACCTATATAAAACATATGTCAACCAACAGAATACATAAAGTACAAATAGGACTGACAATACGAAAACGTTTGCAGAAATCAAATAAATCAAATAGGGAAATCAATGAAAATAATCACTGAATCTGCAAGGGATAACAACACAAATGACGTCACAGTATATGAATATAAATTGTGAATAGAACTGAAAGATAGAAAAGGGTAGACCAACAAATTACAAACAAATCCAAACAAAACTAAAGAACAAAGAAATATTACAAAAATAACAATAATAATAGTCTTCACAGCTAACACAAATAGCAACTAGTTGTTGCAAGCAAATTTCAATTAAGGAAATTGCACCTAAAGAAAACGCCCACAACGGACCCTCTATGACGTGGGATATTCTGTTGTGAGGACGCTCACCCAACCTTAAACACAACCCGCTGACATAAAAACTAACATACTATACAGACAAATAACATGTAAACATAAATATATAAAGTATGTGCATGATAGTATCTTTTGCAAAATCTACTCAGTTTTACAGTACTGGCAAAGTCATTTTTATGAAAATAAAAACAAAACTGCCACTTTTATTCAATTAAACATTCTGGCCTTAAATATTAAAGTTCATATATAGAAAACAAGAAGATCCATCGATGAAAATAGGACATTTTCTTTAAGTTTCAATAATACTTCGTCTTCCTGTTTACTTATTTGAACAAAATTGATCCAACTGTTTCTGTGAAACTCTGTAAATCGTCTAATGTACAAATGTCCAACAAACAAACGCCTGACGTACATACTGCATTTCCACCATTCCACAATGACAGGTCCACGTGACGAAGTGTTTGACCAAAGATAAATACTGACCCAGTGTTAACTATTTCTGTCACTGTAAAAGCTCGGTGTATGTTTGCTCCACTGGTAGTGTACACAAACCTAGTTGCTACAGATCCACCAGGCAATCATGTGTGTTAATGAATGGGTTGTGTGCTGGAAGACAAAAGGGACAGCAACGACTGTGGTATAACCTTTACTACAGTTTAATTGGACGTACACACACGAACAGCACAGAAGTGACAAATCAACAGG
>JAMPIV010019289.1:0-232439 GCA_024509875.1 Oreohelix idahoensis
CTACTCTCTTCAGTCGGTCGGTATCTCTGGCGTCGTGTCGTTGATGTGTGATTATGCATAAAATCCGCCCGATTATATAGGCAGGTGAGGTAACTTCTACTGCTTAATGAAAGCGTTTGGTTGGTTCCTGGCGGGGCAAGCTGATTGGTTTTCTGCAGTTTAGTCCCATGCGTCGTACAGCTTAATTTTATTCTGTTTTTTTTTCGCCATCTTGCGTGAACAAGATGGCCGCGACCCACATCCGAAAAAACAGGGCTTAAGTTTTTTCCTGGCGTAACTTCTTGTAATTTATTCTGGCTCAGCGACTGGTGAACGGTGCTCGTTGATTGGTTGGGCTCTCGACATAGGGATTTAACAAAGTAGTGGGTTTATTCAACTCGTTTCACGACAAAGGGTATATCGACAATCAAGCTGTATAAACTTTCAAGTATAATGATAGTGTTTGTTACTGAAGGTCTAAGTGCTACCTCTCAAGATCCTCCCTTGAATAATGGTTATAGTTTTGTATTGACTCTGCTAGGGGATTAATGAGTTAATTAAATATGTAATAGATATATACAACCAACAGAACCTTAACTCAATTTAAATAATTAAGTAAGACTGATTATATATCTATTTATAATTTATTGATCCTATACCGTTTCTCTTTTCAGTCAGGAAAATGATAAAGAATTCAAATGTTTTTACAAGATAAAATAAATAAACATGAACTATCCATTTCCACACTAGTTAAATATGATAAAGTTATATTTCCAATATTAATTATTCATTTTACATTAATATATGTACGATACTTGCAAAAGTTGCACATATCATGACCCTAGCCATTGCAACAGAAATGCACGGTGAACCACTTCACTCTATGGAGTATCCACTCACAACTACAGAGGATTATGTTCAAGTAAATATTAGTGAACATTTAACTCCAGAGCAGAAGAAGAGGGTTCAGAAAGTGTTGGAAACCCATGCTGATGTGCTCACAGATAAGCCAGGTCGTACGAATCTGTTAGAGTACGACATGAAGGTTACAGACCCTACCCCAGTATGCATGAGAACATACCCTATACCCTATGCGAAAGCTCAAGCACTAAGGGAGGAAGTTGATTATCTGATGAAGGAGAAAATTATCTCGAAGTCAGAATCTCCCTATAGCTCAAGTGTGGTGCTATTAAGGAAGCCTAGTGGTGAACACAGGTTATGTATTTACTACAAGAAGCTATATGCTATCACAGAATCTCAGGTGGATCCATTACCTGACACCAACCAGCTATTCTCTACACTGAGTACGGCTAGGTATTTATCGAAGATAGATCTAAGCAAGGGATACTACCAAATACCAGTGAAACCAGAAGTTAGGAAAATGCTGGCATTTAGAACATCAGACGAACACTACGAGTTTAATGTACTACCCTTTGGGCTGAAAAATGCTCCCAGTATCGTTTCAAGAATGATGAGGAAATTATTGGAACCTCTACAAAATCTCCATATCACTAACTTTATGGATGACATTCTTGTTGCTATAAACACATTTGAAGAGCATATAGTAGCGCTCTCCATGTTGTTTGACAGACTGAGAGCCACTGGATTGACTGCACGTCCAACCAAGTGCTATGTCAGAGAGGGCATGGTATATTATAGGGGGAAGGAAATGGTTGTATCACACCTAGGTGTACATATTATTGGATGTATTCATGTATTGAATTTATATTATTGGATGTATTGTATTGAATTTATATTATTGGATGTATTCATGTATTGAATTTATATTATTGGATGTATTCATGTATTGAATTCATATTATTGGATGTATCCATGTATTAATTTGTCAGAAAGAATGTTTTGCAAGTAGACACCTGTCTTGTCTCGCTATTGCTAAATCATACTGAGCCATGTTCATCCTACATGCAGACACCTGAGACACGCTCATTTCACCCACAATAGAAATAGGTGGGCTTGAGGACAGAAATTAGCCCCTATTTTTCCTTGTTACAGGTTTTATTCGTGTCATCAAACCTGAGGTCTTATGTATATATATATATATAGTTATCACTTTCGCTGGACTGTGAAGTTAATTCTTAATTTAATAAAGTCCTTCATGAGTTATCACTCAAACAGTTTTTGTTGTTATTACTAAGTTGCTGGATAGGCTGACTCGTGGTATGGTGTTACCACTTATCTTCAAAAGTGAGAATTATCCACTGTAGTCAGGATAACACAAGGTCTGGATCTCCAGGCTAGGAAACATAGATTGCCTATTTCTAGGTATATTGAGAACGTTTGCAACACATAGTCCCTCAGAAGTGAATATCTCGTACAATTTTAGTAGTTGCAGGATAAAACCTGTAATATAAATAATCACAACCCTTGTATGGTCCAGCACTATGCTATCCACCCACACTATGGACGTAACAATCAGTTTCAGACATGGTGCTAACGGTTGCATAGGACAATTTACCTCAGTACCACTCACAGCCAGTTCAATGTGATTACACTTTCCTTATAAATTCTACGTTAGATCCATTTGTCCATGATATGCTTCCATACAATGATTTGGTTTAGTATAAACTATTAAGTGACACCTTGATTAATACATGTTAACAAATTCTGTGATCTTTTCTCATGGTCCTGATCATTGTGTCTTTCCTTTAGGAAATACTCCTTCAAATACTTTATTAAGTCATATTTTTGCCATAATTCTCAAATATTCTACACATTTCCCAATGCTGGCTTTCGTCTCTAAAAGTCAACACAGACTTGCTTTCAGATGGCACTACAATCGTCCTGTAAGTTTTTTCTTTACACGCTCAACACACTTACGAACACACAAGTGGATTAATCACAAGAAAATTACACAATTATATACATATATATATTCTTTCTTACCCTCAGGCAATACACATAAGCTGTAACAGGCTGTCAAAAGATATTTAGGTCTGCTACGCAGATGCAGTGGCAACATTATTGGACAGCACACTTTTGCCGCTCTCTTCTGTAACGCTTAGTGTTTAAAAAAGTTTTGGCGCCAAATCAACCAAGTTCAGGGACTTTTATACCGTCGTTCCCCCCGTATCGGAGAACACGGCCAAAAACCGGTGTTAGGAATCCAAACACGAGGCATCTTTTGCCTGCTTGTACAATGTGCAAAATTTTTAATATTTATTATCTCTCTTAATTCTGAACCGATTTTGATCATTTAAAGTTAGAATTATACTGTGAATTTATCTCTACCGTTCTATCTAATAATTGTTTAGTTAGCAAAATGCATTTAAATCTATGCAGACTTTAACTAACTAAATTTGGGACTACCCTGATGTATAGATGTCAATTAAAACGATTTTTCTATTTAAAGGAACTACTATTCGAGGAAGTCTTTGCACCTACCTCTTAAGTAACATCCCCGTTGTTGAACTATCTATATCTTTCCTTTTAAACATCTCTAGTTCTTAAGAAATTAAATAAATTCGTACTTTCATTTACACAAAATGGGCCTCTATATTAAGCCGAAAAAGGTTTCCTTATACACACTAGTGCAGCGTTTTCATTGGCTGTTTGTATCGGTCCGTTTTCCTATAGCATTGCGTGCGGTTAGGACCAGAGTTATTCGAATTCGTGATGTGGGACCCAAAGACGCTACAACAGAGAATGCAGTCAGCGACCCATAGCTTGACTGCTTGCGTCAGGGTCAACGAACCAGAGCTGACCAAGACCCTACTCCACCTCCAAGTGGTGGTCCTGGAAACAGGCTGCATCACTGCAGTCTGGCTGAGAGAGTAGGGATCGAAGAGGGAAGGTAAACCCGGTCCCAAAAAATGCCGTGCTGAAGTCGGATGTGTCGGCCGAAAGGCGCAGATATCGCAGCTTTGCTGGAAACAGACACAACGCAACCAACGTCCTTTTCAGGACGAACGAGGAAGAAGAGGAAGAAGAAGAAGAAGAATTCGTGATGTGAAACAGACGTCATCTCACGACAAGGCATATTAATAAGAGTAAAAGGGATAACACAAAAACAAAAATTGAATACGGAACACTGCCACAAATAAGTAGAGAATAATGCCGTATACAGCTCCACACTGCACTCCCCGGTCACACTCACACATTCATTCTTAACACTTACTCATTTTCGCATACACTAATACTCTTACACACTTATTCTCTCAAACATTTGCTCAAAGATACACTTTCTCTCCCTCTCTTAGACACAACGCATAAAGACTGCCATTCTTTAACTCACACATCATTTACTATAAACCACACACAAAACTGTGTCAAACATACCACCCAAACTCATTTTCCCACACGGCCTCACACAAAAGCACACTCTCTCACACACTTGCATATACTCTAATGTGAAATCTCTCGCTCACTCTTTTACTATCGCACATGCACATTATTATGTACTGTCACGTACAAGACCTCTTTCTTAATCACACACATAACAACTAACCTATCTATCTATCTATCTATCTATCTATCTATCTATCTATCTATCTATCTATCTATCTATCTATCTATCTATCTATCTACCTACCTATCTATCTATCTATCTATCTATCTATCTATCTATCTGTCTGTCTATCTATCTATCTATCTATCTATCTATCTATCTATCTATCTATCTATCTATCTATCTCTTTTCTACGTGTGTGCTTGTGTGTGTGAGTCTGTTTCCGTTTGTTATTAAAAATATCACATCTCTGTTTTCTGTTTCTAGCTTTCAAAATAACTACTTCCTACTCAAGGCACCAAAGCAAACATCCTCACATAAAAATCATCATTTGCTGAAGTAGAATACATACATCTGCAACAAGTAAACCATCTCAGCACACGGGGCAACGAAACGTACAGTTTTTTTTTATTTGTTTTGTTTTTTTGGGGAGGGGGGGGGCGCCGGAGGCAAAAAAGGGGGGGGGGTTGAGGCGACTGAAACTAAGCGACACTAGCTGCTACAATTTGTATGTTATTTTCTGTCTTCATTTTTCTAATTTCAGTCAAAAGCTTTCTAGTTTCTTGTTCATTCTTTATTTTTTTTTTTTAAAGGTAATGCTGCCTGTATTATGTGTGCGTATTCTGTTTTCAAAACCCTAGAGGTTACACAAATGGTTTTACAGATGAATCTTTAGAATAGCATGTATTGGTTAAAAATAAAAAAAGGGTAATGAAGATCAGTGGCGGATCTATATTTTGGGGGCCTTGAAGCTTGGACTTTTGGAAGGGCCCCTTTTATTTAAAAAATGTGTTGGGGGGTGGGAAAGAAACGTATTATATAGAACACTAGAATTAGGGGCTTTGAAGCTCAAGCGTCATTAGCTTCAAAGTAGATCCACCTCTGATATTATGAAAGAAGCCAGTGCGCAAATAACACTTATTCATATTATTTTAAAAATCGCTGTGTTTATGTGGGCATGTTGTGAGATCATGAAAGCTGGAATACATTGTGACACTAGGAAAGTTGGACGAAAACAAAAGAAGAGACACCACTTGGTATAGAGATAAAACGCTGGACAATTTGGCATTGTGGCACGGAAAGAAGTCAACAAAAGAACGGATAAACAGCATTGGAGACAGTCAAACTATGGAGAAACATAATCGACTATGCCAGCTGGCGTGATTCTTGTGGAATAAGAACATTTTTTGTTTCCTCATACAAAAAAAAATTTTTTTTTAATAAATGACAAAAGTACAGTTGGAAAAGTTGTAAATGTTTTCCCGCGAGATTTTCCCCGTCCCTTGATGTAACGTCAACATGCCAAGAACAAAGGAAAAAAAGGGCAGGTTTACAGTATTTCACAGACATAACAATATTTCGCTTACTTCATCTTTAGCTATATGATTTTAAACATGTAGATATGTTTTAAACATGGAAATTTCATAAAAAATACACTTTTAAAAACAGCTATCGTGGAGCGCTCAATTTAACTGGCAACGTCCGTCAACGAATGTGAGAAACGAATCTTGCACCTGAAATGGCGAAACAAATTCAGCAACGCAGAATTTGTGTGAAACAATAAATCAACAGAATGACGTAAAGAAAATGGGCATTACCTGTAAACCCACTCTCCTCTTGTTTATCTTCATCACCTTCCCCACATTCCAAGCAACAACAACAAAAAATTCTAAAACTGTTTGTAAGAAAATGCAACTGTCACAATTTTTGTAATTTTTTCGTTTATTTATTTTTTTTAAAAATCGTAATTCAGTGCATTTTTCCCCTTCTTTCTTCTCTTCTCTCTAATTCCATTTATTTATCTATTCCTGTCTGTGCTAGGGTGCTTGACGCCCCAAGCAAACAGGGCATTTGGTGCCTTAGACAAAAGCTCATCTTGCGTACTCAAGTAACTATATATAAATATCTACACATGCACTCAAAAATATGAAGAATGCGCATAAATTTGCTAATCAAACATTTGTACTCGTATATACGTTTATTTAGAAAGGGTACAAGGGCCGCAAAAAAAAAAAAAATTTTTTTTCCTCGGAATTATGACTTGTCTTGGTTATGCCACTTGTTTAGTTCACTTTATTTTTTCCCGCCACCCTCCCACCCCCTTAATTTTGCTGCCTTAGGCAACCGCCGAGCTCGACCAATTGTTAAAATGGTCCTGCCTGTATCACAGAAAACTTCATTGTAAATTAACATGGACTCTGCTCTTCAGTTAGGGAGGAAAAATACAGCGAGGAAGGTAACTGGTCACTTCACCTCTCGATGTAGACCTAGTATAGTGAAGTCTCTAACACATCACTCCCCTACGGTAGTATCTGCTATGAAACTACCGTTTTATCTCAGCATCATTGTTCACCGCATGCTTATAAGAAATTTACCATCGCATTAGCAATAAACCCGTCGTCATATTCTGGCTAATGAATTATCGTGCAAGAGCACGCGATAATTCTATGACCTGTTATCACCACCAATACGGTTTACCTTCCTGCGGAGCGCAGGTCTTCAATTTAAACATGTTAAACCTTCCAATCATGTGTTATTCTGTGAATGTCTTTCCATGTCTTATTTATGTCTTTTATGTCTGTCTGTCAGTCTGTCTGTCTACCTGCCTGTCAGTCAGCCTGTCTGTCTGTCTACCTGTCAGTCAGTCTGCCTGCCTTTCTGTCTGTCTGTCTACCTGTCAGTCAGTATGTCTGTCTGTCTGCCTGTCTGCCTACCTGCCTGCTTGTCTGTCTGTCTGCTGTTTTCTTCTCTATGTGCGTGTGTGGTGCTGTCTGTGTGTGTGGTGCTGTGTGTGTGTGTGTTTTTTTTGTTTTTTTTTTGGTACCTAAGCGATGTCACAACCTTTTTGTTAGAGGAAATTTTCAGTTCTTTAATTTACAATTTTCTTGTTGGGTCTTTAAGGATTACTTTAGTATGTCTACTTTTACTACTTTGTTTCCAAGCTTCATGACGCCTTTTTCATGAAAGTTCATAACATTTGTTTTTGGGTTCTTATTTATTGTATAAGAGATTACTAACAGTCATGTGATTCGTGAAAAACCATACGAAACACGACATATGGCGTAATGATACAACAACTTCATATCTGTGTGTGTGCGTGTGCGTGTGCGCGTGTGCGTGTGTGTGTGTGTGTGTGTGTGTGTGTGTGTGTGTGTGTGTGTGTGTGTGTGTGTGTGTGTGTGTGTGTGTGTGTGTGTGTGTGTGTTTTTTTTTTTCCCAGTCCATACAATCAAGGGTTGAAATACATTTATCCTGCTAGCACTGCAGATATATCCACAATCATTGTGATCAACGCACGTAATTATTATAGGCACTACGGTCTCCGGCACTTTACCGAAATCTACGCTCTGTAGCCTTAACACTTATTATAATTATAGGTACTACAGCCTCCAGCATTTTACTGAATTCTAGGTTTTGCGGCCTTAATACTTATTATAATTATAGGTACTACGGCCGGCGGCATTTTACTGAATTCTAGGCTTTGTGGCCTTAACACTTACTATAATAATTTGCACCTTGGCCTGATCATTAATAGACACACAGTTATACCGTCACACAGGCCGATCCACACACTTGTCACCATCAAGATGGCTTGCAGAATTGTTCCGTTTCTTAGCTACCTACAACGTTATAACCATAAAAACTGACCTTTTACAGCCATACATTGATGGAACTGCTATTCCGTGCGGAAAACGACATATACGTAAATAATAATTGCCGTTTGTCCCACACCAGATAGCAGCTTCCAATATTATACTTTGCTTACGAAAGAAGTATCGATCAGCATTTTCTTTTCTCTAATGTCTGGTCTGCTGCATACACTTCAGCGTTTGGATGCTTTAAGGGATGATGGTGAGTCTTTAAAGGTAGCACAGGGGGTGGGGAAAGAGATTACTTATTGTTATTTCTAGGGCGTTTACTATATGTACCGTATCGGCTGTATCGATGGAAGCGCCCATATAATACTATACTTTTTATTGATTCCCCAGTTTTGTATTATTACTCCTACACCTCATATACCACTGTCGTTTTTAGATCTATCCGTGAATGCATCTAAACTTTGCCTCGTGAGTTAATCTTAATATATTTTATAGTTATTTTTTTTAAGCTGCGTGTCCCATTCAAACAGTGCTGTAAGTGGTTAGCAAAAGAACACCACAATTCCATTTCCCGTCATTTTGGCGGGTTACTTGATGCGTTTATTCTAATTTAGATTTTTGTCTAATGTCATGCCCAGGTAACGATTGAATGGAAATGCACATTTCTTCTGTCTCTTTTCGACACATCACATTTTTTTCCTATTCTTCCTTCGCTGAAAGTCATACTCTGATTTCTTACATTGATATGAAAGCCCCGACGTGTCATCTATCCTGAGACATAGTCTATCTCTGTAATTATGTTTTATACACGGGAGAGGTATTGTCCAATATGCTGAATGTCACAGTTGTTTGCAAATTGCGATAGGTAGTTTTTGATACAGTTACATTTCTTTTCTAAGTCATTTACAAATAAGGCGAAAATCTTGCTTTGTCAAGCGGATACATTTATGGTGTCAACACGCCAGTGGTCAGTCTAGCGTTTCATAGTGTCATCTGTCTCCGGAAATAAATCTAGCGTTTCACAGTGTCATCTGTCTCCGGAAATCAGCCTAGCGTTTCCCAATGTCATCTGTCTCCGGAAGTCAGTCTAGCGTTTCTCACTGTTATATGTCTCCAGAAATCAGTTTATTCTTTCCAAAAGACAACTGCCTCCAGAATTCAGTCTAGTCTTTCCAAGAGTCGACTGTCTTTCCGGGAACAGCTATACAAAGCATTGCAACATACGGCAATAAGAAGTGGTCAGAAGGAGTTAGAACACGTGTTTCTACGTGGAAGACCCACTTGCGTCATGACATTTAAATGGGACCTAAGACGCGTCAAAAGTGGAATGCAGTCAGCCACCCATAGCTGACTGCTTGCGTCAGGGTCAGCGAACCAGAGCTGACCACGACCTACTCCACCTCCAAGTGGTGGTCCTTGAAACAGGCTGCATCACTGCAGTCTGGCTGAGAGAGTAGGAATCGAAGTGGGAAGGCAAACCCGGTCCTAAAAAATGCCGTGCCGAAGTCGGATGTGTCGGGCCGAAAGGCGCCGATATCACAGCTTTGCTGTAAACGGCGACACAATGCAACCAACGTCCTTTTCAGGACGAACGCAGAAGAACAAGAAGAAGATGACATTTAAATATCAACCCTCCTGTTGATTGTATTTCCTTCCACCTCAGCTGGATTTGATCAAGTTCCATCTTTTCCAGAACTGCTAAATTGATTATTTTCATCATCAATATCACCACCTTCGTCATCATCATTTTCTTTTGCGCTCCGTAGGGAACATAGAGCCACCACTGCCGCTGGTCCCCTTGCAGTCGTCTTCCTCTGTCTCTTCAGACATCCCCGGGGCTATACTGCGTGAATTGATAACTGACTTATGTTTTATCCGTTCTGACATCTGAAGTCGGCTTTGAAAGCAGCATTTTAAAAAAAAAATCCACAATAAGAAATGCAGAGCCAGTACTATGGTGACAACACAATGGACACATGTGTCCATACATTGAAGTACGAGTATGTACCCCAGCTTTTCTGGCAATTCCATTATGGATGTGCTAATTGTAAGATTGTGTGGCATGAGCTACCTTCTCTGACAGGAGAAAATGTTTTTTTACCTGAACATTTTCAAGCCTTCGATATTTTTTTACCACTATACTTCAGTTGATAGAGTTCACTTATTTTTGAATGACAATTGCGCTTTGATATAACCAACGGATTTCGGCCTAGGTTGAAAGAAACATGCCTCGCCATAAGAAGGCCAGAACATCGAAGAAAAAAAAAACATTATGGGATATTTCCCATGGATCCGAACAAGTGTCCCACGGGTGGAGAACAACAAAAAATCTAAAACTGTATAAAGACTTATTAAACACGTTATTCAGTAATAATAATACCATTTTTTTAATAAGCTTGCTTAACTTGTAATAACCAGGACAAACAAAGGATTAAACTTTAAAGACAACCTTAATGTATAAAGGGTCAGAAAGCAAAATTTTTTTAAAGAACCTCGGTGGCCAGAAAGGAAGTGATTTCTATTACAAATTTTACAGAAGGGAATTTTTAATTATACGAGCAAATAACCCGCCAAAACATGACGGCAAATAATTATGTTGTGCTCTTTCTGCTGCGCGTCCTGATCACGGCACTTGTTTTTCTGTGGTTATTTCGTTCCCTTTCCATTCCATTTCTACTTTATTGGATCTTTGTAACCAAACGTATCAAGTCTTACGGTCAGTAGCATACTTCGTTCGTTTATTCAAATTCTGAATTTAGTGTTTGCTCATTCCTTTATGTTTTTAAATGGGGGAAAGGGGGGGGGGGGAAGGATGTGTTTGTCTATATATTTATTTATTCGTGATGGACAGCATATTTCGTTCGTTGGTTCGTATTCTGATATTGTTATTGTTGAACAGAACGGACACCATTGCGCTCCGGCAAAACCCATAGGTGCTCAGTCTCCCTCAGTATATGTCGAAGACTGTGAACGCTTACTGTTCCTTTAGCTCGCTGGTTGTTTACACGACGTATGCATCTTCTCATACGTCCATCTCTGCTAGCCTTACGTTTGATGCGAAGTTCCAACAGTCTTAACCTTGATGATTCATCTATTGCAGTGTCATTCTCTAACAGGCGATCATTAATTGTTCTCAGTATCTCTCCTTTATCTATATCCAGTGTCCCCACTGTGGGTGCTCTTGATGCTAGTCTGTCAGCTCTCATCTTACCACATACCCCAGCATGACCAGGACAGTAGATCCACACCAGCTCATACAGACTCGAAGCTTCTATGAATATTTTCCATTCATGCCGCAACCAACCACTTTGAACCTTTCGAAGCATGGAC
Source organism: Oreohelix idahoensis (assembly GCA_024509875.1). Classification (NCBI taxonomy): domain Eukaryota; kingdom Metazoa; phylum Mollusca; class Gastropoda; order Stylommatophora; family Oreohelicidae; genus Oreohelix; species Oreohelix idahoensis. The sequence continues at coordinate 11,374 of JAMPIV010019289.1, forward strand.
TGAGAATCCGACACAATGACTGCCTGTGTTAATGAAGTTTCAGATATCCACTTTAAGGCTGCAGTAACTGCCTCTATTTCCATTCTCATGCTGGAAGTAAGGTCACATTCTGAATAAGGAACTTATTCCTTTACGTTATTCAATGAACGAACGAACGAACGAACTTTATTTTCTAAGGGTTAAGAATTGGGCACGCAGGCCCTTATTACATTCTGCCCTTCTTCTCAAATGAGGTTATTCTCAGTCTATTTATTTATTTATGTATTCCTGTTGGACGGCATATTTTGTTTGTTTATTCGTACTCTAAATGGGGAGTTCGCTCTATCCTTTTCGTTATTCGGTACAGTTATTTTCCCTTTATTCGGTTGAACAGCATATCGCGTTCACTTAAGCAAATTATTGAATGTTCCCTTTCCTTCACGAATTCTCAGTGCAGCTCTTTTGATAAAGCAAGGTTTTATTTTATTTCGACATTGCCAACTTTTTAATGTTCTGTGCCCTTTGCTTCTATTGTACCTTCTCTGTAACAATACTAAAAGGCTATTACATTTTAAAAATAAAATGTATGGCTATTACATAAAGAAGATAATTTCTTGCAAAAAACAAAACAAACCTAACTGCCACTTTATTCTCAACTTAAAGGCATTATCAGTAGTATACAATGCGCACAACGGTTAGTATTCCGGCGGAGCGCTAACGGAGCGCTGTGGCGGGGCGTGACTTTTTATATAAGGAAAATGTAGGGTGTGTGTTTTTTATATAGAGATATGTTAGTTCGATAATGGTGTTTTTTATTTAGATAACAAGAAGACGATATATTTAGACGATATATTTAGATAACAAGAAGACGATATATTTAGACAACAAGAAGAGGATATATTTAGATAACAAGAAGACGATATATTTAGACAACAGTTATATTACAACAGTTATACATACATAGGTAACAAAGAAGGGGATGACGATGCATGGGTGTAATGTAGCGGGCGGGATTAGGTTAGGGGGATTTTTGTGTGATGTTGGGTGTGTTTGTTTAGATATATATACAGACATATACACAGACATATATATATATATATAAAATATAAAAAATCGATATATTTTATATTTTATATATATATATATATATATATATAAAATATAAAAAATCGATAATGAAGGAAAATATAAAAATCGATAACGGGGGCTTAGGTTAGTAAGGGGGTTTTTTAAGGAAGTGTGTATTCTTTTTTGTGCGGGGGAGGATGACGATGTATAGTGGGGTGTAGGTTAGGGGGGATTTTTGTGTGTATGACTCAGGAGTGAAGTGTTAGAGACTTGGCGGGTATTGTTTTTTTTTGGCTGGTGGTGATGACTCATGGGTGTGTGTTGGGGTGTAGCTGGTGGTTGTGTGTATGACTCAGGAATGAAGTGTTAGATAGAAGTATACAGTTAATGAGCTCTTTTAAAAGAATACCTGAGTTAAAGAGGAAAATATAAAAAAGCGATAATGTTGGCTTAGTTTACTAAGAGAGTTGTTGAAGCGAGTGGAGCCTTTTTGTGCTGGCGTGGGCGACGATGTATAGTGGGTTGTAGGCTAGTGGGGGCTTTTTGTGTGTTGTTGGGTGTGCTATTTAGACATATATACATACATATACACATACATATATACATATATATATACCCGAACACGCGCACACACACGCACGCACACACGTGCACACACACACGCGCACAAACACACATAACCAAAGATGCGCGACAACACAACCACACACACACCCATCTTCACTCCCACCTCTAGATGTTAACCCTAGTATAGTCAGATCTCTAACACTTCACTCCCACCTCTAGATACTAGAGCTAGTATAAACAAGTCTCTAACATCAACACACTATCAACACACAACGACACGCCCGCATTACAAAAAGACTCCCCTCGCTTTAAAAAAACCCTCTTAGTAACCTAATCCAACATTATCGATTTTTTATATTTTCCGTCATTATCGATTTTTTTTATATTTTATATATATATATAAAATATAAAAAAAATCGATAATGACGGAAAATAAAAAATCGATAATGTTGGACTAAGAGGGTTTTTTTTGAAGCGAGGGGAGTCTTTTTGTAATGCGGGCGTGTCGTTGTGTGTTGATAGTGTGTTGATGTTAGAGACTTGTTTATACTAGCTCTAGTATCTAGAGGTGGGAGTGAAGTGTTAGAGATCTGACTATACTAGGGTTAACATCTAGAGGTGGGAGTGAAGATGGGTGTGTGTGTGGTTGTGTTGTCGCGCGTCTTTGGTTATGTGTGTGTGTGCGCGTGTGTGTGTGTGCACGTGTGTGCGTGCGTGTGTGTGTGTGCGCGTGTGCGGGTGTGGTTGTGTGTATGTGTGTGTTGGGGGTGTAGCAGGCGGGTGTGCCACCATCGAGAGGTGGGAGTGAAGTGTTAAAGACCTGACTATACTAGGACCAGCGACTAGAGGTGGGAGTGAAGTGTTAGAGATCTGACTATACTAGGGCTAACATCTTGAGGTGGGAGTGAAAATGGGTGTGTGTGTGTGTGTGGTTGTGTGTGTGTGTGCGCGTGTGTTCGTGTGTGCGTGAGTGTGTGTGCGCGTGTGGTGGTGTTGTTGTGTGTGTGTGTGTGTGTGTTGGGGTGTAGCAGGCGGGTGTACCACCATCGAGAGATGGGAGTGAAGTGTTAGAGACTTATTATTTTGAAACGTATCCGGATTTGTACTTGTCAGATCTTGATTACTCGAAAAACTAATCGATAGTTGACGCGTTGGCGATGTGACCAGACTTGTGTTAGCCAGGGCTTGATTACGCGAAAAAACTAATCGCTAGTTGACGCGTTGTGAAAATTCTTTATGTCCTATCCCTTGTGAGTGTATGACTCATGAACGTATTAACTTGAGGAAAAAGTAACAGGTGTATTATTCTTTGTTAGGTCTTTGTATCTTGTCTTTTTGAGAGCTGAAATATTTAATTTACTCGTTCATACATTTTTTCTAAGATACATTTTAGCTGTCGCTATCATTAAATCTTATACTAACTGTTTCGCCTCTTAAATTTACAAGCTTATTTTCTTTGTGAGAGAGTGAAGTGTTAGAGACTTACCTATACTACGTCTAGCGTGAAGAGGTGGAGTGAAGTGTTAGAGACTTGACTGTACTAGGGTTAGCATGAAAAGGTGGGGGTGAAGTGTTAGAGACTTACCTATTTGAGTGCGCATGTGTGTGTTCGTGTGTGTGTGCATATGTGTGTGTGTGTGTGTTGGGTTGTAGCAGGCGGGTGTGCCAGCATCGAGAGGTGTTAGCGAAGTGTTAGAGACTTGACTATACCAGGGCCAGCATGAAGAGGTGGGAGTAAAGTCGCTTCTTTGCCGTTTCTGTGGTAGATTAGAGACAGCGGTCCGGTGGTGTTGGGACACCAACTCGGTTCTGGGGATATTGGTTGATAACTGGAGTTGATGTAGTCGTCAAATATGTTACTGATACAAACAGTAGGACAGGTATCCGTGTTTGGTAACTGCAATCGGTCAAATTCGGCGAGGATTTCACCTTGTAAACCCAACAAATGTTCAAATTCAGATCGAGTTAACGTAATGTCGGACTTTCATACGTGTCCAGACTTGCGCTAGCCAGGGTTTGATTAGCGGAAAAAGCCAAGCGCTAGTTGACGCGTTGTCGATGTGAAAATTTTTGTGTACATAAGTGTATGTGTGTGTGTGTGTGCGGGTGTGCGGGTGTCGTTTTGTGTATGTATGTGTGTGTTGGGTTGTAACAGGTGGGTGTACCAGCGTCGAGAGGTGGGAGTGAAGTGTTAGAGACTATACTAGGTCTAGCATGAAGAGGTGGGTGTGTAGTGTTAGAGACTTGACTGTACTAGGGTTAGCTTGAAAAGGTGGAAGTGAAGTGTTAGAGACGTCACTATAGCAGGGCCAGCAGGAAGAGGTGGGGGTGAAGTGTTAGAGACTTGGGTATACAATTTTTGTGTAGATATGTTTGTGTGTTGTTGTATTGTGTATGTCTCGGCATTGTGTTGTTTTTTTATACAACATATATTAATATGTATACACACGAAATTTATACATACCATATTTAGACAGCATAGATAACATGTCATCACTTCTTTTGATGTACATCCAGTTGGTGGGAACAGGGGAAGCCATCGTAAGTGAGGTGTAAGTATCTGTCGTTATCACACCACTGCTTCAGTAAAGTATGAACGTGAGTGGCTGGGTCTTGGTCTTCCAAGTGTCTAGTTATAGCAAGGAATATCAGTTTAATCTGGTTTTTGAAACGTGTTCAGATTTGTACTAGTCAGGGCATGATTATTGGAAAAACTAAGCGATACTTGATGCGTTGCCGATGTGAAAATTTTGTTTTTTTGTGTATGTCATGCAAGTTTAACTATAGGGACTCTGGCCAAAGGTGATCTCATCAGAACGATGAAATATTTTTAAAATACCAGCTAGTCTAGTCTAATAATATTTTGAAACAGATTTTAGCAACACTCCCTAGTGAAAAAAACGAATACACACACATATTTAGAAATAACAACTTTGCGTAGGGTTTTCTTCCAGTCTCTGACTGTTAAGAAAATACGCCTATCGAAAAACAAAGACAAACACATACCCAGATATTTGTCCACAGAATAGGCTTAAACAGATACAGACATATATCTTTTAAATAACAGAGATATTTAACAAAAAATACGAATAATACAGAATAACTTACGTTTTGCTTGTCTGGTGGTCTGGTTTTCAGAAGACTGTTTCTTCGTTTCAACTTCTGATTTTTCAAAACGACTAGAGGTCTTTACTGCTCGCGGATTGTCGTTTGAATGAACTGTCTACAGACTTTGTTTTGATGTATCAAAAGGCTTGTCTCTCACATGCGCAGAAATACACAAGCTGTTAAGTGAGGGTGCCACCCCGTTAGTTGTGTTGAGGAAGTTATCAGAGACTAGTGCACGCGTAAGGTTTCGCGGTGATTTGATTGAAAATGGATTATTTTCAGCGTATTCGTTCGTTGTTTAATTAAGATCATTGCTCACTGGTGCGAAACCAGGTCTAATTGGGTGCAGTGTTGGCGAGTTCAGAACGGTCGGAACCCGTTATCGATTATTTTCGTTCATTGTTTAATTGGAGGGCGGTCCACCTGTGTTCGAACCCCCACCGACTTAAGGTTTCACTTTTTTCATACAGGCGACATCTGGTGATAGGTTTTATATTGTCTACCAAGCGATTCATACATGCGGTGACCATGGAAATGTAGTACATTAAATAAATATAACTAAGTATTTGTTCCAGTTATCAAACGAGTATCTGCGTTTGTCCTGCAAGTTTCAAATTTTAATGAATCCTTTTCTTCCACTCAACAAAGATGACCCCCACAATTTTTCACCCAGGTCTGCTCAAAGGTTCCAACCTATAGGTAAATAGAGCTACTATCAAATACTTCTTTAAAAATTTCTCCCCTTGGCAAACAAATTTCTTCCCCTTGTCAAAAAATTTCTCCCCTTGTCAAACAAATTTCTCTCCCTTGACAAACAAATTTCTTCCTCTTGTCAAAAAAATTTCGCCCCCTTGGTAATCAAATTTCATCCTCTTGTCAAAAAAATGTCGCCCCTTGGTAATTAAATTTCTTCCCCTTGTCAAAAAATACTGCCCCATGTCAAAAAAAATTTCGCCCCCTTGGTAATCAAATTTCTTCCTCTTGTCAAAAAAATTTCGCCCCCTGGCAATTAAATTTCTTCCCCTTGTCAAAAAATACTTTCCCTTGGCAAAAAAATTTCCCCCCTTGGCAATCAAATAGCTTACTTACTTACTTACTTAGTCGTTCCCCTTCTACCGTGAGGTGTAGAGGTTTGGAAGAGAGAGCGCCAGACTATCCTATCGGCTGTCTTCCTCCTGGCCTGGTTCCATTCTAGTCCTCGATCCTTCAAAGATTGTCTAATGTTGTCCTCCCAGCGGACTCTGGGTCGTCCTCGGGGTCTGGATCCTTGGCTCTTTGTTTCCCATGCTTGTCGTGGTATCCGATCTTCTCCCATTCTGCAGACATGGCCAAACCATCTTTATTGGGACTGTTCTACTTGGGTCTGCAGGGGTAGGATTTAAGGCCTTGACGTATCGTCTGGTTGCGTACCATGTCTCTTCTTGTTACTTCAACCACCTTCCTCAGATACCTCATTTCTGAGGTTTGGATCTGGCTTTTATGGGTTGTAGTCATTGCCCATGACTCACATCCGTATGTCAAAACTGGGACATAGGTGGAGCGGTATACAGCCATCTTCGTTTTCTTACCAACCTCTTTCTTGCTGAGGAGTCCTCGATTTATGGCCTGAAAAAGTCTCCCAGCTGCTGCTTTTCGAGTGGCCAACTCTTCTTTGATGCCTCCCTTTCGGTCTATAATAGCTCCGAGGTATTTAAAGTGGTCGACCTGCTCCAGGACCTGTTCTCCCAGCTTAATCTGATGTCTTCTTTCTTCTCGTGATATCACCATGGATTTTGTTTTAGAGGAGCTTATGGCCATCCCTCTCTTCTCCAGCTTTTCCTTCCAGACTTGCAGGTTAGATTGGAGATGTGCCTCTGATTTAGCAATCAGGGCAACATCATCAGCAAATGCCAGCTCCGAAATATAGACCTGTCTCATCTTCCAGTACCCCACTGAATACTTTCTTGTTCTCTCCTTACATGCCTTGATGACATCGTCCATAAGGAGTATGAAGAGGTAAAGTGATAGGATATCACCTTGTCTTACACCAGTGGTGGTCCTGAACTCTTCCGACTTATGGTTTGCTGTCCTCACATAATTTCTGCAAGACTTGTAGAAGCTCTGTACAGCATGAATCAGAGGTGCTGGAATATTCTTCCTTGCCAAACAGTCCCAAAGTTTGCTCCAGGGGACCCTGTCAAACGACTTTTCCAGATCTATGAAACAATGATGAATCTCACTCTTATACTCAAGGGCCTTTTCACTCAGCTGTCTGAGTGTGAAGATTAGGTCTTGGGTACTTCGGTTTGCTCGGAATCCGCACTGGACCTCATCCAATTGTGGCTCAGCTAGGCGTCGGAGTCTCTGCTCTAGGATTCTAGAGTAGATTTTACCAGGGACACTGAGAAGGGATATGCCCCTATGGTTTCCACACTGTCGATTGTCACCCTTTTTGAAAATTTGTGTTATGATGGCAATCTCCCAATCCTTTGGTATTGTCTTGTTGTACCACGCTGCCTGTAAAACCCTTAAGAGTAATAGGTCGCCTGATGCTCCCATGAACTTAACCATTTCTGGTGTTATACCATCATGCCCTGCTGCTTTGCCCATCTTGATTTTCTCCAGTGCTGCCTTCAGTTCTTCCATCTTTATGTCATCTTCACCATCATTGGTTTTCTCTTCTGTGCTAGTGTTTATCATTTCTGATGCTTCACCATGCTCACCATCCAGGAGTTCTGAGAAATATTCTTTCCATCTTCCCATTACTTCCTTCGGGGCAGTAAGCAATTTGCCTTGCTTGTCCTTTATAAATTTGAGAGGGCATTGTTTTTCCTTCCTCATGTTCTTTAGGACCAACGGGCTGATCACCCGTTTGCCAGTCACTTCGATTACGGAAACAACAGCAAATGGATTGATTTGCCGTTGCCCTAAAGACGCCAATAGGCGTGATGGGAAACAATGGCAAAGAAAACCTATCTGCTGTTGCCCTAAGACGCCACTAGGCGTAATGGCCACTGACTGCTTTGACGGTCGGTGGCTAAGGATGGAAGAAGAAGAAGATGTTCTTTAGGTTCTTATAGAACAATTTCTGGTTTTCTTGTGCATCTTTTTCTAGCTTTTCTCCACATTCTTTCCAGGACTTCTGTTTTGCTGCTAGCACTTTATTCTTTGCTTCTGTTCTGAGTGTCACATATTCTCTATATTTTTCCATTTGTCCTGTTGTGTTTTTAGCTCCTAAGTATTGTTTCCATGCCATTTTCTTCTCTCTTATTTTCTCTTTGACTTCCTCTGTCCACCAAGGTGTCCTCTTTCTCTTGTTCCCAAGTCGGACTTCACCGCATGCTTCTGCAGCAGCTGTCTTTATGATATCCTTGAATTTAATCCAGAGGGTTTCCAAGTCATCATGTCGTTCTTCTGTGTTGCTCACCGCTGCAGCAATACGCCCCTAATATCTGGTCTTAATTTCTGGCTCTCTCGGTTTGTAGGTCCTAATGCTCATTTCTCCTGCTCGTTTACTTGGTTTCTTGCGTGATGTTGGGCAGTTCCTAGGCTGAGCAACTCTTTCAGTTGTTTTTTTTAATTGTTAGCAGGTAGTGATCACTTCCAATCTCTGGCCCCCTCCAGACTCTAGCATCTCGGACATATTTGAATGAGCTTTTCCGAACAATGGCATAATCGATCACTGACTTCTCATTCTTTGTTGGTTCACATCTAGTGTATGCATGTATGCGCTTATGGGGGAACTTTGTGTTTGTAATGATCAGATTCTGCTCACTGCAGAATCTAAGGAGTCGCTTTCCATTGTCATTGAGAGTATCTTCTCCATATCTTCCGATAACTCCACCCCATCTAGCATGGTCATTTCCAACTCTGGCATTAAAATCTCCGAGCATGATAACTTCATCTAGGCAGTCATCCACTGTCCTTTGAAGCAGCTCGAAGAATTCCTCCTTGACCTCTGCTCTCTCATCCTCATTTGGCCCATACACTATGACCAGGTTGACTATGGTTTCTCCTTCTTTTAGTTTAACAACCATAATGCGCTCTGAGACAAAGTTCCACCCCTTGATACTATCTTTTTGATTTTGGGCCACAATGCAACCCACGCCCCCTTTAGCTCTTTCAGACATGGGTACACCACTGTAGAGCAGCGTGTTGCCATCGAGATCCATAACTCCTTGTCCCTTTTTCTTTGTTTCCGTTATAGCCAGGATTTCTAGTTTTGCTTTCCTCATCTCTTCCACCAGCTCCTCTTCTTCCCATTTATACTTCTTGTGTTCCAAGTTCCATAAGTCGTAGTCCGTAGTCCGTTCCAGTTCGTCGCCTTTAGAATCCGTCCGGTTTTTCTCTCTTGTGTTGCTAGTAATCGTGATTTAAAGCAAACAGGTGATTGGCCTGTTGTGCCTTTGCATGGTGGAGGGGCTGCCTCCTTACGGTCTCCATGCAGGCCGCCCTCCTAATTTTTCATCCGGGCTTGGGACCGGCATTGGCGGAGTTGTCATATATATATATATATATATATATATATATATATATATATATATATATATATATTTATATATATATATATATATATATATAATATATATATGTATATAATATATATATATATATATATATATATATATATATATGTATATACATATATATATATCTTCTTCTTCTTCGATCCTTAACCACCGACCGTCAAAGCATTATATAGTGGCCATATACGCCTAGTGGCGTCTTAGGGCAACAGCAGATAGGTTTTATATTGCCATTGTTTCCCATCACGCCTATTGGCGTCTTTAGGGCAATAAAAATCAATCCATTTGCTGTTGTTTTCCGTAATCGAAGTGACTGGCAAACGTCTGTATCTATTAGGCCTGTGGACAAATATCTGGGTATGTGTTTGTCTTTGTTTTTCGATAGGCGTATTTTCTTAACAGTCAGAGACTGGAAGAAAACCCTATGCAAAGTTGTTATTTCTAAATATGTGTTTATTCGTTTTTTTTCACTAGGGAGTGTTGCTAAAATCTGTTTCAAAATATTATTAGACTAGACTAGCTGGTATTTTAAAAATATTTCAACGTTCTGATGAGATCACTTTTGGCCAGTGTCCCTATACCTAAACTTGCATGACATACACACACACACACACAAAAATTTCACATCGGCAACGCGTCAAGTATCGCTTTGTTTTTCCAATAATCATGCCCTGACTAGTACAAGTCTGAACACGTTTCAAAAACCAGATTAAACTGATATTCCTTTCTATAACTAGACACTTGGAAGACCAAGACCCAGCCACTCACGTTCATACTTTACTGAAGCAGTGGTGTGATAACGACAGATACTTACACCTCACTTACGATGGCTTCCCCTGTTCCCACCAACTGGATGTACATCAAAAGAAGTGATGACATGTTATCTATGCTGTCTAAATATGGTATGTATAAATTTCGTGTGTATACATATTAATATATGTTGTATAAAAAAACAACACAATGCCGAGTCATACACAATACAACAACACACAAACATATCTACACAAAAATTGTATACCCAAGTCTCTAACACTTCACCCCCACCTCTTCCTGCTGGCCCTGCTATAGTGACGTCTCTAACACTTCACTCCCACCTTTTTATGTAAACCCTAGTACAGTCAAGTCTCTAACACTACACACCCACCTCTTCATGCTAGACCTAGTATAGTCTCTAACACTTCACTCCCACCTCTCGACGCTGGTACACCCACCTGTTACAACCCAACACACACACACACACACATACACAAAACCACACCCGCACACCCGCACACACACACACACACACATGTACACAAAAATTTTCACATCGACAACGCGTCAACTAGCGCTTAGTTTTTTCCGCTAATCAAACCCTGGCTAGCGCAAGTCTGGACACGTATGAAAGTCCGACATTGCGTTAACTCGATCTGAATTTGAACATTTGTTGGGTTTACAAGGTGAAATCCTCGCCGAATTTGACAGATTACAGTTACCAAACACGGATACCTGTCCTACTGTTTGTATCAGTAACACATTTGACGACTACATCAACTCCAGATGTTATCAACCAATATCCCCAGAACCGAGTTGGTGTCCCAACACCTCCGGACCGCTGTCTCTAATCTACCACCGAAACGGCAAAGAAGCGACTTTACTCCCACCTCTTCATGCTGGCCCTGGTATAGTCAAGTATCTAACACTTCGCTCCCACCTCTCGATGCTGGCACACCCACCTGCTACAACCCAACACACACACACACACACAACCACGCACGCGAGCTCCCACACACACACACATATGCACACACACACGAACACACACACGCGCACTCAAATAGGTAAGTCTCTAACACTTCACCCCCACATTTTCATGCTAACCCTAGTACAGTCAAGTCTGTAACACTTCACTCCACTTCTTCACGCTAGACGTAGTATAGGTAAGTCTCTAACACTTCACTCTCTCACAAAGAAAATAAGCTTGTAAATTTAAGAGGCGAAACAGTTAGTATAAGATTTCATGATAGCGACAGCTAAAATTTATCTTAGAAAAAATGTATAACCGAGTAAATTAAATATTTCTGGCGCTCAAAAAGACAAGATACTAAGACCTAACAAAGAATAATACACCTGTTACTTTTTCCTCACGTTAATACGTTCATGAGTCATACACTCACAAGGGATAGGACATAAAGAATTTTCACAACGCGTCAACTAGCGATTAGTTTTTTCGCGTAATCAAGCCCTGGCTAACACAAGTCTGGTCACATCGCCAACGCGTCAACTATCGATTAGTTTTTCGAGTAATCAAGATCTGACTAGTACAAGTCTGGATACGTTTCAAAATAATAAGTCTCTAACACTTCACTCCCATCTCTCGATGGTGGTACACCCGCCTGCTACACCCCAACACACACACACACACAACCCCACCACCACACGCGCACACACACTCACGCACGCACGAGCACACATACACGCGCACACACACACATACAACCACACACACCCATTTTCACTCCCACCTCAAGATATTAGCCCTAGTATAGTCAGATCTCTAACACTTCACTCCCACCTCTAGTCGCTGGTCCTAGTATAGTCAGGTCTTTAACACTTCACTCCCAACTCTCGATGGTGGCACACCCGCCTGCTACACCCCCCAACACACACACACACACACAACTATACCCGCACACGCGCACATACAGACACGCGCACACACACACACACACGCACACACACACACACATAACCACAGACGCGCGCCAACACAACCACACACACACCCATCTTCACTCCCACCTCTAGATGTTAACCCTAGTATAGTCAGATCTCTAACACTTCACTCCCACCTCTCGATGGTGGCACACCCGCCTGCTACACCCCCCAACACACACAACCACACCCGCACACGCGCACACACACACACGCACGCACACACGCGCACACACACACACGCACACTCAGACAACCACACATAACCACCGATGCGCGCCAACACAACCACACACACACCCATCTTCACTCCCACCTCTAGATGTTAACCCTAGTATAATCAGATCTCTAACACTTCACTCCCACCTCTAGATACTAGAGCTAGTATAAACAAGTCTCTAACATCAACACACTACCAACACACAACGACACGCCCACAGTACAAAAAGACTCCCCTCGCTTCAAAAAACCCTCTAAGTAACCTAATCCAACATTATCGATTTTTTATATTTTCCGTCATTATCGATTTTTTAAAATATTTTATACATATATATATGTATATATTTATGTGTATATGTATGTATATATGTCTAAATAGTACACCCAACAACACACAAAAATCCCCACTAACCTACAACCCACTATACATCGTCGCCCACGCCAGCGCAAAAAGGCTCCACTCGCTTCAACAACCCTCTTAGTAACCTAAGCCAACATTATCGCTTTTTTATATTTTCCTCTTTAACTCAGGTATTCTTTTAAAAGAGATAATTAACTATATACTTCTATTTAACACTTCACTCCTGAGTCATACACACAACCACCAGCTACACGCCAACACACACCCATGAGTCATCACCGCCAGCCAAAAAAAAACAATACCCACCAAGTCTCTAACACTTCACTCCTGAGTCATACACACAAAAATCCCCCCCCTAACCTACACCCCACTATACATCGTCATCCTCCCCCGCACAAAAAACAATACCCACTTCTTTAAAAAAAAAACCTTACTAACCTAAGCCCCCGTTATCGATTTTTATATTTTCCTCTTTAACTCAAGTATTCTTTTAAAGAGCTCATTAACTATATACTTCTATCTAACACTTCATTCCTGAGTCATACACACAACCACCAGCTACACCCCAACACACACCCATGAGTCATCACCACCAGCCAAACAAACAATACCCGCCAAGTCTCTAACACTTCACTCCTGAGTCATACACACAAAAATCCCCCCTAACCTACACCCCACTATGCATCGTCATCCTCCCATGCACAAAAACAATACCCGCTTTCTTAAAAAACCCCTTAGTAACCTAAGCTGCCGTTATCGATTTTTATATTTTCCTTCATTATCGATTTTTTTATATTTTATATATATATATATATATATATATATATATGTCTGTATATATGTCTGTATATATATCTAAACAAACACACCCAACATCACACAAAAATCACCCTAACCTAACCCCCCCCCCCCGCTACATTACACCCATGCATCGTCATCCCCTTCTTTGTTACCTATGTATGTATAACTGTTGTAATATAACTGTTGTCTAAATATATCGTCTTCTTGTTATCTAAATATATCCTCTTCTTGTTGTCTAAATATATCGTCTTCTTGTTATCTAAATATATCGTCTAAATATATCGTCTTCTTGTTATCTAAATAAACAACACCATTATCGAACTAATATATCTCTATATAAAAAACACACACTCTACATTTTCCTTATATAAAAAGTCACGCCCTGCCACAGCACTCCGCCACATTTTCCTTATATAAAAAGCCACGCCCCGCCACAGCGCTCCGCCAGCGCTCCGCTGGAATACTAACCGTTTTGCGCATTGTATACTACTATCAGACATTTTTGCTCTGATTCACTTCATCATTTATTCAATTAAATAACCTTTTACTGGCTAGTCTGTTGAGATCTAACCTATCTAAACTTCTGAAAAGCATCACTGCAGCTAATGCTTTACTTGTAAACACTGACTTGTTTGAAGACTCTCTCAGGGATTGCGTAATTTTAAGACAGATAAGTCAGTGATCGTGGAGTATCCCCAGTGACCGGCAAATTGATCCGTTACTTTGGCAGTCTGACGTCTCAGTTTTAAGTAGTATGAAATGTTAAAATGCGTTCCTTCGTCTCCTGTTTTCGTTCCATATGGAGCATACAGCTACATCTGCCGTTCGCCTTTGAGACAGAGTATGTAAATATATTTACATGCATCAACACGTTTTTGCTTCCACCTGTTTCCCATCTCTCTTTGCTTTTTAATATCCACGTTTCTTTAACGGAGAAGGCATGCGCTTCGATATCTGTCGAACTCAAATTGTAGCCACGCCTATTTTCTTGTTCTCTGTCTATCAGGCACTAGTAATGTTTACCAACAGACCTATTAGTTAGTCCTGAGCCGTTAACTGTATTTATCACGCGAATGATTGGGCTATCGCTGAAATAAATATTATACTTTTTTTTTTCGAGTGATTTTAATTGTTAAGTTCGTCATTTATATTTTTTTAGGATTTACTGTGTTAAATTGGCTAGAAAATTAAATATATATATATATTTTCTAATATTCTTCCAGCTGTAAAATAAATTTAATTAATTGCTAGTTTTTTTTTTTTTTTTTTTAATTGACGATTAAATGCACTAGGCAATTTATATACGATTTTTTATTTTTATTTATCTTCTATCCATCATGTGTCAATTTTTTTTGTAAATGACTAGAAATTTATTTCACGGGGTTAATGAGAACGATAGTTTTAAGCTTATCATGTGTTGGTTTTTAATCAAAATCTTATAACCGAATAGATAATAAATTATTTTTTTTTTTAGGATAGATACGGATATTGGGTGATTAAATGTTTGTATTTTTCTTCCTAAAATATAGTACGGGTCACAAACCTAAAACTACCAGCGACCTAAGCCTACGCCTAAAACCTGAATCTGAGAATAACGGATCTAAGTCCAACATACAAAAAGAACATTCTTATATAAATATTTTTTTTTTTTTTTTTCTTTTTTTTTGACCTTTTTTTTTTTTTTTTTACACCCAGAAAGAGACATTTACCAACAAAGAGAATTTTTTTTTTTTAATTGTAACTGGACCTCCTATTATTTTTTTTTTTATTTTTATTTTTTTTTTTTATTTTTCCATTTTTTTTTAGCGAAAATACTCAATTTATATACATTAACATTTCCCTATTATATCGACCATTTGTTTGGGACCAAGAATTTTTTTACTGAGAAAAGTTACATACCAGATTAATTCCTTTATGTAGTTGGAATCCAAAGCTACTGACACTGTAAGCACTTTTTAATTTTTTACCTGGACTAATTAATGTGACATTAAACATAAATCCTATATAACAGTAACGAAGTAAACCGTTATCCGAAGAAGAGGATTTTAATTTAATTTTCTTTGAGGAGCTGGGATTTATTTTTGCCAAAATAACACTGGATTTGCTGTGTGTATCCTTAAAGATTTTTCCAGACGTTGCTAATCAACAATTTTTTAAGAACGAATGAACGTGGCCACGGGTTTTGTCCTGAGAGAGAGAGAAAGAAGGAATGAGTAATTTTTTTTTTAACGTATAAGCTTTGTACTCACTTTTTTTTTTTGTTTTTTTTTTTTTTAGTTTGCCAGTATTTGTTATTATTATTTTTTATTTTTAATAGATTTTTTTTAGAAACTTTGTTCTTTACAGTATAGTCAAATTCTATACCATAGTGCTAAATTTTTGACCTTTTGGGGGTTTTTTACCTTCTTCTAACGGGATCTTGTCTCAACAGAGGGGAATTGCACTTACGGTTTCTATATTTTTTTATTATTTCTGTAAGCATATGATTTTGTATTTTTCTATCTTGATATTAAATGTTGTACGGTTCTTTGTGATAAATAAACTGAACATACAACTTAATTACCTGTGTCGGTCAGCTCTTCCCAATATCCCTACTCCATTAATATAGTTTCACGTTTGTGCGTCTAATTGTCGTCACTTATCGGTGTGTGTGAGTAAGTGAGTGGTTGATATATATATATATATATATTTATATATAAATTATATATATATATTTATATATATATATATATATATATAAATATATATATAGATATATAGATATATATATATATATATATATATATATATATATATATATATATATATATATATATATATATATATATATATATATATATATACAGAAAGGAAACTGTCTGATAAACAAATTTTAGTCGTACGATAGGCTGGACTAGAGTATCTTCTAAATCCAGGGACAGACTCTACCTTTCCACCATTTCACTCGTGAAATCTATTTCTTTACCTTATCTCTCACTGAGTTACCACCTTTTCCAGTTCTATTCAGACGAGACCTATCTATCTTAAATACCTATCCTAAATCTACGACAGCCTCCTTACAGAAAGCCTTCGTCAAAGCTTGTGTAGCAGTGATTTATGTAGCAACTTGTTGTAAATGATGAGTTTGACAGCCCAATGCACAATCCTATATTAGTCGCCGTGGCGATAGTCATATTCTGTCTTAAGTCTTTTTATGGAGTCACAGGAGGAAGATGAAACTTGGCACATTTAAAGTTCATCATATTTGCACTGAATGTGTAAAGTACGCGTTGGTTTCTTCAAAGGGTTTTCCCTCAACGGTGCACGGCGCAATGTACCCTATTGACCGGATCTGCTGCTCCAAAGATTTGACAAAACAATGGAAAAGAAGGAGGCCAGAGCTGTGATAAAATTTATGATGTTTCAGGGAGAAACACCTACATTTCTTGGAGACCATGGTGACAGTAGATGAGACTTGGGTACACCATTATGACCCCGAATCCAAAATTGCCAGCATGCAATGGAAAACCCCGGGCTCCCCAACACCTGCCAAGCCGAGGGAGCAGAAATCTGCAGGAAAAGTGAAGCTGACTGTTTTTTCGGGACGGCAAAGGTGTCCTTTTGAAAGATTATCTGCATCGTGGCAACACAGGTAATGGACAGTACTTTGCAGATCTTCTCACAAAACTAAGAAAGGTTGTGACCAGGAAACGAGGGATAACGCGCACTCAAAATCTTCATTTGCTTCAAGACAACGCGCCCTCTCACAAAGCACGGCTTGTGCAGCTAGAAGCCAACGATTTGAATATTGAAATTCTTCCACACCCACCATTTTCTCCAGATTTGGCTCCATCAGACTTTTTTCTATTCCCAAATCTTAAAAAACAGCTAAAAGGAAATTATTTTGACAGCGATGAAGAGGTTATACTGGCATGTGATGACTGGTTTAGTTTGAAAAATAGGGTGTTCTACTCCCAAGGTCTTTTCAAGGTCAAGCAGAGATGGCAGAAGTGTGTCAATTCAGACGGTGGTTATATTGAAAAGGAATAAACACTATACACAATTTCAGCTCTCTGTGACATGTCCTTCATGGTCAGACCCGAGACTTATGTCACTCCCCTTGTACGTCATGCTATCGTGCTCTACTGACGACATTTGAAAGTATCAGATAAAAAGCTGCACACTTCAGTAATACTGTACTGGTTTGCAAAACTTGAGAAATTCGACACACTTCGGAACCCAGTAGATATGGCACACCTTCAGGAAACACTCAAATAGTATAACCAAACATGACATTTACAGAGACATTTTCCAAGGGGGAAAAGAGAGTGAGAAAGTCAATGAGATCAAAATCAGCAGATGAGAAGTAGAAAAAGGAAACTAAGGCAACCAGGATCCCATAGGAGGAGCTGACGTAAGATGGCCCAGGTAGACATTGGTGGCGATCAATATCTTCAGCCCTTTGTTCCACGCACGGTAAATGAAAAGGAAAGAGAGACAAAGATCTTTTGTACTATATAGAATAAGGAACACTTTGTTACCCAAGTTATAATCCATATGGGCTTGAACTGGGTATTCCATGCACACAAAAACTTTGGTTTTCAACACACACACAAACAATCTAAATA
This sequence comes from Oreohelix idahoensis, assembly GCA_024509875.1. Lineage (NCBI taxonomy): Eukaryota > Metazoa > Mollusca > Gastropoda > Stylommatophora > Oreohelicidae > Oreohelix > Oreohelix idahoensis. The sequence continues at coordinate 29,283 of JAMPIV010019289.1, forward strand.
GACCACGACATAAACATCCTTTTAACATCCCTGTCAGAATGACACTGTATTACGGTACAATCTCGGTATAGAAACTGATGAAGTAGAATACAGTAAACACGCCACATAACGCACTTAGATGTAATGGACAAAATTCTGCAGTACAATATAACGTCCTCTTTGCGAACATTCAATTATACCAGTCAGGGGTCGGAAACCAGTTGATCTCAATCGACTGTAAATCCCAATTGACTATTTGGTAGATTTTTAGGTGACTGCGGGGGTGACTTTTTGAACTAGGGAAATGTCCTACTAGCCTCAACCCACCGGCATTTAAAATCACGGTGTCCCCTGGGATCAAAAGTACTATTTCCGCATTGCCAATGAAAACTCGAGCTGGCTACTAATACATACTCATGAACTGCATGAAATAGGAACACGATCTTTTCTTTGTAAAGTTCATCAACCACCTGATATATATGTGTGCGTGCGTGCGTGCGTGCGTGCGTGCGTGCGTGCGTGCGTGCGTGCGTGCGTGCGTGTGTGTGTGTGTGTGTGTGTGTGTGTGTGTGTGTGTGTGTTATAGATCTTTAAGAGACTCAGTATTACAAAAGAAGATCCCAAAAGCTCCTGGGTTGCTGACCCCTGATATAAGGTAAATTCAACGTGCGCATAACAGAATTTCCGAACAGGTGTGCAGAGAATCTTGACTGAGGTGCTGCGAAATTTCAAAAACTCAGAATATTAAATTAACAGTTTATATTGCATTAACATCAGCTCTCATTGAGTCTGAAGCGACCTTGGGGGAATCTGACTCTTTTAGGTGGAGATAATTCATAGACGTCGATTCTGATTTCACGTTACAAGTTAAGTGTAGTGGGTGGCCTCGTGGCGTTCCCGGGGTCTCTAAGAAGGTAAAAAAGAATATGACCACAGCTCCCTCAGACGTGTCGTCAGAGACAGCTAACTGAATGACTTCAGTGCTTAAAAGTGCTGAAAATACAAAGGAATGACTATATAACACAATCCATTTTATTTTGTGAGTCGACTGTCCATTAGGAACAACTGTAATAACAGTTTGTGAATTATTTGCGGGACCCAAAGATGCAGCAATAGAGAATGCAATCCGCGACCCATAGCTTGACTGCTTGCGTCAGGGTCAGCGAACCAGAGCTGACCAAGACCCTACTCCACCTCCACGTGGTGGTCCTGGAAACAGGCTGCATCACTGCAGTCTGGCTGAGAGAGTAGGGATCGAAGAGGGAAGGCAAACCCGGTCCCAAAAAATGCCGTGCTGAAGTCGGATGTGTCGGCCGAAAGGCGCAGATATCGCAGCTCCGGTGTAAACAGACACAACGCAACCAACGTCCTTTTCAGGACGAACGAGGAAGAAGAAGAAGAAGAATTATTTGTGCTTCAGAAGCCATGTGATTGTAACTATGATTGTCCCAATGGTCGAGTTTCACGCACAGTGATAAACTGAAAAAGCTAACACATCCATCCAATACAATAATTACCGCCGTAAGTACTTCGGTCGGTCGGTCGGTCAGTCACATTTTGCGCACCGCCATTTGCGCACTTTTTCTATTTTCGAGAGAGTACATTAACTTTCGACCACAGCTAAGGGGGTGCAACTGGGGTTGGAAGTTAGACAATAATTGTATTGTTTCCCCTTATATGTACTCTCCCGAAAATAGAAAAGTGTGACGGTGTGCATTACTGTAAATCAAGTTAAATATTAGACAAACATAAAGGTATGTTTTCAGGCACTGGTAAGAAATAAAGAAGTAGAACACTATACAACAGAAAAACAACAGACGTGAGTGGCTTACCCAGGACTCGAACTGAGGACCTTCCGTGCGACAACCCCGCCTAGCTATGCAAGCGAATCACACTATCCTCCCTGCCATCTAGGCATTACCAAAAATGATGCAAAGCCTACAACAAACTAGTCAAAGAATCGGTGGTTTCTGGAGTGACTTGTTTACATGACGAGATTGTCAGCACCGTACCCAGCCTCGTATTAGTCACCTCTTGTGACTTGCCGGTGGGGACAGTAGGCCTATTCTTTCTTTGTCTCGTCAGAGACCCCCGGAGAAATACACAGGATATCCAACAGTCATCATTATCATCATCATCAACATCCCCATCACATTTCCGCTCCCCGGGGAGCAAAGACCTTCAACAAACTTACACCAAGTCGACCTGCCCTGTGCCATCAGGTTAAGGTATTTCTATGTCTTTCTTCATTACCTTCATGTCTCTCTCCAGCTCTCTTCTCCATGCTGACGTTTTTGTGGTTAAAAGTTCCTATAGGATGGGGGTAATTGGTCCCTCTCCAACCCTCCTTAGGCGCTTTTAGCGACATGCGTGGTAGGTCATAGTGTTACTAGTCTTTGCTCCCATTTTGCAGAGGCGGATCTACTATGAAGCTAATGAAGCTTGAGCGTCTGGGTTCCCACAAGTCCAGGAAATGTAGAAAAAAGAATATTGTGTAAAGTTAGTCAAATAATATCAGTCATTTACTATAATAGACCTAATAAACAGATTATATCGTTTGTCTTTATATTGCTTTTCTGTTTATGAAGTTTCCAGTTTTCTCTATAATACGCTTTGTCATGAAATATTCTAATCCACATATATAAATTATTAGGTAAATATAAAGCCTAACAAATAAAATTAATAAAGAGAAGAGCAATGGGAAAATAACAGTGCTGTCACAAAGAATGTACTCGAAATCCCCCTTGTTTTCTGCTTCGTCTGCAAATTGTAACGCTTTCACGTTGATATAAAAGCTTACTGTATTATTACCCGCCTTCTTCAATGAAACGTGTGCTGCATTTCTAAGAAAAACATTGAGACGTACTGCGTAATGACCTAAATTAATCCTAACATTAATTATATTACGTTACCAAAACGAACGAACAGATGGACAAAAGGATAGCGAGAGGGGAGGGCTGAAAATCAGGAACGCATGCAACACGCGACGCGCGATATACAAATGCTGGCATCACGCGTGTAAGTCTACAAGCACTAACTTTTTCAGACGGACAGTGATAAAATACACTACCCTTTCCCAGAGTTAGGTTTATAAATCATAACAGACTCTTATTAGAAAAGATAACAATAGATGGGTTTACGTTTGAACACATAACAGTACCCAGACAGCACATCTTCCAAACAGGAGGTAGAAGAAATTGCATATTTTGAACGCAGCCACGTAGCTCCTTTAAATTAGTAATTTTGGGTTCCTTAGGGCTTGCTGACAAATAATATGTAAAACGTTACGCAAATAGTCCAGGAATTAATAAATTATACCCAAAATAAAATATTGGGGGTGCCTGACAGCATAAAATCATTTCTGCTCATAAGATTTTTTTTTAACGTGTTTGAAAAAAATTTACGTTACAGAAATAGCCTACCATGTAAACTTCAAATTGATTGGAGCGCAACAAATGAAAGCCTAACCACGATTGGTCGGGCTATAAATACTATCTTGGTTGTTAGGGGAGACGGGAAAAGATAACATTTTTTCAAACACTTGTCGAAACGTGGCTCATTGGCCAGTCTCGCTGATATACACACTTGGGAGCGTTAGTTCGAAACCACTTGTTTAAATACACTTGATAAAGCATCAGTGCGTTGAAGCCAGCTTATATTTGGCTCAATAAAAGCCTGGAAGATAAGCAGAAGGAAATTTGTGCCAGTTTGTGCCAGAATTCATTGCTAATCAACGTATCTGTGTTATTCGTATGAATTGTGGGACAGTGGTCTTGATGGTACTGAGCAGCATCTGGTCAGAGATTTGCTGAATCCAGAGTCGGACAGCATACTCCTTGGTCTTTTTAGCTATCAGTGAGGTGTCTCCTGAGCCCAGAGGAGAATTCGAGCAGAGGAGTCCTCTCCTGCCGCCATCACTCAAGATAAGCAGAGTTGGCCAGCTGAGCTCAACATTATGCCCCCTCATCTTGAAATAACTTTATAAAAATACTATTCAGAGGGGAATTTACTTGTCTTAAAATCAGGAACTGTGAACATCTCCAATACTGGTCCCTAAAGACAAACTATTGAAGTCATGATGACAAATACCAACAGAGCTTGAACAAAACAAAACCAGTATTACCTCATTTTACTACTACACAACTGACACACATAGAACATTTGTAATAATATATGTCACTACAATATTCATATTAAATACATTCTGTACATAACTTGTAATTTAAATTGATTGTGATTCCTGGTTCCCTTGTAGTTGAATCAGGACACATATTCATTCATGCTAGTAATGAATACATATTGTTATTTGAACCGTTACGAGTGACTTCTTTAAGCTATTCTCATAGAGTGTTATATGTATGTGAGTGTCACAGTGTTGTCAAGAGTAGTGGATTAAATTAAATTGTTTATCTGTCTGTTGTTGTGACTTACACTTCACCATACTCATACCCTAGACACATAACGTAGCATCACACTATTCCAGAATAATTATGACTGAGATATATAGATATGTGGTAGCAAGTAAGGTTATCTATAATACACTACTCTTAATAGATATAGATACCTTCACAGCTGATCTCAGTCAGTACACTAAGTTCCCTATAAGTATTTATAACTTCCCACTTCACCACATATATTGGGGTCTCGCTCTTGGGATTTTGAATCTTTCACTATTAAAAATATTGGGGGTAATTCACTTCAGGGAATATAAGAATTAAAAGGTATCCTTGGGTGGAATTAAATAAGGTTGAGCTCACGGTGCCTGTGTTGTCCATTAGAGATTGAATTGTTGGTTAGACATTGTATAAATTTACATAATAGACAATGGCGGACCTGGCCAAATTTCGATCTGCTGCGGTTCAGACTGCAAAAGAGTTAGGATTAGATGGGCAAGTTATGGTTGCCTATGTCACAACGGAATGTGACAAATTTATTGAACGCGAAGAAAGAAGATTAGAAAAAGAAGCCGAAAGAAGGTTAGAGGCTGAAAGGGAAATTAAGAAGTTACAATTTGAAGCTGAGGCTGAGACTAAGAGGTTGCAAGCTGAGGCTGAGACTAAGAGGTTGCAGATTGAGGCTGACAAAGAGGCTAAAGCATTGGAAGCCGAGGAAAGAAGACAAGCTGCAGAAAGGGAAGAGAAGAAATTAGCTGCAGAAAGGGAAGCCGAGGAAAGAAGACAGGCTGCAGAAAGGGAAGAGAGGAAATTAGCTGCAGAAAGGGAAGCAGAAGATAAAAGATTACAAAGGGAACATGAATTACGACTAAGGGAGTTTGAGTTTCAAGGCCATGCTCCTGAAAATGGTGCCAGTCCCTTTGCCTCTGATGCTACGGTTACTCAAGGAGCCTCAATCTCAGCTATGAACTTTCATTTAGATCATTTTGTTGAGAAAGACGATGATATTGAGAGCTATATAAATAGGTACGAACTATTAGCTACCACGTATGGGTTAGAGAGAGAAAGGTGGAGCTTAAAGTTATCTCAGGGACTTCGTGGGGCAGCTTATGAAGTTTTTGCAAAAATGAGCAGAGGTGATCAGGAAAATTATGACATGCTAAAGCAGGCTCTTTTGTTAAGGTATGAAAAGAATGCAGAGTTTTACAGGAAAAAAATTTAGGAATGCTAAACTACTGTCAGGTGAAACCTATCACCAGTTCTCTGCACGAATCGAGACATACTTGGAGAAATGGACTTCTCTGGGGGAAAACCCAAGATCTTAAGGAAATGGTCCTTATAGAGCAACTAAGAGAGTCCATGGCTCCAGACCTGAGAAAGTTTCTCATGGAACAAGGTGCAGAGAGGCTGGGTGAGTTGCTAAATGTTGCTGAAAGGTATCAAGCAGCTCAAGCAGAGGTAACAGGTAATAAAAAGAAACAGGTGGACAACTTTAGGGCACCACAGAACTTTAATAAATTTGATCCTAAGGATCAAAATAAAGGTAAGCACCAATTTGATAGGCCACGGTATGACAATAAAAATAAATTCCCACAATTCGATGAAAGGAAATATGATGAAAGAAAATCTTTCAACCAAGGAAAAAGGTGGTGTAAGAATTGTCAGATGGATAATCATGACACTGACCGTTGCAGAAGGAAACCTGTGTATATGGCAACCCTTCAGGTCAGGTCGACCTCAAGACAGGAGGAGGATATTATGTTAGATACCACTCCAGAAGAGATGAGGAAGGCACAGGCTGGGGATAAAACACTCAAGCCTTGTTTCAGAAAATTGTCAACTTGTCATACAACTCCAGGCAAGGGAGATTTTTATATGAAAAACAAGTTGATGTATAGGAAGGCCGGAGCTAGATCCAATGGTCACGGACAGCTGGTTCTTCCAAAAAGATACAGGACAGACTTAATAAGGAGCATACATGTGAAACCAGATGGGGACCATGAGAAGATAGGTACCATCATTCAAAAGGTGGCTCACAATTATTATTGGCCCAAAGCAAGATGGGACATTGAGAATTTTGTAGAAAGGTGTAGTATAGCACATGAGGGAACACCCACAAGTGGGAACATGGATCAGGACCTGGACACGCCATGGGGCAAAATCAGGCCTGACAATAAAAGGAAAAATAAATTTGATAAGGTGGACCAAATGGAATGGGAAGCCCCTTTTCACGGACAAGCTTCACTTAACTGTTTTACAATGGCCACTATGCGGAGAGTGCAAAAAGATGTCTTACCCCAGGATAAGCCGACAATCCCTCAATCGGACTTAAACAAACTGGAGGAAGAAGATGTAGAGAGGAAATCTCTCATCAAGAATTTTAAGAGGGGAGAAAGCCCCAGGAAAAGAAAAATTGGTAGCGGTCGTTTTGTGAATGATAATTCTGGGAGGAAAAATCATCACTATAAAGCTTCGAGTGGAAGAGACCATACCGGTGCATGGACAAATAGGTCCACACAATTAAAGGTCCATATGTAGCTTTGTTAAGAACGTGGACTGATGAAAAGGCAGAGGAAAACATTACATCTTCATACCAATATGTGAATGAGCTGACCACTCGGTGAAAAACTGGCTGGAAACTTGCCAATGAAAATTTGAAACAAGCCAGGAAGAAACATGCTGCCTATTATAACAGGAAGGCGAAAGACAGAAATTTGGCTGTGGGAGAGAAGGTACTGCTTCTTTTGCCCGGGAGTCAGAATAAGTTACAAATTGGATGGCAGGGTCCATATACAGTTCTAGAGAAGGTGTCTAGAACAAATTATAAGATAGATAAGAAGGGGAAAGAAAAAATCTATCATGTGAATCTCCTGAAGAAATATTTGGAAAGAGAACATCAGGAAGAGACACACTTGTTGACCTTGTCCATCGCCATGGAGATGAAAAAGGAACCACTTTCATCATTTGAATATCCATTACACCCCTGTGAGACAGCAGCACAGGTGAAAATCAGTACACATTTAACGAAAACTCAGAAAGAGAGAGTGCAACAGGTTCTAAATAATCATGCAGAGGTGTTAACAGACCGACCAGGGCATACAAACCTATTGGAATATGATATGAAACTCATAGACTCCACACCTGTCTGTATGAAACCATATTCGATTCCGTTTGCTAAGGAAAAAGCTTTGAAGGAAGAGATAGACTATCTATTGAAGGAAGGAATTATTTCGCACAGTGAGTCTTCGTATAGTTCCGGTGTTGTACTTTTAAGGAAGCCCTCTGGAGAACATAGACTCTGTATAGATTACAGGAGACTGAATGCTATTACAGAAGGACAGGTGGATCCATTGCCGGATACAAATCAGCTGTTTGCCAGGCTAAATAAAGCTAAATATTTCTCAAAAGTGGATCTGAGTAAAGGATACTATCAGATTCCAGTAAAGCCTGAGGTTAGACCATACCTAGCTTTTAGTACCTCAGAAGGACACTATGAGTTTAATAGATTGCCATTTGGATTGAAGAATGCGCCTAGTGTCTTCTCTAGAATGATGAGAAAATTATTGGATCCTCTGAATAATCCCTGTATAACAAATTTTATGGATGATATCCTTATAGCAACAGAAACATTTGAGGAACACATTGACTCTCTGAACATGCTGTTTGATCGACTTAGGGAGGCAAATTTAACAGCCCGACCAACCAAATGTTGCGTTGGATGTAAAGAATTGGAATTTTTGGGACACACAGTTTATCAGGGAAACATGACCCCTGACCCAAAGAATTTAGAAAAACTACAGAAAGCCCCGAGACCACAAACCAAGAAGGACGTGAGATCCTTTGTCTCATTATGTGGTTTCTACCAGAAGTATATCAAAAACTTTAATTCCATATGTGCACCTTTAACGGAATTGACACGTAAAGGACATCCAGATCGCATTACATGGACTCCACAATGTGAAATGACTTACCAAGAATTGAAGGAAAAGCTCACAAGTAAACCCATTTTGAAATTACCTGACTTAAGTCAAGAATTCATAGTAAGGACGGATGCAAGTAATATTGGGCTAGGTGCAACTTTACTACAGAAATCAGATGCATTGGATGGGGAATTAAGCCCAGTGGCATATGCTAGCAGAAAGTTGAATAAAGCTGAAATCAACTACTCAACTAGCGAAAAAGAATGTCTTGCAGTAATATGGGCAATAAAGAAATTCAATATTTATCTATATGGGAAGGCATTTAAGTTGCAAACTGACCACAAACCTTTATCGTTCTTAGCACAGGCTAAGCATGAGAACTCTAGGTTACTCCGATGGTCTTTGCTTCTGGCTCCATATAATTTTAGCATTGAATATATATCTGGAAAAACCAATCTGGGAGCGGATTTTTTAAGCCGCCATCCGTGTGATGAGAATCACCGTAAACCCCAGAAATAATAATAAATTTCTCTATGTGTATATAGAATAAAGGACTGACATATAATGTCTGTTTTAAGAGGGGAGGTGTCATGAAATATTCTAATCCACATATATAAATTATTAGGTAAATATAAAGCCTAACAAATAAAATTAATAAAGAGAAGAGCAATGGGAAAATAACAGTGCTGTCACAAAGAATGTACTCGAAATCCCCTTGTTTTCTGCTTCGTCTGCAAATTGTAACGCTTTCACGTTGATATAAAAGCTTACTGTATTATTACCCGCCTTCTTCAATGAAACGTGTGCTGCATTTCTAAGAAAAACATTGAGACGTACTGCGTAATGACCTAAATTAATCCTAACATTAATTATATTACGTTACCAAAACGAACGAACAGATGGACAAAAGGATAGCGAGAGGGGAGGGCTGAAAATCAGGAACGCATGCAACACGCGACGCGCGATATACAAATGCTGGCATCACGCGTGTAAGTCTACAAGCACTAACTTTTTCAGACGGACAGTGATAAAATACACTACCCTTTCCCAGAGTTAGGTTTATAAATCATAACAGACTCTTATTAGAAAAGATAACAATAGATGGGTTTACGTTTGAACACATAACAGTACCCAGACAGCACATCTTCCAAACAGGAGGTAGAAGAAATTGCATATTTTGAACGCAGCCACGTAGCTCCTTTAAATTAGTAATTTTGGGTTCCTTAGGGCTTGCTGACAAATAATATGTAAAACGTTACGCAAATAGTCCAGGAATTAATAAATTATACCCAAAATAAAATATTGGGGGTGCCTGACAGCATAAAATCATTTCTGCTCATAAGATTTTTTTTTAACGTGTTTGAAAAAAATTTACGTTACAGAAATAGCCTACCATGTAAACTTCAAATTGATTGGAGCGCAACAAATGAAAGCCTAACCACGATTGGTCGGGCTATAAATACTATCTTGGTTGTTAGGGGAGACGGGAAAAGATAACATTTTTTCAAACACTTGTCGAAACGTGGCTCATTGGCCAGTCTCGCTGATATACACACTTGGGAGCGTTAGTTCGAAACCACTTGTTTAAATACACTTGATAAAGCATCAGTGCGTTGAAGCCAGCTTATATTTGGCTCAATAAAAGCCTGGAAGATAAGCAGAAGGAAATTTGTGCCAGTTTGTGCCAGAATTCATTGCTAATCAACGTATCTGTGTTATTCGTATGAATTGTGGGACAGTGGTCTTGATGGTACTGAGCAGCATCTGGTCAGAGATTTGCTGAATCCAGAGTCGGACAGCATACTCCTTGGTCTTTTTAGCTATCAGTGAGGTGTCTCCTGAGCCCAGAGGAGAATTCGAGCAGAGGAGTCCTCTCCTGCCGCCATCACTCAAGATAAGCAGAGTTGGCCAGCTGAGCTCAACATTATGCCCCCTCATCTTGAAATAACTTTATAAAAATACTATTCAGAGGGGAATTTACTTGTCTTAAAATCAGGAACTGTGAACATCTCCAATACTGGTCCCTAAAGACAAACTATTGAAGTCATGATGACAAATACCAACAGAGCTTGAACAAAACAAAACCAGTATTACCTCATTTTACTACTACACAACTGACACACATAGAACATTTGTAATAATATATGTCACTACAATATTCATATTAAATACATTCTGTACATAACTTGTAATTTAAATTGATTGTGATTCCTGGTTCCCTTGTAGTTGAATCAGGACACATATTCATTCATGCTAGTAATGAATACATATTGTTATTTGAACCGTTACGAGTGACTTCTTTAAGCTATTCTCATAGAGTGTTATATGTATGTGAGTGTCACAGTGTTGTCAAGAGTAATGGATTAAATTAAATTGTTTATCTGTCTGTTGTTGTGACTTACACTTCACCATACTCATACCCTAGACACATAACGTAGCATCACACTATTCCAGAATAATTCTGACTGAGATATATAGATATGTGGTAGCAAGTAAGGTTATCTATAATACACTACTCTTAATAGATATAGATACCTTCACAGCTGATCTCAGTCAGTACACTAAGTTCCCTATAAGTATTTATAACTTCCCACTTCACCACACGCTTTTTCCCCGTTCCTCAACACTTTTTTTTTTAAAATAAAAGGGGCCCCTTCAAAAGTTCAAGCTTCAGGGCCCTCAAAATGTAGATCCGCCTCTGCTCTTTCGGAACCCGGTAACACACGCGTGTATTATCCATCATTGCCCTACTGAAAATGTCATTGCTACATTATACTTATTTTCCAGTGGTCAGCAATATAATTTCATGATTAATTGCTGAATTCTGCATTTACGAACTCTTGTGTCAACAGCAATCACTTTCACATACTTTAAGAATAAAAAAAACTCACGTTTCTATTAGCGAATGTGGAGCTCTCTGATCATTCTTTGTTAACTCAGATCACGTTTTAATCAATGCTCCTGTTTCACAGAGTAATCAATCTAACAGGTAATAGCAATATTACATTGCTATTCAAATTTACACGTTTGAACAAATAGGATTCTACACGGGAAAGTTTCCTTTTGCGTGTAACTCAAGAGTGACATTGACAGCTGAAGTGTGACATGAAACTCAAGTGTGACGTGGCACTTTGACATTAAAATAAATAAATTACGCATAGAAAATATCAGACGTCACCTCTAACCTACAACGGCATACAATTAGAGCATATCGTTTTATCAAAGAGCATCGATTTTCACCCATTATCACAGTTGGAAGCTAGACGACACTTGATAAATGATTTGTTCTTACCAACTCTTTGCTGTGTCAAACATGGTCCCTGATCAGAGCGCAGAAATGAAAATCACATCATGTGAGCTGTGATACTTAATAAAAGCCTGTAATGCTACCAGGAAAGACCGATGAGACGGGCTGACACCAGAAAAATTGTAAGAGTTACATTCTGCTCAAGTATATAGAGAGACAAAAATTTAAATAGTTCGAACATCTTATGAGAATTGATCCCGATTAATTACCACTACCCGAGTACAACAGTGAAAGATCTGGTTTTGGGGTACAGGGAGGACTATGACGCGGATGGATTGACCGCATCGGAGAAATTCTACAACAACACGGGCTCACAGCAGTCAATGTGACATATTTAGCTTAAGAACTCAAACTTCAGCTCCCCACTTCGCTTCAATACAACAGTGGAACGAAAAAGTTAAGTATCGATTATCAGGAGCAACAAAATATTCGAATTCTATGGGGTCCGTGCAGCATTTCAGTTAGACTTGAAGAACACGGAATCGCAGTATTAGTATCGATATAACCATGTTTACATTCCTTTTAATATAGAGCCAATGTTTTCATGCATCATTACCTTTCAGCATCTTCAAGGAGCATGGGTCTACAACAATTTCGCGCCAGTTATTCATGGCCGGTGCCATTCGCTCAAGATCTTTCTATGTTTTCTTTATCACTTTCTTTTATGTCTCCAGTTCTTTTCGCTGTGTGTGTGTGGTTTTTTTTTGTTCGATCTTCCTCTACCTCTCTTACTCTTGGTAATTCCACAACAAAGACTGTCTTGTCATTTTATCAACAGGTTGTCTCAACTTGTGTCTTCTTCTTATCTTCTGTTCCATTGGCACCTTAGTGGTTCTTGTCGTCTGTTTCACATTAGTGATCTTGTCGTACCATGGCAATCCTATTCTACGCAAGACTTATTTATAAAGGTCTTTGACTTCTTGGTTGTTTATGTTGTCTCAATGTTTCAGTGCCATACAATAAGACTGTCTTGTCATTTGAGATGACAATTCTTATTTTTGTATTGAATGTAGCTACATTCAAACACCATGAGACAAATACTGACATCAGAAACAACTAACTCACAGATTAAAACTGAGATTCATCAAATGTTATATATATATATATATATATATATATATATATATATATATATATATATATATATATATATATATATATATATATATATATATATATATATATATATATATATATATATATATATATATTCATGATAGTAGTTTTTTTAAGAATTTGTTCTGCTATCAACTAGCAGCACGAAACATGTACTGTTGAAATCAATAGCAGCTGTTGCAACTTTAAAGTCACTATTTGCGCTTGTTATATGACCCTATCATGTCGTGGCCATTTTAACGTAATTAGGTCAGCGCAGTTTTAACTTAATGAGATTGAGTTCGACTGGCGAGTTTTGTGTTGCTGTGTTAACACTCGTTTTAACAGATGTTTATAAATATTAGAGTAGCAATAACACTGTCGATAACTACTCGCTAAAATACCACAACCCTCTGGCATGACTCGAAAACTTGGTTGGACTGACGGCGTTCGCGTCATGGCTCAGATCTGGCAAGAGCTGAACTAACAGTGGAGTTTTAACACGGAATTATATGTACCCAATAGTAAATATCACCCGTGTGTTACCGGGGCCCGAAAGGGGAGCAAAGAATAGTAACACTGTCCCCTACCAAGCATGTCGTAAAAAGCGACTAAGGAGGGTTGGGCATGGGGCCGGTTACACCATCCTGTAAAAAAATTTAAACCACAAAAAACTTCAACAAATATGGACAAGTCAAATAAAGAAAATAAAACACAGCCATCCAAGACAGGGGAAGGTCCTCTCGCGGGGAGGCGTATGATGCAACACAGAGAAAGCCGAAAGGAGTCTGTGTTGCGGACTAACCTTCTTTCTTCTAGGAGAACTTCCAGATTTGGCACCTGGAATGTTCGGACATTAAACGAACAAGGGAAAGTGGCGCAAGTAGCAGCAGAGATGAGGGAATACAAAATCGAGGTTCTTGGAATGTGTGAAACAAAGTGGAAGGGGGTAGACAGGAAGAAACTCATCACAGGTGAATTGGTGCTGTCCTCAGGACATGAAGACGAAAGTTCACACCACAGTGAAGGGGTAGCTCTTATGTTATCTAAAGAAGCACAGAAAGCACTAATTGAATGGGAAGCTGTTGGACCCAGAATAATAACAGCTTCTTTCAAAACAGCTAAAAAGAAAATTCATGTGGGTGTCATCCAATGTTGTGCAGCGGCTGATGACGGGGGGGGAGTCTGTGGAGGAAGCGTTTTATACTAGGCTACAGGAGATTATGGATGGGGTAGAAAGAGGAGACATCACGGTTTTGATGGGTGGCATGGGTGCAGGGATGGGTGCAGTCGGCACTGGATTCGGTGGGGTCGTGGGAGGACATGGGCTGGGAGTGGTGAATGGGGATAGAGAGCTGTTCGCAGGCTTCTGTGCTTCGTGTCAACTGGCTGTGGGAGGGGGCGTGTTTCCACGTGGGAGAGTACACGGGGCAACATGGATGTCGCCAGACCGTGGAGCAGAAAGTCAGATTGATCATGTGTGCATAGACGGGAAGTTTGGATCGTCGTTGCGGGATGTGGGGGTATGTGGAGGAGCGGATGTGGCGTCGGATCACCGTCTTCTGATGGCCAGGGTGGAAATGGGGCTCAGGAGATGTGCGACGGTGCAAAGTTGTAGACAACGGTTTAATGTGGGACAGCTAAGAAATCAAGAAACAGGGGACAAATTTGCGGTCACAGTGTCCAACAAATTCCAAGTGCTCCAACAGCTGGAAGATGTAGAGAATACAGAAGACTGTTGGCGGCAGGTCAGGACGGTATGGAGGGGGACGTGTGAGGAGATGCTGGGGAAAAGGGAAAGACAACAAAAAGCATGGATAACAACAGAGGCCATCGGTGAGATAAAAGACAGAGGAAGCAAGAGGGCAGAGTTGGGCACGGGCAGAGCTGGAGGCTCCGGGGCCGGGGCTCAAGAGGTGTACACGGGGGCGGGCAAAGAGGTGGAAAGAGGTATCAAAGGAGACAAGAGGAGGTGTATTGGGGAGTTGGCGGGAGAGGCGGAGGATGCTGCGGCCAGGGGAAATATAAGAGAACTGTATAGCAGCACAAAGAAGCTAACAGGGAAATACAAGCAAAAGGGTTGCCTCGTGAAAGACAGGAGTGGGAAGCTGCTCAGCAGTATACAAGAGCAAATGAAGAGGTGGACGGAGTATTTTGGGGACCTTCTCAATAGACCAGCTCCACAAAACCCGCCGGACATCCAGCCAGCGGAAGAGGAGCTACAAATTAACGGTGAGGGACCGGCGGGGGAAGAAATGGAGAGAGCCATGGGGCTTCTGAGAGAGGGAAGGGCGTCTGGACCTGATGGCATTCCAGCGGAGGCCATCAAAGCAGATATCGACACGGCTACAGAGATGTTATATAAATTGCTTGGTGAAGTCTGGGAAAGGGAAGAGATACCAGCAGAATGGAAGGAAGGATATCTGGTTAAGTTGCCTAAGAAGAGAGATTTGCGGGAGTGCACAAATTATAGAGGAATAATGTTACTATCAGTGCCAGGAAAAGTATTAAACAGGATTATCCTTGAGAGATTAAAAGAGTCCATAGACAAGAAACTGAGAGATGAACAAGCAGGTTTTCGACAAAACAGATCATGTGCAGACCAGATGGCCACTTTGAGAATAATAGTTGAACAAAGTCTGGAATGGAGTTCGCCACTGTACATCGGATTTGTGGACTACGAAAAGGCATTTGACAGTGTGGACAGAGAATCACTTTGGAAACTTATGAGGCATTATGGAGTTCCCCTGAAGATCATTAATTTAATAAAGAAAACATATGAAGACATGACGTGCGGAGTTCTTCGCGAGGGACAGCTTACAGAACCGTTTGGGGTGAGAACAGGAGTGCGACAGGGATGCCTCTTGTCTCCATTTCTTTTCTTGCTGGCAGTGGATTGGGTTGTGAGATCATCGACAACACACAACAGAAATGGAATCCAGTGGACTCTGACTAAGCAGTTGGATGATCTGGATTTTGCTGATGACTTGGCTCTTCTGTCCCATGGCCGTAATCAGATGCAGGACAAATTGAAAACACTCGATGGGAGGTCGCGGCGATTGGGTCTGAAAATACACAGGGAAAAGACAAAAATAATGAGAATAAATGCAGGTAATGATGGCAGGGTTGAACTTGAAGAAACACCAATTCAAGATGTAGAATCATACACATATCTTGGCAGTAATATAGACAAAGTTGGAGGGACAGACAGCGATATCAAAATAAGAATACAAAAGGCAAGAGGGGCTTTCATTGCGTTGGGAAATATATGGAGATCAAGAGAAATCGGATCCAACACGAAAATAAGAATCTTCAACTCAAATGTGAAGTCAGTCCTATTGTATGGCTCGGAGACATGGAGAACAACAAAGACAACAACCAAAAAGCTACAGACTTTCATAAATGGGTGCTTGCGTAGAATAGAGGGATTAAAATGGTATGACAAGGTTACCAACGTGGAACTGATGACAAGAACTAGACAAGTGCCAGTGGAACAAGAGATGAGAAGAGGACGATGGCGATGGATAGGACACACACTGAGGAAACCTGTTGATAGCATTACAAGGCAGTCCTTGTTCTGGAACCCCCAGGGCAAGAGAGGCAGAGGAAGACCAAGAAGTACATGGAGAAGAGAGTTGGAAACAGAGGTGAAAATGATGAGGAGAACATGGAAAGAACTTGAGATGATGGCACGGGACAGGAGGACTTGGCATGTGTTTGTTGAAGGCCTATGCTCCTTTCGGAGTGGAGGGTTATGAAAATAGTAAATATACAAGTATTTAGTCTACTCCATGTAGGGCATAGGTCTTTTACAACTTCACGCCATAGTCTGTCCCGAATGATCTGACAAGTCTCTTTTTAAAACAAAGGCCCAGTTTAGTGCTGAGTGGATAAATTTTGTCTCTGCCATGTGTACACGATATCTGGTCGTCTTTCAAACTTTCTAATGAATTTGAGCTGCGTCCCCAGATCAGGTAGGTCAACAGCCACTTCCCAGCCGTCTGCACCGTCAAAAACAGTTGTTTTGTCAAGTTTCTTTTATGTCTTCTTCATCACTCCAATACTTCTCTAGTTTTCCGTGTGTGTTTCATTATCATCATCGTTCATCATCCTCATCATTATCATCGCACTTCAGCTTTCCAAAGAGCATAGACCTTCGACAAAGCCATACCAAGTCCTACTGTTTTGTGCCATCTACTGAAGGTCGTTACATGTCTCGTTTAACCTGTACATCTATGACTCCAGTTCTCTTCTACAAACCATTCCATGTGCCTATTCTGGAGACTTCTAGAAAAAGCAGGATGAATCAGCCCCAGACTCATTTTGGCTTTCTCTAAGCTGCGCCCTGAGCCTTTGTAATAGATTACCTTCCTCCATCTTGGCTGACCCAGTAGAATTCAAATTGCTTACTTTTGTTGATTTGTCTATATTTGCTGAAGTTATTTTTTTTTTTTTTTGGGCTTAAATGTACTACATGATTGGGTAGCCGTCCCCGTGTCCAACCTTCTTTAGTGGCCTTTTACGGCGTGCTTAGTATGTTACAGAGTTACTTTTCTCCCCTCCCTCTCCATCTTTTTTTCCGGGTCTCCCTTTAATAGTTTTTTAATCCGCCTACTCCAAAGTAAGGTCTGTCTTGTGACGCCAGAACTCAGTGTAAATACCCTTTGAATTCGAACCCTTTCGTACGTCAAATTACACGTGTTTGGAAAATCACTTGCCAACCGAACGTTGTACAATTGTACTGTGTAAGAGGTAAGATTTGATCAATGAGTGTTGACGTTTTTGAAACAAATATTTTCATTATCACTATATTGTTACTCATAAGAAGGAAATAAAGTACATACACTCAATACCGGTTGTGACGTACGTCTAGTTCCACAAGTGAATTTTCCCTGATATGATGGATGATTAAAGGGACTTTTAGCTTTTCATAACATTAGAACCCCTGAACATTTGTTGTAACTTTTCGTTTCGCCAGAGCGAACCGATTCCACCGGGACTCATTTAGCATGCGGCACGAGATCAAAGACAGTAGTGGTCCCTGAAACGATTTCGCATCTCGGTGTTAAGCACGGAACCGATCGCAGCCAGAGCGAACGGGGAAAGCTGACGCAAGCAGCGAGCGAAGATACGAGAGGCCAGGGGCGGCTTCTCTCTTTGGTCTGGCGGTCAGATCCCCAAAATCCTTCCGAGATCAAAAAGGCTGTCAAGTTTCTCATGTCCCACTCATCTTGCATTCCAGTTGTAGATATACAGATCACGTAGAAATACACTTCATCACTCGCTGGCCAGAACTTGATAGAAGCACTAGCGATATTTGAAATCTTGCTAGATTATCCCATGGATTTTCATTTATATTTGCAGTGAATTCTATTTCTGTGCAAAACGGTAATATATATATTGTGTAAAGTGATCAGTGGTCTAGTTCATTCATTCTATTTCATTGGATTTTGTGTTAATTTAAACCTATTAAATTAAACCGTCTCAATAGTTCCAGTTGTAAATGTAATGATATACCTGCTATACTATTTCCAAAAAGATAATAGATGTTTAATGCTTAAATTAACTTTTAAAGTCGCGAAGGAATTTATAATTAATAAATTTAGTTAAGTCCTATATTTATAGATGTGTGATTTAACCACTAGAACTCGCGCAGTGTTTATTAAATACATAATTAAATACGCGAGCGTATATATAATAGGCTTAACGGGAAATTTATCGCGCGCTTAGAAGATTATTTGATTTTTAAAGTATGATTATGTTGTTATGGGTTTTCTATCTTTTTCTCTAGATTGATCACCTTTTGCAATCCCAGCAATAACGAAATCTTTCAGAGTTTCCATACTCGGTTCTTAAACTTCCAGACAGTTTGATGAGACATTTTTTTAAAGTAAATCTTGTGGTGGTCCGGTGCGGCCTAGCTAACATAATTACATGAAAGAAAGCCTACCCAAGATCATTTGATTATTATCATCAAATTAAATTACAATCTGTAAGATAAACTGGAAGATGAACAGTGCCAGTAGCGATAGTTTATATACTGCTCTATTGTGAGAGATTACCGATTTACCTGACTGTGACTGAGCCTAGTTTTTTCCTCACTGGATTTTAAAAAAACTTTACCGGTCAGTTGCTGTCATCACGCAGTGAAGGAATATTGCCATCACCTCATTTTCCCCCCTGTGTTGAATTGTGTCAGTGCCATCCCATAGACTCCTTTTATATAATAAAACACAAGAACTCTTTAAACTTCAAGTCCGGCGATAAGCGGGAATATTTGCTCTCAGTAAAAACTCGCAATATCTGGGGCGGGACATAGAAGTGCTAGACAGTTTCACATGTCAAGAGTTTAATCACTGTGTTTATCATTCTAGGGATTGTCTGATGCTGCAACTCGGTAAGTGTGTGAGTATATATGAGTGTGGATCCGCACAGTGTGCATGAATGACAGGAGATTTATTTTTTTGAAAAAAAAAACCATTTGTTAACTTGCCTACCGGGTAATACGTTTTCTGTATACCCGGCATTGTTCCTTTAGTGGGATAATTTGTTAACTCTGTTTCACCCCCCCCCCCCCCCTTTTTTTTCTTTGCTTAGTAAAGGGAAGACACCAGTTGGGATAACAGTATTTTTTTTGTCTACCACCATAACTAATATTGTAACACCTCTTTCAGAGTAATTAAATTCACTGTTGGGTTAACTTTCCTATGCTCCTGATAACTATCTATCTTGAGACTGGGTTTATCTTTGTCTAATACAAGCGGGAAGGGCTTAGTCGATACCAATCTTCTTCACCCCCTCCCTACCTTGTTATTTGCATTTTTCTGTACTTATGATAATTTTATGTAACACTTGATATTGTTTTTTTTGTGATTTGATCTTTTAGGTTAATAAACATCATAAACTTATATCGGACTGTGTTGGAATACCCAAAAGCCCAAAAAAATTCCCTATTTGTTTAATATAGCTGTATCCACGTCGTCTGAGTGTTTGAAGCAACAAATCGGTGTGAGCGCAGACGTGTGTCTGGAAAACTGGCAAATAATTGTTTGACCAGGAGAGTGGAAGAGAAGATTGAGAGAAACGATTTGTCGTAAATAAGTCTGTCTTTACTCTCCTCCAGCACTCTGTGGAGCATCATATTTAATCTATACATTTCTATCACTGAGTTTTCATCATCATTCTACACTCTAAACCGGACTACTATTTCTAGACTCTTTCTCTCAAAAATAAATTTACGACAATATTTGGCTGGCTCGCCGGGATAATTTTGAGATACATTTGATGCACACATATTTGTGGGCTGGTTCTGCATCTTGAGCTACATTTGAGGCATTCGCATAGCCGGGATAAAGATATTTTGAGTCTGATCTAAGTCTGGGTCTAACTAGATAGAGTGTGAGTGATCTGTCTTTGTGATTTAGGGAAATAAATAAATAAGTAATTACACCCCTAGACAACGCTTTTTAGTATTTGGGTCGTCCACACAGCATATTTACAGGTTGTTTTCTTTCCACAGCAGTAGAAAGTACGGATAAACAAAAATAGTTGTTATTTAAATTATTCTCTGGCAGAGAAACATTACATTTTTCTTTATAAGATTTGCTGGGATTGCGTGATTGTTTTACAGTCACTAAAGGGTTTTTGAAGTTAAAAGAGTTGAGCTTAGCTAAAGACGCCTTGTTCTGACTTTTTAAGTCTAGTTAACATCGTCTCTTCTCATATAATTGACTTCAGGGGGAGTTTTTTGTAGTGGAGAATTAAAATTTCAGGGAAAAAAAAATTTTTTTTTTCCTTTAAATTGTTTTAATATAAATTTTTTCTCTACTGTTAGTAAGAGTAGATTCTTTTCTAGTGTAACTTACCATTTTAGTGGCATAGTCGCTTGCGTTAAGAGTCTTAAGTGACAATAATAGCAGCGATAAGTTAACACATTTAAGGTAGGAGGTAACTCAAGTAAATTTTTACTTTGGTTTTTCTCGTAGCGGTTCCGAGTTTCTTCCCCTTCTTGTTCCATCTTACTATTCTCTAGTCTTAGAAGCATCCAGTTCTTTGGTATGGCAGAGAGAATTAGGATAAGATCCATTTTGAGACAGGAGGCGAAGGACTCAGGATTAGAAGGAGAAGCCGCGAACCTGTTTGTCAACAAAGAACTTGAAAGATATGACGCGGACCAACAGAGAGAAGAAAAAGAGAAAAAGGAAGCGGAAGAGAGGGCAGAAGCTAGGAAGAAAGAAGCGGACGATCGTCAATTGGAGCAGAAGAAAATTGAGGCAGAGATGGACGCCCGCAGGGAAAGAGAGAAGGAGAGACAACGCGAAGAGAGAGACAAGGAAAGACAGCATGAATTGGCGCTTAAGGCTTTAGAGAGTCGGGGCGCCTCTACTTCGAATAACGGAGAGCCGTCTTCGCCCCAGTCGCAGTCAATGGATCTCTCCAGCACTCAGTCTGCCCAATTAACTGCGATGTCTTTTGCTTTAGAGTCTTTTCCTAGTCCCAATGAGAAAATTGACAGCTATCTAGAAAAATTCGAGAGGCTCGCAAATCTGTATGGGTTGGAGAGTTCCCGCTGGGCACTTAAACTCTCAACGTCACTGAAAAGTACTGCTTATGACGTATATACAAAGCTGGGAACCAACCAACATGATTACGACATGCTGAAAAAGGCCTTGCTAGAGCGGTTTGAGATGACCGCCCGAAAATTTCTGCAAATGTTCAGAAACAGCCGGAAAGAGAGCACGGAAACATTCCCGCAGTTCTCTTCACGTCTCACGGGCTATTTGACAAAGTGCATTGAATTATCTGACCTACCTCTTACATATGAGGGACTACTTGAACTTGTTCTTGTGGAACAGATAAAGTCAACTTTGTCAAACGAAACCCGTAGATTTTTGGCTGAACAGGGCGCAGTCAGGCTTGAGGACATACTCAATAAGGCAGAACGCTATACCAATGCAATGGCCGAACTTCCCAGCACAAAACGTAAACCCACAGATGAGCCATCTCGTAAACAAAATCTAGAGCAGTCATCCTATTCCTCTAATTCCTCTCAGAATTATAACCAACGAGAAAATAATACCCAGAGACCTCCCCAGGAAAAATCGAAATTCTACAAAACCCGATACCCCCCTAACAACAATTCTGATCAACCCACCAAGCCTACGTGGCAGCGCGGCCACCAAGGTCAAGGAAAAGGGAAGACCCCTACACCAGGAACGTCTGATCAGGGCAAACAAACCGGTCCAAACCGCGTCGGATGTTTGCATACAGCCTCGAAAGGTAGAGTCAATGTCAGTGATTCTCAACCTGAGGGGGACCGACCCTCAACTCGAGGAACTGTAATTTTGAATGGTACCTCAACTACTTGTCTCTTTGACACTGGATTAAGCTTTAGTTGTATTGTTGCTAGACACCTAGTCAAACCAGGTCAGGAGACAGAGGAAACCGTCAAACTCAGTGGAGTTTTTAAGAGTGACGCACCCAGGACGCTTCCTATCGCACTGGTAGAAATACACTCTGATTTTGTCAGAGGTGTTATTAAAGCGGCCATTATGGATGATCCTATCTACCCAGTTATCCTGGGATGTAGATATGTGTTTATTGGGAGACCAAAGGAGCCGATTGTGGCAGCGGTAACCACAAGAGGGCAAGCCAAGAAGGAGAGGGAGCCTGCGCCAAATTTGTTGCCGAACGAACTGAAGGAGGCGCAACAAAAGGACCCTACTCTGGAGCTCTGCTTTAAAAAACTGCCCATGGCTAAGGACCCCAGACACAACGGAGACATCTTTTCTAAGGATGGCGTATTGTATCGTAGAACGGGCAACCCGGACACGGGGAATAACCAGCTCCTAGTACCGACGCAGTACAGAAGCCAGATCTTAGAAATGGGGCACTCTCTTCCCTTTAGCGGACATATGGGACAAAACGCCACTATTCAGCGAATAAAAAACCACTATTGGTGGCCAGGAATGAACTCTGACATTATCAGGTACGTGAAATCCTGCGCCCAGTGCCAACGGGTAGCACCAAAGCACTTGACACCCAGTACCTATGGGGCAAATGCCAATAGTGGGTACTCCATTTGAACGGGTTGCTGTCGACATCATTGGACCCCTGGAAAGGACCAAAAGAAAGCACAGGTTCATCCTGACTTTAGTCGACACTTGCACAATGTGGGCCGAAGCTATACCGCTAACATGCACAGATTCCAAGCATGTCGCAGAAGCCCTCGTGCAAATCTTTACACGGTTGGGATTCCCTCAACAAGTTTTGACGGACAATGGATCCCAATTCCGTAGCCTGTTAATGGAGGAGATCTTTAAGATCTTGAGGGCCAAACATATCCACACAAGTCCCTACCATCCGGCCGGAAATGGGCTCGTGGAACGTTTTAATGGTACCCTCACCACCATGTTACGTAAGCTGGGTCAGGAGAAACCGGAAGACTGGGACCTATATATATCGGCTGCCTTATTCGCCTACCGAGAGGTACCCCAAGCGTCTACGGGATTCGCGCCAGCTACACTTTTATTTGGCAGACCTATTAAGGGGCCACTAGAAGCCTTACTTCGGTCCCTGACAGACCAAAAGGCTGACGAGACAGTCGTCTCTGCAAGCAAGTATGTATCTGAGCTCAAGGAAAGGCTAAAGCTAGGATGGGATCTAGCTACTACCAACCTTACAAAAGCCCGCGCTAAACATGCTAAAAGATACAACAAAGCTGCAAAAGAGAGAGAACTACAACCAGGGGAGAAAGTTTTGTTGCTACTTCCAACCGGAAGCAATAAACTTCGCATCGGATGGCAAGGGCCGTTTACCGTCCTTAAAAAGATCTCACGTACCAATTACAAGATCTCCATCAAAGGAAAGGAGAAGGTCTTCCACGTAAATCTGCTTAAGAAATATTTGGAAAGACCGGTGCCATCCTCCGAGCATCTCCTGGCCGTCGCCATAGCAACGGAAGACGAGGAAGATGATGATGGTTGCATGGAGTATCCATTGCAACCCACAGAATCCTTTAAAGATGTCAAGTTCGGCGACAATCTCTCACCAGAACAACAAACAGAAACCAGGGCTCTACTAAAACAGTACAGTGCAGTCTTAACGGATGTACCTGGTCGAACAAATCTCATCGAATTTGATATGAAATTAACAAACGAGACCCCTGTTCGAACCAGAGTTTACCCCATACCGTACGCTAAAGCTGATGCACTTCGCGGAGAAATAGACAAGCTGCGTCAAGCAGGAATTATCAGTGAGTCTACATCTCCTTACAGTTCCAGTGTAGTGCTGTTGCAGAAGCCCAATAAGGAAGTTCGGCTGTGTATAGATTACCGGCTGCTAAACGCTGTAACGGAATTCCAGCCCGAACCTCTCCAAACTGTTTCTGAGTTGTTCACCAAGCTTAGCAAGGCAAAGATTTTCTCCAAGATTGACCTCAGTAAAGGGTATTATCAGATACCAGTCAAGGAGGAAATTAAACCTTTGTTAGCTTTCAGCACTAGTGAAGGACATTACACATTTAATGTGATGCCGTTCGGATTGCATAACGCACCAGGAGTGTTCACCAGGATGATGAGGAAACTTCTAGAACCTTTGCAAAGTCCCCATATCCATAATTTTATGGATGACATATTAATTGCATCGGAAACCTATGAAGAACATATTGCTACGGTTGATATGCTCCTCAGGAGACTACAGGAAACGGGTCTCACAGCCAGACCTAGCAAATGTCTCATCGGGTTTGAACAGTTAGACTTCCTGGGTCATACTATTTCTCACGGATGCAGTTGGCCTATTAAGAAGAACGTGGAGAAAATAGCTGCAGCCAAAAGACCCCGAACGAAGAAAGACGTACGTTCCTTCCTATCATTATGTGCATATTGTCAGAAATACATCCAGAACTTCAACGGACTGACAGCGCCTCTGACTGACCTCACAAAGAAAGGTTGTCCTGATAAGGTCATATGGGATCAAAAGTGCGAACACGCGTACAGCACTTTAAAAGGACAGTTGTCTGCATACCCCATTTTGAGGTTGCCTGACCTCAACAAACCTTTTGTATTACGGGTCGACGCGTCAGGTCAGGGCATCGGGTCAACACTGCTTCAAGCCGATGACAATGACCCAAACATGCTATTTCCAGTTGCCTATGGCAGTCGGAAATTAAATAAAGCTGAACGGAACTACAGCGTAGTCGATAAAGAATGTCTCGCTCTGATTGACGGTATCAATCGCCATCATAAGTTTCTCTATGGTACATCTTTCACGGTGCAAACAGACCACGCTCCTTTAGCATTTCTGGGTGCCAATAAAGAATTTAACGCAAGGATCATGCGTTGGGCGCTTCTTTTAAGCGTTTATTCTTTCAAAGTGGAATATATTCCGGGAAGACAGAATGTCGGGGCTGATTTCCTGAGTAGAAACTGGTCTACAGAGGAAGAAGAGCAAACTGAAGATACTACTCATCCTAAAATCACCAATCAGGTCACCTCCATTGTCAAAAAAAATGAAACATGAAAAATGGTTTCATGTCTAAAAGTGGGGATGATTGTGACGTACGTCTAGTTCGACAAGTGAATTTTCCCTGATATGATGGATGATTAAAGGGACTTTTAGCTTTTCATAACATTAGAACCCCTGAACATTTGTTGTAACTTTTCGTTTCGCCAGAGCGAACCGATTCCACCGGGACTCATTTAGCATGCGGCACGAGATCAAAGACAGTAGTGGTCCCTGAAACGATTTCGCATATCGGTGTTAAGCACGGAACCGATCGCAGCCAGAGCGAACGGGGAAAGCTGACGCAAGCAGCGAGCGAAGATACGAGAGGCCAGGGGCGGCTTCTCTCTTTGGTCTGGCGGTCAGATCCCCAAAATCCTTCCGAGATCAAAAAGGCTGTCAGGTTTCTCATGTCCCACTCATCTTGCATTCCAGTTGTAGATATACAGATCACGTAGAAATACACTTCATCACTCGCTGGCCAGAACTTGATAGAAGCACTAGCGATATTTGAAATCTTGCTAGATTATCCCATGGATTTTCATTTATATTTGCAGTGAATTCTATTTCTGTGCAAAACGGTAATATATATATATTGTGTAAAGTGATCAGTGGTCTAGTTCATTCATTCTATTTCATTGGATTTTGTGTTAATTTAAACCTATTAAATTAAATCGTCTCAATAGTTCCAGTTGTAAATGTAATGATATACCTGCTATACTATTTCCAAAAAGATAATAGATGTTTAATGCTTAAATTAACTTTTAAAGTCGCGAAGGAATTTATAATTAATAAATTTAGTTAAGTCCTATATTTATAGATGTGTGATTTAACCACTAGAACTCGCGCAGTGTTTATTAAATACATAATTAAATACGCGAGCGTTTATATAATAGGCTTAACGGGAAATTTATCGCGCGCTTAGAAGATTATTTGATTTTTAAAGTATGATTATGTTGTTATGGGTTTTCTATCTTTTTCTCTAGATTGATCACCTTTTGCAATCCCAGCAATAACGAAATCTTTCAGAGTTTCCATACTCGGTTCTTAAACTTCCAGACAGTTTGATGAGACATTTTTTTAAAGTAAATCTTGTGGTGGCCCGGTGCGGCCTAGCTAACATAATTACATGAAAGAAATCCTACCCAAGATCATTTGATTATTATCATCAAATTAAATTACAATCTGTAAGATAAACTGGAAGATGAACAGTGCCAGTAGCGATAGTTTATATACTGCTCTATTGTGAGAGATTACCGATTTACCTGACTGTGACTGAGCCTAGTTTTTCCTCACTGGATTAAAAAAACTTTACCGGTCAGTTGCTGTCATCACGCAGTGAAGGAATATTGCCATCACCTCATTTTCACCCCTGTGTTGAATTGTGTCAGTGCCATCCCATAGACTCCTTTTATATAATAAAACACAAGAACTCTTTAAACTTCAAGTCCGGCGATAAGCGGGAATATTTGCTCTCAGTAAAAACTCGCAATATCTGGGGCGGGACATAGAAGTGCTAGACAGTTTCACATGTCAAGAGTTAATCACTGTGTTTATCATTCTAGGGATTGTCTGATGCTGCAACTCGGTAAGTGTGTGAGTATATATGAGTGGGGATCCGCACAGTGTGCATGAATGACAGGAGATTTATTTTTTTGCAAAAACCATTTGTTAACTTGCCTACCGGGTAATACGTTTTCTGTATACCCGGCATTGTTCCTTTAGTGGGATAATTTGTTAACTCTGTTTCATCCCCCCCCCCCCTTTTTTTTTCTTTGCTTAGTAAAGGGAAGACACCAGTTGGGATAACAGTATTTTTTTGTCTACCACCATAACTAATATTGTAACACCTCTTTCAGAGTAATTAAATTCACAGTTGGGTTAACTTTCCTATGCTCCTGATAACTATCTATCTTGAGACTGGGTTTATCTTTGTCTAATACAAGCGGGAAGGGCTTAGTCGATACCAATCTTCTTCACCCCCTCCCTACCTTGTTATTTGCATTTTTCTGTACTTATGATAATTTTATGTAACACTTGATATTGTTTTTTGTGAATTGATCTTTTAGGTTAATAAACATCATAAACTTATATCGGACTGTGTTGGAATACCCAAAAGCCCAAAAATTCCCTATTTGTTTAATATAGCTGTATCCACGTCGTCTGAGTGTTTGAAGCAACAAATCGGTGTGAGCGCAGACGTGTGTCTGGAAAACTGGCAAATAATTGTTTGACCAGGAGAGTGGAAGAGAAGATTGAGAGAAACGATTTGTCGTAAATAAGTCTGTCTTTACTCTCCTCCAGCACTCTGTGGAGCATCATATTTAATCTATACATTTCTATCACTGAGTTTTCATCATCATTCTACACTCTAAACCGGACTACTATTTCTAGACTCTTTCTCTCAAAAATAAATTTACGACACCGGTGATGCGTTTACTTGTTCGCTTCTGTTAGGCCTTGGGTAATTAATAAAAAAAGTACAATACCAGTTAAAATTAAAAACGCTTGACGAGGAATTTTGGTGGCTTGCATGAATGCTTTCCAAACAATAGATCTAGGTTTGAGTACCAGCTGAGATACGACCATTATTTTTAAAATTCTGTCAACAGTCTTAACGGTGACTTTCTTTATAATACACCTAGATTATTAAACCGACTTCACTTTTAACTAATTCATCATTTCAATGTGTGTTTTTAATTGGCTGTATGTGTTGACGGGTTTACTTGTTCGGTAGAAGGCGAGAGGTGGAAGGTAATGGAAAATAAGGAAATGAACATAGGCGAAATGCTACCGGCTTGAGGCAGTTTCACACCATAGTTCTTTCCCACCATTTCTTTGCGGATTACTTGCTGCTCATATGTATATATATTGTCACGGATTGCCTCCCCCTGCTTTGCAGTAGTGGTCCAACAGTGACCAAAGCTCAAGAGTATCTAATATTGGCTTCCAAGATATCTACCTGCGCGCAAGATTACTCTTGGCCGAGATGTAGATAGAAGATTAATGACACTTCTACCTTAAGGGAGCTTTAACAAGATATTTCCAGAAGTCACAAACAATGTTGCAATGGGCTGAACAATTGTTAACGCATTATATCTGGTCCGTCGCCTTTTGTGAAAGATTTAAGTAATGGATTAGCCCGTTCAAGCCCCCAGTTGGTGTAATCCAACGAATTCCCTCTTATAAGTAATGGCTCTCTCTCTCTCTCTCTCTCTCTCTCTATATATATATTTATATATATATATATCTATATATATATATATATATATATATATATATATATATATATATATATAATTATTAAATAGTCTTGCTCATACGTTTGCTTTCATACTTCTAATGACTGAAGAAAGAATTATTTGTTTAGTTTAAAATAACACAACAAATTTAATAGTCAATTAGTTCAACAAGTTAAAATAAGAATTAAATGGGGGTGAAAGGTAAATTAAATTTTTCCTCACAGAGGTTGGATCGGGGCGCTATCAATATCCGTGTTTTATTGTTGCTTGTGACAAAAAAATTAACTCCAGATAAGTCCTGCAGCTGTAGTTCGTCAATTATGTGATGACGGAAGCCTTCTCCACACTCTCTTCCACTGTAGGCGGTTAATGTGGATGCTTTTCCCTCACAAAAGCGGCGTGAATACCACAAATCGTCTGATGGCTTGTAACCACGAACCCAAAATTTTGGGAATACACAATCTCCTTGCACAGATTTAGACTGGACACAGCTCTGTATTAGAATCTTAGAAATCACTTTAGTCTGGAAATTAGAGTTAATTCCTCTGACGGCGGATGTTCTGCGAAATCACCTGGGCCTGGGAAAACTTTTGTTAAATTCCTCTATGACTTGTGATCAAATTCCTAGGATTCCAGTCTTGTTAATTAAAGTCCTGGCCCCTTTAAGTTTCCAGTCTTGTATTAAAAATGCGGGTTTTTCTTGTGAATTCCAAAGTTGCCCAATACTCGATCTGTTACTTATAGTTGTGAAATTTCTAAGTCCAATGTCTTCTTTTTCTTTCTGGCTTTTAGGAGTCGCTGATATGACTTGTGCGCTGCAGTCTCCCTGTGTGATCTGTGTCTGTGTTTTCATCACACTATATTCTCAGTTCGTAGTGCAAATCACGATTGCACTTCCTACTAGTGTGCCAATAAAATACATTGTATATTTCAGCTCCTCAAATTATACCAATCCAATCGAATCTCGTTCAGCCCTACGTGGGTAGGGACGTTTTTTTTTTAATTCGAAAAATACCCTCACGTGTTTCAAAATATTAAATTTAATATCCACGCGTGACCTCTTACGGTGATGTCATATCGTTGCGTCCGACTTCCGCCGGCGTCTTGTGCACAACTCATAAACACCATCTGTGAACTCATTTGATGTCCAGATGCTACCTATCGCCAATATTGTCTCTCCAGACAGATTATCGTGATAATCACACACAGGGATGGTCCCGTGGTGTAACGATAAACGCATCTACCACCTGTGTAATCTGCCCACTTCAGACGGCTATCTCAGACAGACAATATTGGCTTCTATAGATGTTGATCAGGCGAGACCGTCTTTTCATGATAAGAATCTCGCTCGCTGACCGGTGATAATGACTGGGTATTGTTACGATAATACCCCAGTTCACCTGTCTGAATGTAAATAAGTCTGAGGAGTGGTAAACAAGATAAATACCGTCCCATATCAAATACTTCCGTAGGGGAGTGGAGTGTTAGAGACTTTCCTCTACTAGATACAGCATAGAGAGTAAAATAATGAATGGAAGGCCATAAAAATATGCCAGATAGTAGCGATGAGTGAGAGGAAGAGAAAAATGAAGAAAAAAGTGATCCTGCCGGAGTGGACATGAGATCGTACAACCGTTTCATCATATATATATATATTTGGATTCGTGGTTATATATACATAATTACCGCCGTAAGTATTTCGGTCGGTCGGTCTGTCACACTTTACATACTGTCGTTTGCGAACTTTTTCTATTTTCGAGAGAGTGCATTAACTTTCGAGCAAAGCTAAGGGGTTGCAACTGTTGTTGAAAGTTAGACAATAACATTGTATTGTTTCCCCTTATATGTACTCTCCCGAAAATAGAAAAAGTGTGACGGTGTGCATTAAATCATCAGACAATTAAGATACTCTTCTGTCCAGTTTCATTCGGGAAACGGATTTAACTCATCATTTTTCTTAAAAATAATCTTAAAATGTAAGTTTCTGATTGTTTCTTCAATATAAAATTTTAATTTAAAGTATTGCAGACTTATTATTATGGATCAAAATGATAAGATGGCTAAAAGGAAGAGATGATCGCGTCATTCACATCGAGCAAGCAGTTTGATTATGGAAAGAAGCCAACAACTTGGAGACAGGAAGGTGCGGAGATGCAAATTAAATCAACAGACAATCAAGATACTCTTCTGTCCAGTTTCATTCAGGAAACGGATTTAACTCATCATTTTTCAAAAAAATTAAGTTTTTTTATTGTTTCTTCAAGACAAAATTTTAATTTAAAGTATTGCAGACTTATTATTATGGATCAAAATGATAAGATGGCTAAAAGGAAGAGGCGATCGCGTCATTCACAGCGAGCAAGCGAGACTATAGAAGAAGCAGCAATGTAATACGTGTAACAGAAACAACACACTATAATTAAAAACCTGCCAATTTTGGCGGGTTGTTGTTAGTATTTATATAACTGACTAGGTGGAATAAAGAGCTAGGTGAAAGAAAGAATTTGAGCTGACTGGCTAGAGTAAAGAGCTTAAAGGATACAATTTTGGCCGATCATGTTGAATAAAGAGCTTCGAAGATTGAATTTTGACTGTGGAGTACAGAGCTTAGAAGATAAAACTGGGGCAGATAGTGTGGAACAAAGAACTTAACAGATAGAATTCGGACATATGTGGAATAAAAGAGCTTATAAGATACAATTTAACAAGCGGAGAAAGAAAGAAAGAAAGAAAGAAAGAAAGAAAGAAAGAAAGAAAGAAAGAAAGAAAGAAAGAAAGAAAGAAAGAAAGAAAGAAAGAAAGAAAGAAAGAAAGAAAGAAAGAAAGAAAGAAAGAAAGAAAGAAAGACACTATCAGAATAGATAACTAGACTAATGAGCCTGAATAGTTTTTTTACCCCTTATCTAGCTTGATCCGGTAATGGATTCTGCTGTGTCCTGTAATTGAAAGACGCTGCGCCGTGGGCCGAACAAAACTATTTTTCAGCACCATTTTTGGCTTACGATGACCTGAAATAAGTTCAATATAGCTTACAGGGCTTAGAGACCTAAGCCATAACCTTTTCAAGTCAGTGATTATGCATACGTAATTGAGACCATAAATATCAGGGCATGTGTATTGTGATCTGTAGATTACGTCATTTGGGTATTTAAGAGATAAGGATCCAGCAATATGGCGGATAATGCTTCGTTGCAGAAGCACGTCGCTTTAGAAATAAAAAGGGGACTAGACTCAGCGCTGAATTAACCATTAAGCAATATGAGCACGTGCTTAGAGCATCAACGGAAGGGGGAGCACCACAGAGTTTTTTCCAGTGCCGCCTGCCGGATGCAAATGGTGCAGCTGAACCAAGGCCCACAAAAATGGGGCCTCACAATAAATTACACACAAAAATATATATACAACAATAATATTATTAATAATAATGAAATAGTACTATCATACTATTAAAGTTATTATAGTATTGAAGAGGTTCATGATATATTTTAAACTTTGGAATACAACAAAATTAGAATATGGCAACTTCCACACGGAACAACCTCAATGGCTCGCTGCTCGCTCAGCCGTGAATCAGTGACAGTTGTGCGACAGCCACTGCCAATAGGGGTATATTAATATTAGACAAACATAAAGGTATGTTTTCAGGCACTCGTAAGAAATAAAGAAGTAGAACACTTGGACAACAGAAAAACAACAGACGTGAGTGGCTTACCCAGGGTTCGAACCCCGTACCTTCCGCACGACAACTCCGCCTAGCTATCAAGCGAATCACACTGACCCCACGGCCAGCTAGGCATCCCCATAAAAAGATGCTTTGCTGGCTATTTATCAGTACGAAACACACAAGATAACACCGGAAGTATACAGTGGGCAACTCAGCCCTTAAATGACGCAATCACTTCTGTTGTTCTCCTATTAACAGTATGTGTCAGTCCAAACAAGACAAAGACCTTGATACTGGGTCCAGTAAATAGTAGAAGACTTAAGGACATTAGATATCCAGCAAAGCATCTTTTTATGGGGATGCCTAGCTGGCCGTGGGGTCAGTGTGATTCGCTTGATAGCTAGGCGGAGTTGTCGTGCGGAAGGTACGGGGTTCGAACCCTGGGTAAGCCACTCACGTCTGTTGTTTTTCTGTTGTCCAAGTGTTCTACTTCTTTATTTCTTACGAGTGCCTGAAAACATACCTTTATGTTTGTCTAATATTAATTTACTGTTTACAGGCCTCGGGTTTCCCTTCCTTATGTGTTATTTATGTTTATCCAATAGGGGTATGTATGGTCTGTGTCTTGATATAGCTATTGAGTGTTGTAAACTATTGAGTGCTGTAATCCGCAGTTTACATTGCTTACTCAAAACAGTCATGAGTAACACTTCTTCTTCTTCCATCCTTAGCCACCAACCGGCAAAGCAGTATGTGGCCAGTACGCCTAGTGGCGTCTTAGGGCAACAACAAATTGATCAATCTATCGCTGTTTCCACCACGCCTAGTGGCGTCTTTGTGGAACAGAAACAGACCAAACAATCTATCGTTGTTTCCGTAATCAGATTGGTTGGCAAGCAGGTGATCAGCCCACTGTGCAAAGTTTTTATGGGATGGGGTAAACAGCCCCATGCCCAACCCTCCTTAGTCGCTTTTTACGACATGCGTGGTAGGGTGCAGTGTTACTATTCTTTGCTCCCCTTTCGGGCCCCGGCAACACACGGGTGATGAGTAACACTGATCGTCATAAAACACCTCGAAAATTCGAAACTTAGCCTATGCTATATTGTTCTTAAGACAGGTACAGGTAGCTAAGCTTTAGTAAATTTCCAAAGTCAATTCCAAAGCGTTCCAAATTATCCATATACTTAGAGTTCAGTATGTTTGACTATCTTCTTACTAACGTTTTTCTGCAAGAATTTCAGTGTTTTTCTAATCCTTATAAATATATATGATCCTTATTCTTTTGTGTTTTTGTTTTTATTTTTACTTCTGTATTTTTCAGACCCCAAGATGAAAAGTGTTCAATTAAGTGGTGCACAAAAGAGAAAACTAGCAAAAACGAACAAACAAAATGCTTTGGATTTAGTGGCCAAGACTGGAAAGCTGACAATTTTTTTTTCATACAAGTTACACAACATGACCTTCCGTATCAAAACCAATCTCCGTCATCAGAAGTGGACACCACTACCACTTTGTTCACTTCAAGGTCAGAATATCATGATGACGTTGAGGTCAATGAGGTGTCACAGGCTGGTTCAACTAGCACATGTCTCACTACTGATCTCACGCTGGCTGTAAATGTCTCTACTGCAGATGTTGATGCAAGGTGCTTTACAAGACAGTCTGAAGTTGAAATAATTTCTGAAAATGAAAGTCTACTAGACCATGGTGAAATGATTCAGTCTGCAAAAGATGAAGCAAATAAAGCAAAAGAACCAGGGTTGGCTGATTGGATTGCTTGTGGACCCAGTGACTGCCAACACCACAATGGGCCATTTGACAAATCTTACCGGACTTTCAATAGTGGCAAACCAGCAAGATACTGTTCACAAAAACTTTTCTTTGGGGCAAAAGCCAATGGTGAGCAATACAAGAGAGAGTGGTTATTGTATTCACCATCAACAGGGTCAGTTTACTGTTTTGTTTGTAAACTTTTTGCTCCTAAAAGTTCCTCGCGTTTTGTTAAAAGAGAAGTGACTGGCGAAATACTATTGTAATTGATCATCATGAAAGAAGCACTACTCACCGAGACTCTGTGCTAACATACTTAACTCGCAGACAAGGTTTGGGCTTGGGACAACAGTTGGAAAAACTAAATAAAGAAGAATGCAATTACTGGGAACATGTCTTGAGGCGTGTAATAGCTGTTATTCGTACGATAGCTGAACGTGGCATGGCTTTTCGAGGAACCGATGAAAGGTTTGGGTCATTGCAGAATGGGAATTTTTTAGGGCTGCTTGAGCTCATAAGCCAGTTTGATCCTTTTTTAGCAGGGCACATTTCGAAATATGTGAATTCTGGAAAAGAAAATCCTTCTTACCTGTCCAAAACCACCTGTGAGGAACTCATTGAACTAATGGCTCAAAAGGTCCACGCACTCATTATTGACGACGTAAATTCTTCTGGTTATTTTAGTTTGTCAGTTGACTCGACACCCGATCTATCACATATAGATCAGTTAAGTGTTGTACTTCAACTTAAAAGATGAGCAGCCTATTGAACGCTTTTTAACCTTTTTTGGAACATAAAAACGATACCGGTGAGGAAATGGCAAAGCAAGTGTTGCAGTACTTACGTGAAGCTTGCAAACTAAACTTTTCAAAATGTAGGGGTCAGTCCTACGACAACGCTGCTAACATGTCTGGGCGTTATAAGGGGATGCAGCAAAAAATTTTAGAAGAAAATAAGTTTGCCATATATGTGCCCTGTGCAGCCCATTCACTAAATCTGGTAGGCCGAAGTGCTGTTGACTGCTGTCAAGTGGCAGTTAATTTCTTCTCTACAGTGCAAATGCTCTATACATTTTTTTCAGCCTCAACCAGCCGGTGGGAAATTCTTAAAGTTTGTATTGCAAATGAATGTGTGTTAAAATCCCTCTCTGATACCAGATGGGAGGCACATGTTATGGCAACAGCAGCAATTCTGAAGTCTTTCTTTAAGATTTTGAAAGCTTTAGAATGTCTAGCTGAAGACCAACCACAAATGTTACACACTAGAAGAAAAGCAGACAATATTGCAAATAAGATGCAAGAGCTAGAATTTGTTTTTATGTTGAGCCTTTGGGATGAGATTTTACAAAATTTTCAGAGAGCAAGTCAAGTTCTGCAAAATGAGGATGTGAACTTAAAAAAATGTGCAGATCTGTATGGGTCATTATCTGACCAACTGCGCACTTCATGAGATGACTTTGAAAGATTTGAAGCAATTGCAAAGGAAATACTACCAGATGTTGATTACAATGCAGCCCACAGTCGTAAACGTATCAGAAAGAATGTACCCAATAACGGAGATGCACCAGAAGTATATCTGAATGCCAGAGATAAATTTCGTATCACCACTTTTTACACAATTGTTGACAAACTAGAATCTCAGATGAGGAGAAGAGGAGAGGTGTACAAAGAAATAGCGGACAGATTTTCTTTTCTAAGTGATGTGCCAAATAATGTCACTTCATCATCTACTGAAACTGAAAGGTACTCTCAGCGTTGTCAAAAGCTAATTGATGCTTACCCAGAGGACTTTGTCACGAAGTGGATTTAAGTTTAGAGTTTGTCTGAGTGTATAGACAAGACCCTAGTATGAGAAAATCTGAGATGATAGATTTGTATGAGAATGACAGTGAATGTGGAAAGATGAGACTATTGGCTTCGAGGGTGAGAACCGAGATTGACTCTCCCTCGCCACTCCTGACGCCTTTGATAGATATAGACTCACCACCTCTGACTACCATAAAGGAGATAAGGTTTAACTAAAGACCACAGACACACTATACTGACAAATACTCGTATACGTACAGTATAGGTAGATAGAAACTGATCCAGTGAACATTTTATAGTTTTATTAAACAAATCAAAAAAATCAAATAACAAAGTAAAATAAATAACGTGCAATGTTGCACAGACCTGGAACACAAAGAAACAATTAAATTAATAGACACTAGAAACAACCACTTTCACCCTTTCGTTCACCCTGCTGGGGAAAAATAGAAGGATTAATGATTTAACCACAATCTAATTGGTTGGGGTCTCAACTTGAGCCACCACTCCGACTATACTAATATTACTACTGTCACTGTCCTGCTGACGCTGCCTAAATGAACTGTCTACACAGCTTCCAAGCTCTTTAGGTGATATACACGCCACTAAATAACACCACTGGACTGCTACGCTAGTAGACTTTTATTACATCTATGGCTCAGAGGCTATCCTCTTAGGATATTATATGACCCTACTAGTCCCAGCTATTTTCTCTCTCTTTCTCTCTCCTCTCCGCCTTGCGTCAGTGTCTCTCTGACACTCTCGACGTCTGATGATGTGGAGTCTCCGTTACACTCCTTCTCTCGTTAGCATTCAGAAAAAGGAATGTTGACCCTTTCTCCTGATCTTGACTACTGCAACTGATGACTTGGGTATCAAGCACGAGGTACGTGACTCAAAAGGTAGAAGCTTCACTGCTGCTGAACAACTTCTTTTATTTGCCCCGTTACCCCTCTTCGGGTTTAGGACAACGACATTATTATAGTCGTGAAGAAAAAAACTACAACAACACCAGGCAATGCGCCTAATTGAGTGTGTTATAAAAAAAACCTCAGAGCTCTGGATTTTAAGGAAAATCCCGTTCCCGCTGAAGAATGTCTTCACTGCATGAGAACTTATTTATTTCTTTCGCCTCAGGCGATATCTCGAGCTCTCGGCACCGGAGATGCCAAAATTTGCCGTTGGTAAATTGTAGGGACAGATTACACTCTCACAATGTGCCGTGAAAATGCTGTGAAACAAATAATTACAACAGATATACTACACATCAAAATATATTCATCTCTAACACATAACCCCCTTAAATAAATACCGCTCCCCTACACAAATCTACATTATTCCCCCCCCCCCCCCAGTAACAACAATTCCTAACTCCGGGTCCCAAATTTACAATCTCCGTTCCCGCTCCCACTTAATATCGATCTGGTAGAAAAAACCGCAGACACCGGCTGACCTAAATCTTGTCTTACGTTAGACTAGCCTCAGGCATCAAAACAATTCATTCACTGAGGGAACTCCTCTGCTCTAAAATTCCTAGGCCTACTTTTAGTAAAAGAATGACCCGAGAAGATTTTATAATTAACTCAATAATATATCCCCATCCACCTAGGAGATATTAAATCCCCATTAAATAAAATACACAAATACGCTCGCGTATATATACACTTGTAAATTATCAGAATTAAATTGCGATTTACACAACTTACAACTACACATTACCGAACACCAGTTTATCGTAGTGCTAAACCTTACACAGTTAATATCTCAAAAAGCCTTTACACAAATCATAGACACTGATACTTATTCACAGAAACTATATAGGCGCACTTCTAATTTTATTATTATTTCTAAAAGATAGCAATTGATGGCACTTCTGTTTAAGAAATTTAATTAAACTCCCAGAAGAAAAACTTACGCTATTATGCTAAGATCTACAGAACATATCTACTCGCTAATAAGTTATGGACATACCCAATTCAAATTTCTCCGTAGAGCAGACGAATATGTATAATGTATACAGGCGTAGATTCACGGCAGGCAATTTTTAATCAGAGAGACCGCTACTAGATTAGAGGCGGGTATTTATTACAGAAAAGCTGATGCAAGACCCCACGCTATACGTCATCGCATCGCGTCCCTCTGGAACAAATAATCTTGCCGGAATTAGTTAATAAGTGACCCCGGCCAATCATATCGAAAGATAATAACTGACTCATGTTTATACTGATCGCGCGCATCTTTCTTCTTCTTTCTTCTTCCGTCCTTAGCCGCCGACCGTCAAAGCAGTCAGTGGCCATTACGCCTAGTGGCGTCTTAGGGCAACAGCAGATAGGTTTTCTTTGCCATTGTTTCCCATCACGCCTAGAGGCGTCTTTAGGGCAACGGCAAATCAACCCATTTGCTGTTGTTTCCGTAATCGAAGTGACTGGCAAACGGGTGATCAGCCCGTTATCTTTCTTGCGTCATGTTAAATAATGTTACTACCGTTGGCGTGAGCAAAATTAACTTTGATTCGTTGTAGCGCCCGTTTTTACGTACCTGGGTAGAGGTTCAACACCCACCCATCGATTTACCGGGTAGGGGTTATTAACGTCGAAAAATTTATACCCAGCCTAATAATACTCAAGCGCCTAATACAATAAAAATTTACCGCAATTATTTTACAAAGAAAAACCTACGTGATCGCAATTACTTCAGAGAAAGGAAGACTGGTGAAAATCTTGAAATTAACCCCCACAGTAATCCCTCCTGAAAACGCAATTAATTACCAAGAGAAGAAGACTAAACTCAAGTAATTACAGGATATAATTACCGGGAGAAAAAGAATGGGGCCTGTGGAAAATAAAATCACAGTAACTCCTCACAGACTTGAACATTAATTTCTCTGCTGAGCTTCAGCAGTTTCACTCATAAGTGCGCCAAAAGTTCAGTGCAACAAAAATTGAACAAACAAGATTCAGTCATGCTGAACTTTATAAAATAATTGTAGAAGACAACATTGAGTGTGCTCATCCAAATGTAGACATTGGCTTGCGTATATTTTTAACATTAATGGTCACAAATTGCACAGCTGAGCGTTCATTGTCTCAGTTGAAGCAAATTAAAAATCCCAACAGAACAACTATGCGACAAGACAGGCTGGATGCCTTGTCTCTGCTATGTATAGAAGCAGCTTTGTTACGTCAGATTAGTTTTGAGGACTTGATCAAAGACTTTGCAATTAAAAAAAAGGTAGGAGAAAACCTATTAAAGTATAAATAAAGTTATAAGTAGGCAATAATAAACATTATTTTGATCCGTGTATGATGAAATGCTTTGTATCTTCAAGGTTAGACAGCAATGGAATTAAAGATGTTTTGTTTCGTACAAATAGAGATATTTCTTCATTAGATTATTTTTTGTTAATTTACCTACATTTATTTCAACAGAAAGAATCATTTTGAATAAATTTGTGTATTTGCATTTTTCCCTTATAACAATTTTGTTTACAAAATAAATAAAAAAAGTGTTGAAAATTTGCATTTTTCTGTTGCCCTAGATATAAGAAAATAATTTGCTTATATTGCTTACTGCTATTTAGTGTTAAATGAATAAAATTTAAAAAAAAAAAGATTATATAGGGCCTGTCTTGGAACAAAACTGAATTTTCAGTCTCTTATTTCACATTCAGCACTTATTGAGTATTAATGTATTGTCAGTTACACAATGGAAGGGCCGAGGGGGCACCATTGTTGAGCTGTGCTTAGGGCATCCGTTGGCCTTAATCCGGCCCTGCCTGACTAGATTTAAATGTTTATAGTAATAATCCCTCACGTCATTATTCAGACGAGGATTGCGTGCACGCGCCAAACTGAATGAATCTGCCATATATGGGATGGGTGCAGTTATAAATGGGTGTGTACACATGAATGGGGTTGTCGTTATAGAACTAAGGCTTGGTCTGTACGGCTAATTTTAGAAAATGATTGAAATGACTTGGCATATATTTTATCAGGTTTTCAATACGGTCATGGGCGTATCTTATTAAATCAATAATGGGTTATAATTAGGATATATTGTGTCAAATAGTGTAAATAATATATGAACTTCTGCCATTTTTTTTACTGACAATACGATGCATAATTTATTTATTCCACGTTGGGAAACAGGTAAAGAATTCCGTTACACGCCCGTTCAGGCATATTGGGAATATGGTGTTAGGCCCATATTTTCTTGACCGTCGGCACACTAGGGGTGATGTGGCCAGCATAACGCCGGCCGCCTTTAGCTTCCCAGAGTTGCTCTGGTAGCCAATTCATGAGGCTGGGTCGACCCCGGAGCCGTTTGCTGTCTAAAAAAATCCCACCTCAACTGGGGATCGAGCCATGGACTACTGAGCTCGGAAGCCAGAGCACTAACCACTGATTCAACGTTGGGAAAGGTAGATAAAGGATGTCTGTTGGGTCGTTCATTTTCATAGTCAAGAGGTAGTTGTAAGCTAGTGTATGGTGTCACTGGTCTATGCTAGTTTAAAATACGCGAATGGTTTTCTCAATGAAAATATCTGAGAAGTGTTCTTAAGTTGAACTCCAACAAGCAATAGTCAATTCTCCAATTCAGGACTGCACGCAAGTCGTTGGTGAAAGTACATGTTATTTATTGACACGATACAGACGGGAATACACAAGACGATCATGGTTACAAATTACAGATGCAAAATGTCATACTTTAAAGTTGCTGATCATACTCTTAAATTCTTGGAGATTCTTCAACAATCAAGTCCTCTTCTATTCAAGTGAGCAGAGGATCACTTCTGTTCTCCGCTAATATATATTTACGATGAAGTCTGTTGACCTTCTTCCAAGGACGTCTATCGTGGTAAACGGATTCATGTTCGAGGATCAATCTTTGATATCATACTCGTAAAATTCCCAGAATTTCTTCATACAATACTAATGTAGCATATATATAATCCAGATAAAGTTATACACGGCAATACAATCAGGTTAGAGTCTTCTGTTGACTAACCTCTCCCAAAATCCATGCCATGACTTTGGCATTGACGAAACGGCATATTAAAACATGAGAAGCATACAAAATCAATTAACTTCGTATCCTCGTAGGTATCCTCCCTCTACGGTAATTCAAACAAGGCAAACGACTCCGTTAGTCCATTCTAGGAATGACATACTACGATGGATTCCCGCTAGACCATAACTAGGAGCGGCCTGATACTTCATTTAAAATCAATAAACATTCAATATGAAATGGGGCGACACTTACATGATACTTCCACAATTGGCTTCGACATGAAGACCAATATCTATATCAATAGAACTAATGGCTTCCACCAACTTGCCACGAATACAAGAAAAATTCCACGGCCATAAACATGGTCCGTACTGCCCCGTTCAAAACATGACGTCACAATCCCCAAACTAGGTTACCCGTGCGTCCAAAGCAACTCACACTGCATTGTGCACGTCAGTGCGTGAATCAATCGAACGCACAAATAATATAACTATATTAAGACTGGTGCGTACATTTGGCAGGACCGAAGACTACCCCCTTAGGTAATAAATGTACGTAACAATGTCTCATGTCACACATTAACCTGAAGTGTTACAGACTTCGCCATACTAGTTCCAGCTTCATGACCAGCTACCTTCCTCATTGTCTTTGATTTTCCTAATTCAAGAGCAGTCGGGTACCCATTTACAGTTGGGTAGACTTGAGAGTTACGCTACCAGATTTGTGAGCCCGGAACCTGGTAACTTTGCCACATGAGGCAAATACTCTAGCAATCCTGCCAGTAGGACGCTTCCGTACTGAACGCCAGTTAATTGGTCAGCTTCTCTCTGTCATTACACGTCGTAATGTTTGTAAAGTAATTTGAAAGTGATGACCCTAATACTTGTGCCGTTGTTCTACCTAAAATCTATTCTCTGTGTGGATATATATATATATATATGTGTGTATGTATGTATGTATGTATGTATACAACCATATATGGAGATTATTGAGAATGCTGTAGAGTTCGTAGTAGGTAAAGGGAGGTAAAGGATCCCGTTACACGCCTATTGAGGCATATTGGGAATACGGTGTTAGGCCCATATTTTCTTGACCCTCGACACACTAGGGGTGATGTGGTCAGCATCACGCCGGCCGCCTTCAGCTTCCCAGAGTTGCGACCTTGCTCATTTTACCTCGTAAGCAGTCCTCAACGTGAAGCACTGGTTTCTGAGGACTCATCATCATCAGGTGCCATCTTCACATCGAAGGGCTGCAGCAATTGATCTCCAACGCCTTCTGTATCTTGTCTTGATGGTGCACTCTGATAGATTCTTTTCTGTCCATCCCTTGATGTTATCTTCTCACTTATTGCGCTGTCATCCTTTTGCACGTTTGCCTTCAACTCTTCCTTCCACTATGGTCTTCGGTAAGGTGTTATGTCTTTTTGTATCGCTATTTTGACCTCCTTCATTAACTATCTTATCATTCCTAGGTTTTCTAGGATTTCTTTATTTGTTTTCTTCTCTTTCCATTCTTCTATATATCCACATCTCAGAGACCTCAATTCTTTTTCTAATCGCTTGTTTATTGTCCATGTTTCTACACCATACAGTAATGAAGAATCTATATAGCATTTGATGATTGTCAGTTGGAATTTGTGAGTTTGTTGCTTAGATTTAAGTATCGGTCCCATGTTGTTGAATTTAGCTTTGGCCATTCTATTCCTGAGAACTGCTAGATGGTTTGCAAATATCCCATCCCATCCCATATACATAACATAATTACCGATGTATGTTACGTCGGTCGGTCTCAATCAAAATAGTAACTCGCGCCAGAAAAAAAGTGCGCAATGCACGGTGTGCAACTTGCGCGGCGTGAGTGTTATATAAAACAAATACTTTGGTTTTATTTTTATTTTTTTATTCTTTCATGAAATTAGTAGCGCTCGACAAAGAAACCCACTTATTATCAGGGAACACTCTTTGAAGACAATCCACGCACTTTCACAAGAAATGTTGTCATCAAAGAACTTTTAAACTGAATGTAAAATAACATAATTCTCGCCATGTGTACGTTGGTCACAGCTGAGGAATGCAACCGTGTTGAAAAATTGTATTGTTTCCATTATATATACTCTCCCGAAAATAGTTACAATCAACAAAGAAAAGCGTTCAAATGACGTTCGTGAACAGTTTGATTACACTGTATAATGGAAAGAAACCAAAAACACTCTAAGAATGTACTTCTATCTGCTCATCTGGGAACGGTAACAGCACACTATAATTAAAAACCCGTCAAGTTTGACGGGTTATTGCTAGTTTTATAAGATATTTTTAAAAAATAAAATTTTACTTCGTTTTAAAGAGGCGCGTCCCGTTCAAACTAGTTGGTTATATTAGGGCGCATGTCCAAATACAAAAGATTTATAAGATATGCAGAACCCAACAGTTACTTTTTCAGAATTCTCAGAACAAAGCTGCTAACTTTTCAGTCCATTCATGCCGTGGATTGCCTCTTAAATTCAAGCCCCACGTCCATGTCGTAGTAACCGGAAAAGGAACGAAGTAGATGACTGCTGGACTCGAGCGGAGTATGGTGTGGGTTATCCTACGGGACTGCTATGGCAGCCATGAAGGCCGTCATGGGTCACCCTGGAAAGTCACTGGCCAACTGGGCTATGGAACTGCCGTTTTACACAGTTTTATACATTTATTTTAAATATTTAAGACCAAAGCTGCGGTATATAACGCCTGCGTCATCAGCACACTTCTATATGGCAGCGAGACATGGACAACCTATGCTAAGCAAGAAAGAAGGTTCAATACCTTCCATTTACGGTGTCTACGCCACATCCTCGGCATTTCGTGGAAAGATAAAGTGACAAATGTCGAGGTGTTGTCACGTGCTGGTCTTCAAAGCATGTATAAACTGCTTAGACAGCGCAGACTACGCTAGCTTGGCCATGTCCGCCGCATGGAAGATGGTCGCATCCCGAAAGATATCTTTTACAGACAACTAGCAGATGGAAAAAGAACAGTTCGGCGACAGCAGCTGAGATTCAATGATGTGTGTAAGAGAGACATGAGGGCACTGGACATAAATTCAG
This sequence comes from Oreohelix idahoensis, assembly GCA_024509875.1. Lineage (NCBI taxonomy): Eukaryota > Metazoa > Mollusca > Gastropoda > Stylommatophora > Oreohelicidae > Oreohelix > Oreohelix idahoensis. The sequence continues at coordinate 73,061 of JAMPIV010019289.1, forward strand.
CAACCTGGGAGGATGAAGCTGCCGATCGCACCAGGTGACGAGACTTTTATTATTATTATGACATTTATCCTAAACCCGCCATACAAACACGTTAAAACAACCATTGTGGTGTAAGCCTGTAAGACCATTTGATGGATATGGACTGCTATGTTAGTGGCATTTCCTCATTCTTGTCTCGAAAATCGTTATACTCCTGTAGTCAAGAGTGTAGACTGTAGACAACCCCCCCATACCTCGTGGTGCGGATGGGGAAGGGGGTCCCGTGGTGAACTGAGACCTAAAACGTACCGTACGTAGCACTAAAATATGTGTGTAGGTGGATGGGTTGGTAAGACGTGTCTTAATGAAGTTGTCTAATGGAGAATAGTAATTACTGAACACGGCTGATATGCCAGTAGTTAGGCTAAGGGCAATGAGAAGAATATTGCTACCTTAATTAAGCCTAATATTTCAAGGAACACAAAAACATATTAGTGTGCTGTAGCCGTTGGAACCAGGATGAGTTGTACAACGTGTATAGAAGGCGCTGATTGCGAAAGAGGTCAAGATATGTGACAATAACTTGAATATATGGGTAAGAAAAAACATGCGCCAATATTTTAATTGGACCCTTGCGTACTGCACACTTAACATATATATTCTATCTATACTCTATGAGATAAGCAGCCAGTCTTAGAGCACTGCAGGTAAGCAGTTATTCTTGTGAGGGGAAAACAAATTGTTTCATCTGTTACAGTCAAGGAATAACAGTCTAACAAACAATAAGGACATTAAAAACACATATAAAATAAATATATTGTGATACTAATAAGATTTCCCCTGTTGGTAGCAATGAATAGTCTAACTACAGTGCTAATTTTTAGTGGTCTTTTCTACTGTGCTTCTGGGAGCCTGAATGATTGGTGGAAGAGGGATGAAGACACCATTCAAGAGAGATTCAGAGATGAGGTCCATGAAAGAACTCAGACCACGAACAAGGATCTGGAAGACAATAACCACAAGGGTGAGAACAAGGTTGACGACCTACAAGACGAACATGATAAGCATAACGGCGACAACCAAGATGACAGTAGTCATATTGATAGGACAGATGATCTTTGGGACAATATGAGTGAAATAAAGGTGAGTAACCATACAGTCGTTGTTCTCGTTGTCAATGGCGGTTTTAGGCATAGGCAACCTAGGCTTTTACCTTGAGTCTCGTGCTTTTATGGGCTTCACGCACAAATATATGCTTGTCCATTCAACAGAAAGAGCGTCCGATTGGCAGAATGGTTAGAAAGCCATCCTCTCGCGGCAAAGGTACCAGGTTCGAAACACGGTGGCATCACGCTGTAATTGGGTACCTGACTTAAGTTAGGGAAGGCACAGGCAGCGAGGAAGGGCACTGGTCACACCCCCCTCTCGAAGCTGGACTTAGTATAGTGAAGTCTCTAACACTTCACTCCCCTACGGCAGCATCTGTTATGGGACTACCTTGACCTTTTTGTCTTATACAACAGTAATGTATTTGAATGGGCTTAACAAATTCATCGCTGTTGGACGCCATTGTGACCATCGTTCATTGATTGCCCGATTCTTTAAGCGGAGAGTCGTAAAGCAGGACTTTTAAAATTTCGTTGTTTTTTAATTCCATTTTCTGCTTTTGATTTTCGTTGATTGTTGAATTCTTCTATTGATATATTATTTTCGGTTGTGTAGTTTCCTTGCTTTATTATTGCCCTTCATCTGTATTTACATATATTACGTATTTGCAGTCTATAATCTATATTTCTTGTCCTTGTTGCCTGTTTGTAACTGTGGCTGACGAAGGGTGAAACCCGAAACGTCTCTTGTTTCCTGTGAACCATTAATTTGTAAAACTGATTCAATACGTTTTATTTGTTTATATATATGTATATATATATATATATATATATATATATATATATATATATATATATATATATATATATATATATATATATATATATATATATATATATATATATATATATATATATATATATATATATATATATATAAACAAATCCACTCTTGCCTAGGGCATCGCACAACCTAAAATCGCAATTTCTCGATGTTTAGTTTGTACTAAATAAAGGTGAATCTCCGTACTGTAATTGTTCTCCTTGGTTTGGAGTAAGCATAGTACTATGGCCACTGTGAAAGATATAAAGTTGTGTCATCATACTGTCATTGTTCTCATAGCTATGTAGTACGCATACTTTGGGGATACTGTGGAAAGTGTGAAGATGAGTCGCCATACTGTCATGTTTGTCTGTGTTTATCCTCGACCCTTGTTACCATTAAACATTTGAGAAATTGAGTGACGTTTTTGAACTAGTCCTGTGGACTTTGTGATTACGTAGCAGTTTTCTGTTGCATATTTCTAATAAGCCATCAAACCGTTTCTTCCTCGGGAGTACTTGTGTAGGGAATTGCATACCTGTCGTAAATTTTTAAAGATAGGTCAAAAGATATGTATGGTCCCGTCTGAGCAGAGGGGATAGTGGTAAATATGTGAGAATAAAGGTGTAAGAAATAGATTTTCACGAGGGAATAGTGTAAGAGGAAGATCTGTCTCTGGAGTGAGTAGTTTCTCTAGTCCAGCCTATCTAAACGACTATATTTTAATATCAGACGATCTTTCTCTCCCTATATGAAATATAAGTTACACTACACACCCACATACAATTATGTGACAAAGTACACACAATTATGTGACAAAGTACACACAGAAACGTGAAAAACTATGGATAATTGGGTATGGGTCTGACCAGCACACACATGTAGTTCTTTATGTTGTTTATTATCATTAAACTTTTTACAACATCAAACATATAGAGAAATCACATAAATCAAGTTTACAGATATATGAAAATAACCGAATAAGTGCCCTCCCCTTGTTGAGAAAAGATCCCAAAAGAGGTTAATAACCCAAAGGTCAAAGATAAGCACTAGATTACAGAATAGACTGTGAAGAGCAAGTTCCCACTAAATTACCACTCAGTAAAGTACTCAGTTTGGCGAAAATAAAAAAACGTGTACTTAGTACAATGATTGTAATAAAGGAAACTATTTACTCTCTCTCTCTCTCTCAAAAAAAACCACATAACACAACAAAAAAAAACACACAATAACCTACTAAAAAACACAAACACTGAGTAATGTTGTGTATATTATATTATTAATTGATCATCTATTTTATAAATGTTTCTAAAATTTCTTAATAAAATTATTAATAATATTATTTATTTTATAGTGTATGTTTTAATTTATCTTATTATTGTGATTTTAATTTAATATTTTATTTATATTTATCTTAAAATAAACCACCTCCACATACAGGCGACCATACATATTAAACTCCCCCCTCACCCCTAGACTTTTTTATATAACAAAAAAATAATCAACAACAAACACCACATCACTAAACCAACCACCCTATTAATAATAATTAATATACCCCCTCCTCATCAACTCCACACCCATTAAAACAAATAATCACAGCTAATAAATGTAAAAAATAACCATTACTTCTTAAAAACATCCTAGATAAAAATAGCGCAATAAATCCCTGACAATAATCAAGCAATAAATCAACACCCCAATCCTACATAAAACAGTGAATAATACTAAGATATCCTTACAAAAAAAAAAACATAACCACACTCCCCTAAAAAAACCACCTTACCTATAATCTCTAAAAAGAAAAAAAAAAAACTATGAATGAAGCTTAACACTAAATCAAACAGATCCTTCCCAATACTGAAACTCCGCACATACCCTTAAAACCCTTAAATAATAGTCTATTGAAGATCAAAAAATGGCAAAAAACATTAACTTTCCCAAATTTTGCCCTTCCGAATACACCTCAAATAGACAAACAAAAATTTGTAAAATATCTAAAAATTAAAAAGAACTAATCACAAAAAAAAGACAATATTAAAATAAATAAAAAACACCCTTCACATTAAAAAATAAAAAAATAGTCCCATCTAATCAAAAAATAACACCAGGTCAGTGTATATAACTGATATCATAATATCCGATAACCAAATTAAACAATTATATTACAAAAAAAACTAAATAATTTGTCAACGTAAAAAACATCAAAAAAAAAAACTCCATTAATAATCAAGAATAACAAATATACAGTTTTAAAACCAACAAAATTATCTAACCCTATAAACCAATAACCCCCATTCGATCCAATAATAAAAAACGATTGTTAAAGAAAAACATAAGTAACACAAGAAAAAAAAAAAAAGAAAAAATAAAAACAGACCATATCAATAAAACCTATACCAAAAAATAAACACTAATCCAACAAATCTTCCCAAGATTAATAAAAAACTCTTACCTAGAAATAATAATAAACCCACCTCAAAAAACCTTGTCCATTTAAAACAACAAATCTCTTATGGTTAATCAAAACACCATAAACAATTACAAAATTCGTCCACTAATTTTACCAACAAAACTTCACCAATAATACTAACCCTTAAATCAATCCTTTCTTTTTTTTAATTTAACTCTCTAAAAACTAAATAAAATCCTTATATCCTCATAACAAAACATAACAAAAACTAAACTACCACTTTTATCATATTATTTAACACCCAACATCCAACCCTACTTCCCCCGCCCTTCAGAAAAATCTTTTCAAAACATTACATTACACTTCAATTAGTCCTGTCACTGCTCTTCTTTCTACCATTTTTTTTCTTCACAAACTAAGTCCATGTCACATGAAAAACCCAAAACAATCCAACCTTATCATAAACTTCTCGTATGTCCATAAACTTGTTCTTAGGAAAATACTACCCTTTTAAATAACCGTATTTATCAAAATTGAAAAAACAACTTTCATCAATAACTGTCATTTTCCCCACTTCCTCCCCATTCATCAACAACCCAAAAAAAAACTAGGATTACACAACAACACAACCTGAGATTCAAATCTAAATCTTTGACATACTTCAGGGCTAACTCATCCACATAATCAAAAATCACTGATAAAGAACAAAAATTATACTATTTAAACCTTTTCTACTCATCAAAATCATCTACATTCTTGAAACATCATAACTATATAAAAACAAATTAATCGTATACATCGTAAACCCATAAAAAAAAATCCCCTATGTGTCCATCGAACAAAACCAATACCCAATATCCAATTCAACCACTTCCTATCCTAAATACCCCCAAAAAAAACATATCTACATACAAAAATCCCCACCAAACTTTCCTCACAAAATACCTACTATATCACTAACACTCTATAACACTTCCTGAACTTTCATAAATATTACTTTACTCTTTTGCGCCATCCACATATGTCCGCAATCCTTATCACTTAACCAAACAAAACTATATAAACACTCAATTGACATATAACCCAACATCTAGAAAAAATACCATCATATACTCAAACCCCTACTTCGTCCCTTCACACCCCTAACCCATCACATATTATGGCCAGTAAAAAATCCTATTTTCAATCACCCTAGAAAAAACCCATAATGGTATATCCCCCAAAAAACCCAAATACCAGCACTCTCCTCTCAACAATCTACTCCAACAGCTATTCGCTATACACAATACCTCCCATACAAATACCAATATACTTAATCTCAATTATTACGCTTCCCCTCCCTTACATTATCTTACAACTCTTAATAATCAACCAAAATAACCCTTTCTTATAATTGCACTTAAACAATAAAAAATTCCTCCACAACTATCCTCCTCTGTATCACCAAAATAAAATACTAATTTATATCTTTTACAAATTGGCCAAAAACAATAACTGTCGACAAATAACCCCAACACACACACAAATAATATGACCCTCAAATATATGGTTGAAAAAAGCACTAAATTCAACTACACAATAAAAAAACTTACTACAAATCAAATAATTACAATTCTATTACATCTTAACAAACCTTGAACCTAAAAAAATAAACCAATCATAAAAACCCTAAATCCCCAATTCTTAAATATCCAAACAAATGTCAATAGAAACACCTTATCAAACAACTTTCTAAATCATCTAATAAACCCCAACACCCAACCCCCCCTCCAAAATCCAGATACATTAAATCGATAAAAAATTAAACTTACACTTATTCCCTCCTCCTTAACCCCCACTATCTTAATTTAAAATAAACAATCAAATTATATTATTTTTAATATTCCCCTACTCCTTCAATAAAAAATAAAACCAAACATACATAAAAAATATTATTAACTCAATACCAAAAATTTAAAAAATGCCCAAAACAATTATCCAATACCTGCATCCAAATTCAAAACCACCTAAAAACCGCCTCAAAGCCCATCCCCACTTTTATGGGCCCCCTGGTTCGGCAAGCCCAAACAACCCCAAAAAAATCCACAATTACCAATACCTTAATCCTCCAAACCCCAAAATTCCCACACCAATAAACAAAAACAAAAAACCACAAAAAAAAAAAGTGCATCCGCCCCTCGAAATAAACTACGCCCAATTTTCACCCTTATACAAATTACCCCATCCCCACTTAACCTAACTAAGAATTCTATTAACCTTCTCCCCCATCGACATACTTCATTACAGAAACAACCAAAAACAATTATAGCGCCTCCCCTCACGCCCAAAACTGCGATCCAACCGCACCCCATTGCTGATGTTACCCACACATAATACGGCTAATAATCGTCATTACAATATTCAGCGTCACAGCCGAACCCACCAAATCTTCACTATTAACAGTTAAAAACAAGAAAACTTGCTGTTGGAAAAATAAATTCCCCACCCCCCTCTAATCGTGGCCTCATATACTGCCCCAATAGATTCCTGGTGTCTGCCGGGCCCGGGGGGCGTCCTCGCGTCGTTGTGAAACTTCACAAGAACCTTGCAAAATTAGACAAACATACCACTAAAATATTTTAAAAAAATACAATTAAAAAAATACATGGCCCATGTGTAATAATTACTAAAAAATGGGCGGGGCACACCTCGGGTTGATTCCACACCGCAATACGCCTAAATGTATGAAAATATAACACCCACCCTACGGAACACCTTCTACTACACGCACACTGTGGTAGCATGACTTGTTTGGGAAGTATAATACTTAAATCCTTACCACTTAAAACTTCAAAAACCAAATAAAGGCCCAAAACTTATGGGTTAAACCCACCCCAACCAGCGTGGGTTGAAAAACACATCCCCTTGAAGTAACATCACCTGAGTTCGACGCCCATAAGACACTAAACCAACTTCCTAAGGTTGTATCCCCTTTAGTGGTTTTATATTGGGCGGGGGGGGGCTCCCAAACTTTCTAGTATACTTTAATTCTACCAAAAGGAATGAGTGCATTGCTAAATACTAATTATTCTCTCCTTGACAACAGCCTCTCTTCACAATCCCCCCTAATTCACCATCATCTGACATACCTTTCACCACTGCATATCCTATCAGAAAATGTTTAATACAAAATGCGCCTGATACAAACCCTAGTGACAAGGGAAATGAATTAGAGTGGTCCGTCTGTACTCTGTAAAACTTAAATACAACGCTCCAATAACACACCAACTAATAAATCCCCCACCCCAATAAAAAAAAGACCCCTATAAAAAATTACGCAACCTCACCACAACCCTTCGCACACCTGCACTATATTGAAAAAACATGCCTAATAAACAACACCTCTACCATAAAAAATAGCAAGTAAATCCTCCTTCACTTCAGCTTTTCCCCATTCTAAAAACATACAAAAAAAAAAAGACTGCTAGACTCCGACCATATAAATACTCTCCGCCGAGCGCACTAAAAAATAAAAAGATACGAAAAATACACCTTAGCATCCCCCTTCACATAAAAAAATAACCCACCAAAAACCTACCCCCCTCAAATAGATAAAAAAAAAAGCCCCTTCCTCACAATAAAAAAAACCTCCAAAAACAAATTTCATGCAAAAAAAAACACGTCCCCCCTAAAAATACAAACAAGCCACATAACACATCCCCAATAAACATACTAAAAAAAACCAAAAATTTACAACAATAGTTGTCTCGTATTGTTTTTTTTTCTAACACAATTCTGTGCAACAACAAAATAAGAAAAAATTAAACATAATACACACACTCCCAAAGACCACCAACACAGCGTAAAACATTTAAACCCGTTCCTCCCAAAAAAAAACACCCAAATTATTAATACATAAAGTAATAATAAAAAAAACAAAAAATTAATTGGTTATAAAACCACTCCCCCCTCGTTCTTAAAAGAAAAAAAAAAAAAAAAAAAAGATCAAAAATAATCCACGCTGCCCTCCAACCCTGCCAAAAACCTAAATTGTTATTTTTTCCCCCCTATTTTAAAAAACAAATGATAAATATCTAATAACCCCCCAATTAAAAAATAAAATAAAAAATAACTAATAAAAAAAATAATAAAAAAAAATATAATAAAAAAAAAAAAATAAAAAAAAAAATATAAAACTCCCCCCCTCGAAAAAATAAATAAAAAAAATAAAAATAAAAAAAAAAAAAAAACGCCCTAAAAAAAAAATAAAAAAAAAAAATAATAAAAAATAAAAACCCCCAGCACAAAAAAAAACCCACTAATCCCCCCTAAAAAAAAAAATCCTCGAAAAAAAAAAATCAAAAAAAAAAAAAAAAAATCCCCCCCAAGGTTTACAAAAAAGATAAAGAGACATAAAATATCCCATATAACCCCCTTAAAAGATTTGTTTGTGTACCCTAAATAATATAGAATAATAATTAGCTATTTTTGTGCTCAAAACAGGACCCACTCAAAACAAAGATTGCTAATCAAAAATCATTGTGATCCCAATTCATTGTGACGTTAATAAGTTTTTGTATAGTAACCATTGATTTTCCCCCCAGGCCACTCCATTCCCTTCCATAATAATAAAACGTTGTGCATCACATCACATCACCCTCCCCCCCCCCGCACAAAAAAAAAAAAAATAGAAACCTACCATAAATCCAAAAAAATAAAAAAAAATCAGGCAACCCATACTCCCCGCACACATCCTCTGCCGGCCCAACAACCCACAAAAAAATAGACCTAACCAAAAAATAATTCAACCCAATATACCAAAAAATATAGCAAAATTCATAACTACCCCCACCAAAGCTTTGGTTCAACCACCCCCATAATAAACACTGCTCAATCTATAGAGTGCATAACTAAATCACGCCCGGCCTAAATCACCTACCGAAGTCACCATACAAAAAAAATAAAAAAAAATAATAACAAAAACGCTCAAAAAAAAAAAAAACAAAAAAATATATAAAATACATCATAAACTATATACATCCACATATATCCACCAAGACTCCCTCCCCCACCCCCGCATCCCGCCAAAAGTAATCACAATACCACTAACACATACACCCCCGCACAACCACGAGTCACCCTACCCCCCAGATCAAACTACCTAAACCGCATACACTATCTTTAACCCCTCACTGTAGTCCATCTATACCTGCCCACCCACCCAGAACAAGTGCCCACCCATACAGATACTTGCACCCCCCTTACCCCCCATTTAAAATTTGAACACCCAAGCCCTGCCCAACTCACACCGCTCCAACGGTCCTCCCCTATAATCGTCCCCGAACTGCCAGCAACCCCCCGCCCAAAGAAACCTGAAACACCATATATTAAACCCAGAGTACCATTCCTACGAATGCTATACCCCCATATATATCATACCCAGTATATTCAAACACATCAGAGTACCGGCATTTATCTCATATATATATATATTAACGACCCATATTACTCACACTCGCCCAACCCCCACACACCCCTACTAGACCGCCATAGAATATATTATATATACTATAATATCAGTCTGTCCAGTGCGTGCCTGGGTACCTGATACTACATTCACGTCCGTACGACCTCACCATCCACCCAGCACTGCTCTCACTCTCCCGGGCGGACCTAACAACTCAAACACACTGACAACCATCAAACCTAACCAATTCTCGAGACTAGACCCCACTCATGCGAGTCACCTGGGTCAACGAACATGTCTCTTCATACTCAATCCATGGTGTAAGAGTAAGTTAAAGGTTCGAAATAGCGCTAGCTGGATTAACCTGAGTAGTCTCTCCCGCGTCGGTCTACAAAGTACTTTTTCTAGTCAGATAATACACAGACGGAGCTGGTACCGGGCTAATCCCAACACAACTTTTCCTGGTCTCTCGCCATAATGTCAATGTTTGCAAACCAAAAACCCTAGGCACAGGAAACGATCTGTTAGACTGATCACTATAGTGCTCCATTAATGAAGCTCGTGGGTAACATCACTAGAGTCATACACTAGCACTCGGACATAAACTCTCGCAAATACAGCAAACTACTCATTCCCCTCCTTCACCCTCAATCCACTCCCCTCCAACCCACCTCCCACACGCTACAGTCTCGATACGACCACCCCCATCGTTGGCCTCGCCGTTACCCTCGATGCCACTGACACCCCCCCACATCCCCCCCAAAAACCCGACTCCACGCCCGGCCCCCACCCGCAAGCCTCCACCCAGGTCAAAAGCCCAGCGGGCCTGTCTTTGGCAAATCCGCCACATTGGAACCCCTCACCCCCCACTCCTACAAGATCACCGCAAAACACGACCGCTCCTCTCCCCCCCACCAACCCCCTCTTCGAATTACCTCACACCCCCCTACCTCAGATAGTTGCCTGTCCCCCCCATTACCAGTGACCTGCAGTTGCGCGGACACCCCCCCATCCGCCCTCCTGAGCATCTGCCCCCGTTACGACACCCCAGTTACTAGAACAACCCCCCCCGAGAGACAAACTTACAAACTAACGATCCAAACCGGGGATTATAACCCAGCGAGATACTCCACCCACCCCCCCAGAGGTGATCCCCCCCTACACCGACCCACACAATCTAAATAACCCTCGACACACGCTACATTTCAGGGTCACAACAGTCCCCAGTTACTTGGAGTGGGATTCTGGTTACCCATGCAGCTCCACCAGGAACAACCCCCCCGCCCTACCCACTAGCTTTCAGGCTAACAATACCATGCCGCCAGAGTGCGAAACCCACCCCGCACCCCTCATCTCCACGTATACCACCTCGAAAGTAGCGCCCCTGGACCCCCCCAATCAACCTACTGGACATGGGAACTCAACACACTCCATTCCCAACTACACAAGACAATTTACAATGGAGGCTACGACCCCGCAAATTGAGCGAGCCCCCCCGCACGAATACACACGACACAACTTGCCCAACAAACAACAATTGTTTATGTCATTTCCAGACAAAATCGATTACATGTCGAACGAAGAGATTTATAGGATCTCCCCCCCCATCTTAATCTTAGAAGGTTGAGCGATAACGTAGGAAAATCCCCCCCCAGTGAACACTCACCAGTAACGATCTTATTCTATAGTTACATTGAGATCTGTGGTGTAGATCCGAAATGTCCCCAAGTTCTATTGCTCTACGCCAACACCATAACCCCCTCCCCCCCCCCCCATCCCAAGATCTACGAGTGTGTCTAGATACTGCAGCGCCAGTGGTATTCCACAGCTAATCATTGTTCACTCTATGGGTGACAACATTGTAACTTCCTCCGCTCCCCTGCACGTACTTACACTTTTTCTTACCACGGTCATTTGCGGAGTAGGACAACCCTTTTTCTAACACAAAGGGAAGACATGCAACATGTTAACTTCAGCGGGCACACTGCACCAAAGCGGCGTATACGAGACAAACAAAACCAGCGAACGATCACAATAATGAGTCAATGCGGCCAAGTAGAGGGCAAGAACACGATACACAAACTGACAGCGCAGACCGACTGATACGATATAGTATAGATCGACTGTAACTGTGAAGGACGAAAGTGATATCACACCATATAGTAGTTAGCAGAACACCTACGCCCCATCTCGAAACCGCGTGACCATCATCGATCTTCCTCTTTCCCCCGCCTACTATTCACACCCCCCTGATCCCACATCCGACACCTACCCCCTCCCCCACCCCTTAGTCCAACGCATTTCCCCCCGGACCCTCTTCAACCCCTTCCCGCTAACTATAATTTCCATATTCTGCACAATACAGCCTACGAATTTAAACGCGTAACCGCACTAAATTATTCCTCTCATACCACCCCTGCGCTCACCATTTCCCTCCCTAAGTACCGATGTGCCTCTCGCTTCCCTCAAACTCACCTCCCCCCTTAAACATAATACTGTATCCCACTACCTCTATCCCCCTTCCGCCCCACATTTAACTCCTACTCCTCTCAATTCTGCCTCGATTACAAAGCTCTACTTACGCTAACTGAACTACTCTCTTCTTCTCTCTTATCACTAACTTCTAAACTTTACACATCACCCATCACCCCTTGCTCTTAAAATACACAACCAAATTCAGAATCCAATTATCCCTCCTCGCGCCACCTCCTTCCCCCCCCCCGTACCCGCCCCCCTCGCATTCCAAACTTCCTCACATTCTCAACTCAACGTCCCCTTCCTCTCCCCCCTCTGCCCTTAAAAACAAAACAACCAGAAAAAAAAAAAAGAGATGGAAAATCAACCCCATCCAAAACGGGGACAAAAGATAAAATACCCATTAAAAAAAAACGCTCCCACAAAAAAGACCACAAGAAACTCAGAACCACCCCCCCCCCTCCCATCCCCCTCCCCCCCCACCCCCCCCCCCCCTAAACATCCTAACTCTCAAAACCTCACACTCCAGTAGCCCTTCTGACTTCGCCAATCACCTACTCAAACATTTATCGCTACCAAAAACTCTCTGGTCACTCCTGGGCTCCCCTCCAATATCTTTCCCCCTTCCCAAACAACCCTAACCCGCCACTCTACCCTCTCCTAAACCTCTCGACACCTCCTTCACTTTACTCCTCCACCATTATTGGGCCTTTATTTTTTACTTTCTGTATTACTATTTTAAATCATTCATTTCCTGTAACTCTTTTTTACTTTTGATAGTATAGCATCTAAACAAAAGCCCCCTACCTACAGTCCATAAAACAGACCTATGTGACATTACCCCCCCCTGAGGTGACAAGCCCCCTCAGCTGCTTTTGGGTGGTTTTTCCTGGAGTTTTTTCTGTCACGATGGTCTTTTTTTTCCTTGTCTGCTTTGTTTATGAAAGCTTGTTTTTTTTGTCCAAATCTGAGTGACATTGGTAGGAACATCGCCACTTGGTACATCAGCAGCTTTCATATCCCCCCAGTGACGGTTCTTTCGTCTGTTGCCGTCATTTGTTTTGTACATAGTTTTTAGTTTTTGTTTTCCTCCATTTCCCTGCTGGTACCTTACAAGTCTGTTAATAATCCTACTCAAAATTGTTTCTTTATAAGCATCCTAGTCTCTACTTTCCTGTAAATCATTTCAAATGGTAAGAACTCATCAGTCTTTCTATCATCACGAAATTAACTGACAGTCTTCGTTTAATTGTTGCATGTTTTTAATCCTCAATTGAATCAATAACTCCGCAAATTTCCAGTAGCCGCTCCTTTTCTATTGGTTTTTTATCAACAAGTTTCCCTAGTTTCTCTGTGCATTGTAACTTTTCTACGAGATTTCTTTTAGCAAATTTTTTCTTTATTCTTTCTCTTTTCTTCTGAACTCTCTTGTTCTTCCTTCTCATTATGTCACACTCTTTTTTGAAATTCATCCTTATTACCTCCTATATTTTCCAACTAAAAGGTAATTCATCAGCACTATCAGCAATTCTTACTTCTTCAATCTAAACACATAATATTTCCTTCAGAACGCAAAAAATAAATACAAACAGTACAAAGTGCCTACTTTCGACAGGTATTGTCATAAGTACTGCTCTTTTACAATCCTTCACTAAGTTACGCAGCAACCTGGATTCTCGACCACCCTTTTAACAACATATCTTATTTTCTTTTCCCTATTATCCACTTAATCTTATTAATACTTAAGGCAAAAAAAGACAGACTCGCACAGCCCAACTTCAAAACTACAAAACGAAAAAATAAACAGTTTCGAGCTTAGATAGGTATAATCAACCTCAAAAAATAAATAAAAAATCCCCCCTGAAGCGGGAAAAGATCCGAGCCTGCTATACCCATGCCAGAGAAAGAGCGTTATGCTTGCATCCTAATAAGCCCACATACTATATTTTATAAATCAGACTTTTTCATTTCTTATCCTCCTCTTCAGACTGACTAAAAAGTGAAGACAAGCTATACTAGTATACATAAAAACAGATACTTCGCTGAATTGAGAGATCCTTGCTTTTAGCATATTCCCTTTAATCATAACATGCTTCTATTTCCTTGGTGTGTCATATCTTAATCCTGACAAAAAGTTCTTAGCGTATGAATATTATTCCATGGATTCTTCTTTTATCGCTAATCTGGTAGCATCCCACGGGGGGAACAAGAAATGAAGCTTTCTGTAATGTATTAGACCGGTGGGCCCTTTCTTCCACTCTCTCTGTTCTTGCCTCTTTTAATCCAATAACGTCTCCTTCCACTCCTGCACACACGGCATCATAGTCGTTCTGACGCTTTTATCTCTCTGCTCATATTTCTATTTTATCTTTTTTATTATTTAACTATCCAGCACTCTATTTTACCTTTTTTTTTTTTCACTAAGTCACTTCCCACTTTTGCTTTTCTATTAACTTCACTTTTTTTATCATTCCCTTCTCCATCCTATACCATTTTTTTTGCTAACAAAAACTAAACTTTGGCTCCCATTTATTTAAGCATTTAGCTAAGTATCTAAATCCCATACAGTCCATACTTAAACTCAGTGAACGCCTCCACCCTTCATGCGTACTTCATAGGGGGTGGGGGGAGTGGGGGGGTGGGGGGGGGGTGGTGGGGGGGGGGGGGGGGGGGGGGGGGTTTTTAACCTCCTTGATTCAGTTTGACCTTGTAATTTGCAGTGAATAGCGAGGTTATTTAAAGCAATGCAAACACTTTATCGCAAGTAACTTTCCAAAGCATGTGTCATGAGCTTATATTCTTTTAATTTGCCTGCTCACATCTTTCCTCGTACTGCCTCACAAACCCCCATCGCGTTGTGGTACGCTAACTTCAACCATTGATTGATCCTCATAATCCGTACCTATCTGTTATATACACCTCCAATCCCCTCAGCTCTATTGCTACTGCAGCCTTATCCTCCATAAGCTGATCATAATCTTCATTACTCAACTGTTATCCCCTCCGCTCCCTTCGTTCTTATCAATAAATCCCTCAGAAATCGGTGCATGGCTTGGGGGCTTACACTATGATCTTTCAAATTCAATTTACCTTGACCAACCGTTCATAGCTGGATGTTGAGTCTACCTTCTGATTCACAATACATAAACCGTAAAGCTCAGAGGAGGCTAAGCGGGCATACTCGATGTCTGCGAAAACGGAAAAAAAGAAAGCGAAACAACTAACAAGTCCTGGTCGGCACTAACTGGGTCCTGGAGACCTCAAATCTAACTTGGCATCAACCGATCAATAAACCTATATCTTTTCATGGGCAAGGGAGCACATTCATGGGCCATTGACCAGTCACAATTTGAATTCTGGTTACTTGAAACTCAAACACATCGAATATTTTCTCCCCTCATTTATCTTTACTACGTCGTTCCCACCCTTCAAACGTATAAACTTACAGACCATCTAATCAGAAACATAAACTATTCCTACTATAGCCACATCTAACACTCACTCATATAGAAGACTCCTCGCTCTCAAAACTCCCTATCAAGTAGTAACGAGAACACATGTTAGTTCGTTCCCCGTCTTTCCGTTCCGCCTCTCCAATGCCATCTCTACTGTTTTCCCTTTGCGATTGCAAATCCTTCTATCGGTTCTCGCAAATAGCGGTACCATTTGAAACATCTCCCATATACTTCATCTTCTTCTGATCTTAACTCTCATCCCAATTCGTCTCAGTCTTTTGTCCCACTTGTTTTTCCTTTCTTCGTCCACTTTCTGTACTGGCAGCTATAACTTTTGTCCTGAATTCACTCCTCAACTTACCATTACTTTAAACAATCTTGTCTTCATGACGTCGTCTCGATCAATGTCTTCAAAAATTTAATCATCTAATCCACCTCTTAATCCATCTCGTTATCTCTACATCTTACCTTTCCAACACAATTAATATATCATCAATAGATATTCCACTCTGCATTTGTTCTCCTAACTGTTCTACTTCCTTATCACAATTATATTCAACTGTAATCTCTTAATTATTCCTCTTCTCCAGCTTATTATTTACATACAAATATATTTCTTTTCTATACCCATGCTACATTCCGTTTACAATTTGATTATCACACTCTATCAAAAATAATACCTCCTTCTTGCCTTAATCACTCATTCGAGCAAAAAACAGCTCCAATTTCGATAATGCTTTTCTTCTTCTTTCTCTTCAGTCGTTCCTTCTCATTCTGTCTTACAAATCTTTCCTTATCCCCTTCCTTCACACTCCTGACATATCCCTTTCCCTCATCTTTGATCACTTCAATGTTATCTCTCGTTGCCTCATTCTCTTTATCTTAGCTCTCATTTCCTTCCCTTTCGTTCCTCTCATTGTTTCTTTGCTTCTCTTCCATCTCTTCTTTTTCAAAGCTTTAAATAGTTCCATCACTTTCCCTTCGTTTTCGGGCACCCTCAGTTTGTTTGCTCGACATCCTTTGAGTTTAATTTTCATCTTACTATAGTGACCTTTTGAATCTTCCCCCATTCCCCTCATCCCATCTTTTCTTTTCTCTTTCCCTCCCCCCCACCCTCCCAATCCCTCAAGTTTTAGCAATCTTCTTCCATATTTTAATTTTCTGCCCCTCTCAATATCCAATAAATAGCCTTAATATTCCTCTAGTTAACTCAACCATATTTTCATCCTTTTTCTTTTATTTTCCCAAAGATCACCCACACCAAAATTCCCCCAGTCACCTCTTTTTAATTCCATCGCAATTTTTTCACTTCAGACAACCCCATATAACCACTACTTTCTTGTCTTCCTCCTCTAGCTGCCAATACCTACGTCAATTTGTGAAAATGTCCCTTGCAAAACTAGGTCTATGAAGTGTGTTCCATCTTACAGATAAATCTTTTATCAATCTCCTTTAAAGTGAAATTTTGTCTATCTCCCATCCCTCCACTTCCTCTCCTCGACTTCCTTATCCAATACCCCATCTTTCCGATCTTAATCTCCGACCACAATCATTTGACCTTTTATTTCCCATACTTTAAAGAACATCTTTGCACTCCATACAAATTTGATAACGCATTTCTTCCGTTATTTTAAGTCATCTCCTACAATCCGATTTCGTTTAATTCACAATACCTTCGCTACTTGTAATTGATTCTAATAATACACACCACTTTTTTCCTTCTCGATCATCGAATGCCCTTATCCTCTTATAACTCTTGTTCTTAATCGTTTCTCTGATCAAGCCCACTATTGATCCCATTAAAACGGGTTTTTAGAGACCTTTTTTTCAAACTCCTTCTGCATTCTCCACTCAGAATTTTGATTTTCTTTTTTGCAATACTGTTTGCCCTTTCCACTCTACCTACCCACAATTCAAATGACCACCATATAATTACCCCTTGCGATTCCCACTCTCGCCCCTGGCACTCCACGACACACCCCACCGCTTAAATAGTATTCGACATTGCAGTACAATAACTTGCACTTTTCTTACAATCTCCCAGCATCCGATTTCAACAAGCTCTTATTTCTTCCTTAGCCCTTGACTTGTCCCCAGCCTACATCAACACATTAATCAAGTTTTCCTCTCCTTGACAACTGCCTTCCAACTTATTACGACTCAGCTACCCATTTTAAACCATCCTGTTGTTGATGCTGCCAAGTAAAATCCACTCCCTCACTGCCCTACACTGTACCTAACTACCCCGATTACACAAACATAAAAATACAAAAAACATTTAAACCCATATTATTTCAACCAAGCATGTACCACACCCTTTCTCATCTTTTTACCAAAAAACCATAATTCCACCCACTCCTCACCCCATTTATCTCCCCTCACCCAACCTGTCCCTTGTACCCTCCAATAAAACCTCCCCCGCAAAAGCTCCCGGGACATTGCCTCAAACCTCCAACCAACCAAGTACTTACATAAAATCCACTTATTTAATTTTTCACACAATAAATATTATGCAATTCATTCGTCACTGATCCTCCACCATAATATTCTCATCAGCTAAGCCTATCTTCTTGTGAAAGAAAAGGTTTTAAATTACACTACTCTTAACGACACAAGAAATATCACTGTTATTAAATAATATCAAAAAAAATAAAATACATGAAAAAAAAAAAATAAAAACAAACAAACTATCCAAACCCCCAAAATCAATAAACAAAAAAATAAAAAAATTTAAACCCAAATTACAATTAAACACAATTACAAAAATAAAATTCTAATCTCGTGAATAGATTATCCAAATTTCACATACGAATAATTGGTTAAGGTACCAGATATAAACAATTGAGTGTTATATCTCAGAATTAATTTCCACACTTCTTTTAACAAAATCCTAAACAGTCCCCCCCCCCACCCCCCCCCCCCCCCCGATCAAAATTCACATCACACTCATTCCGTTGCAAATCAACAACAAAACTTACACTTAACATTTCCTCCCAATTTCTGTTCTATTCGATATCAAACGATTATCCCCCTTATTAGTACAACAACAAACATACACAAACAATCTTCTCTCCTTCCCTTTCAAAGAAATCATTTACCCCACTCTCCTCTCTCTTAGGATTCATTTCGTTCTTTAACTAGATTTCCCTATATCTGCAATCTACATTTCGCTTTATAAACTTGACAATCTATAAGAATTGTAACTTCATACAAGGTCCGTATCATTTTGCTATCATGTTTTTTCTCTGGCCATTCCTCAATACTAGACACTATTAACAATCTTAGAAATACGTTCTGCCCTCTTCATGTCCTAACGGCGATTACAAGAATCATATGCTAATATCTGAATGCAGAAAATATCATTCTGCAGTCTTTTCCAAGGTAGCAGCTTAATACATGTTTCTATGAAGCCATCGTGTCATACTTTAGCGTCGAATGCAACGGTCTTTTGTGGCTTTCTAGGTGAATTTTATCACTATTTTCTTCTACTGTACTAGATCTATCATCCGTTCCTCTCACAACTTCTTTCACATTCTCCCTCCTCTCGTTTCCTGTCTTCACAATGAACGATCCATTGCATGCACCCCGCCTGTTCACCAGTCTATCAAAAGTACTTTATAGCTCAACCACGTTTCTCGACTCAGGCTGTCTTCTATGTTGCATCTCAAATACCACACTTCTCTGGATGAGTTCATACATAGAAAACATAAAGATTTCGGACATTTATTAGCCTCGGTTCTCATCATAGTTAAATTACAGAATTTCCCTCGTTTGCACTTGTCGCCTTTTTAGAAATAACCAGTAATTAGCCCCCTACTTCAATTACTGGTGCTACTATTAAATTAAAAATCGGATGTTCGCGTTCACAAGAAATAGTGTAATTAAAAATAACACGTCTTGATTTAAAATTCTCTAGATCCACCTCTTTTACACGCTATTTAAGTAACCACTTTTCTCCACTGTGGGCCAACGCTTCATCACCAACTCAGTACACACAATTTGTAACAGGTACAATACTACAACGTGTCGGCCAAACGATGATGGAACGCATATAAGCGCCAGAAAAATTTACCAACATAGCTTAATTATTATGTTTATTTTCATAAAAGCGGGTCGCATAACAGTGGCAAGTGAAAAGCATTTCCGGCATCAGGAAGAGAATTATTTCATATAAAGTTTTTTTATCCCTAAATCAAGCACCCTCCCTCCTTGCAATAGTGAAACTGCAAAAGATCCCGTACAATCTAATTAAACCAAGCGGAGCAAGAAATCAAATCGATAAACATGGAAGCCGGTGTATTGAAGGACTAAAGAATAAAGATCTTAACTTGCAACCTATCCATAACACTCGTGCTCTATAGAGAAAATTAAAAAAATTAAAAATAGTTCCCAATAAGCATTGTCCAAAAATACAATTACTCTCGTTCACGTCTTCTCACTACACACAGCTACAGTAGCCACTTCATGGCCTAAATTTCAATACCCATCTCCGCTCTTTTCATGGCATTCCAGGTAATTATTATCTGTTGGACATTATTACGTCGTATTACAATCAGTACTTATTTCCATTCACCCCAGACTTCTCCTTGCAACGCTATTACTGTTCTCCTTCTCGATCGACTGAATTGTGCTTAAAGATTATTTTTTCGGATGTATTCCACTTCTATACTGCAGTATTGTTTGGATAAATTCTTCCTAATTGAGCCATACCACGTCACTGAAGTTAATAGCCTGCCTATAGTTACCTCACGTTCATCTGCTCTAAAGCGGGCCATAGAACACTCAAGTGTTAAGCGTATTGAAAAAAATTTAACGTGAAATAATAATCGAGCTTTCATTAAGTACTTACATATAACATGGATACTCTTATATAACCAAAAAAAAAACTCCTACTCAATCATCGAAAAGTCACTGACCTCTGCTTCAGCAACGTCCCCGTCTTATACTCCTATGAGTATGCTCAAAGCTTATTCTGAAATGGTTCCTACCAATAAACATTAGACTATATTTATTTTTGTTTTTCTTGATTTGCTTTTCGCATAAAAAGATACCCGCAATCACAACATAAGAGTTGTCCATAACAAAATAATGCTATGCGTGCATATCTTGAGTATGTAGAAACGGGATGCAACATAAAAAACGGCTATTCCAGATTTGCGTCAGCCTGTATTATATAAACGAAAACAAGTAAAACCTGGTAAACAATATTACGAAATCCAAAGTGCATCGATCAGGGTGCTCAATTTTCATCTGTCACAGTACTCTGACCGTATCCCTAGTGTTGTTTGGGTATTCTATGTACACTCCTGCTCCTCCATTCTTTACTGCATTCTGTGCTGACCCATCTGTGTATACTCGGACCAAGAGGTCCTATGGGTATTCATCATCCAGGAAACTGAGAGTGACTGTCCTACGTTGCACGCTGTTCTGTTCATCCCTGTCGAATATTCCTTTCCCACGTGCGTCTGTCTGTCAACAATGATGATTCGCAATCAGCTCGCGTGAGAACTCAGGTAAACGAATCATGGCTCGCTGACTGTTATGCCGGCAGGTCGCGGAACTAGCTAATTTGTCTGTTTGTTTACATGTCAAGAAGAAGGGCGTGGATTAGATATGAGTAATGCAGTCAGAAAATTGCGTGGTTTGGCTTAGCAAATGGTAGACATTAAATGGGAAAGCAAAGGCTGTCAGATTACTGTATCACTATTTACATTCCACGTCACAATACCCATCAGACCATAAGATCTTTTATGTGTGGACATACGCCGTAATATAACCGACGGAGCCTGCGTCTAGGTCGTGAAAACTCCTATATACCTTTTTTTTAATTTTTATGTAGGGAATCCCATTCTGATACGGAATTTTTTTTAATACACGTGCTGATAGTTGCTTTGACTGCATTCTAACAAGACACTAGAACTGTTGCATGTTTGGCTTTGTGAAACAAATGCATGGCTTCCATACTGTGACACTTACCTCTACTCATATACCGCGTTCATCTAACCTAGATATGTGTCATACATCAATAGAGACACAGGATGCGGCACAGGGCATCAAGTGACCAAAGCTTAGGAAAAAGAGCTGAGCTTTAATTACTAGAGAAAAATTATTGAAAGAATCAACGCATCCAACTTTTGAATAAAAATAATCTAAGCATAGTTCACATACAAGATATAAGGAAACACTGTGAATGGATATAGCACACATTAAGGAAACACTGTGAATGGATATAACACACATTAAGAAAACCTGTTGATAACTTTACAAGGCAGTCCTTGTTCTATATTCCCCAGGGTAAGAGAGGCAGGGGTATATCAAAATACACGTGGAGAGAGAAATTGAGACATAAATGAAAATAATAAGGTAGAACTACTTAGTTGTACTACATATTTAGTCGTTCCTGTTCTACCCTGGGTTGTAGAGATTAGCCAGAGAGAGCGCCAAACTGTCCTATAGGATGTCATTCATCCTCATAGCGTGGTTCCAGTCTAGTTCCTTGGTCATAAGAGATTGTCTAATGTTGTCCTCCCAGCAAACTCTGGATCCCTGGCTCTTGGTTTTCCAAATTTGTTGTGGTCGCCGATCTTCTCCAATTCTGCAAACATGGCCAAACCATCGTAACTGGGACTGTTCCACTCAGGTCTGCAGGGGGTGGGTTTTAAGGCCATTACATATCGTCTGGTTGCGGACCGTGACTCTACTTGCTAGTTCAACCACCTCAGACACTTCATGTCTGAGGTTTGGATCTGGATGAGGAAGACATGGAAATGATTTTAGCTGATGGCACGTGACAAGAGGACTTGACTTGTGTTTCGTGACGGCATATGCTCCTATGGGAGCTATAGGGTATTGATTGATCTATTAACTGACACAAGTAAATTATACGTAGATGAAAATGCAGAACTTCTAAATGTTTCTGAAAGTAAAGCGAATGAGATTCACATAAAACAATTGTAAGGATAAATTGCTGTAGTTTGCTGAACAAAAATTGTGTGTGAAATTAGAGTAAAAAAATCAGTCAGCATTGTATAGCCGATTCTAAGTGTGTATATATTTCCAAAACATAACATTTTGGATACTTTACTATTCTCAGGACTATTGTTGAAAGTTAGGAACCTCATCCTAATGCGCATATAACTTTAAAAAATTGACTGGAACGGTATGAATATCCTACCAGCTGCGACATTTTCTCCATAGAGATGTAAAGATGCCTGTGAGGAGTCAGTTGATAAAACGCTGGGTTAGATTGTTGACAGTTCATTTCTATTTCTCTTGCATTCTCTCATCCTACATAAACATGTTCTCAATGTATTTGAAGTCTTTTTTATGTGATCAATGTATTTGAAGTCTTTAATTTATGTGATCAATGTATTTTTATATGGATTTTGATTAGTTTTGATTTGTGCTTATATTCGTTATTTGCGTTTTAGGCGTAATAATCGTCGTATTTAATCTTGCATGTAACACTGAGTGCGTCGGTCTGTTACTTATAAAAACATCACATCAAAGAAGTGGACTACAAAATTAATGAGACCAACCGTAGCAATTGAAAAGAAAGATGACCATTTAAAATTACAAAATAATTTAAGGTAAAAAGAACAAGAATTACAAGAAAAAATACAAGAAGTAAACTGTAAGGCAAGTTCTAGTGCTACTCAAAAAGGACACAGGTATGTATATATCTCGGCTATGTAACACAATCACTAACAATATATTGGTTTTATATAATTTTACTATATGTCTGTCGGATCGAAATTAATTTCCAACATGTCGTTTTGATTAGGTGTCTATTTGGTCAAGATTCTATCTGGCCGAGAGTCCGTTATACCAGGTGTTGTTCTGACTAGACGTCCTTATGATAGCATGCCTAATTATCATACCTAATTGATTTGGATACACGTGAATATACATAGTGGACATGGTTGTAGAACTACAAAAACAGCGATTCTCAACAACTACCAAGCGTGGACCTAAGAGTAATTCCTCTAATTCCGAGAATCTCTCATAAATGGTACTGGCGGAATGCGAACAAACTGAAGAAATATATAAATAGAACAAGTAATTGTTATTGTTACTGTTGAACAGAATCGACATCATTGCACTTCGGGCAAACCCACGGGTGCTCAGTCTCCCTCAGTATATGTTGGAGAGTGTGAATGCTAACTGTTCTTGTAGCTCGCTGGTTGTAAACACGACGGATGCATCCTCTCATAAGTCCGTCTCTGTTAGCCTGAAGTTTCATGCCAAATTCCAACAGTCTTAACCTTGATGATTAACCTATTGCAGTGCCATTCTCTAACAGGTGATCATTAATTGTTCTCAGTATCTCTCCCTTATCCATATTCAGTGTCCCCACTGTTGGTGCTCTTGATGCTAGTATGACAGCTCTTTCATTACCGCGTACCCCTGCATGACCAGGACAGTAGATCCACACTACCTCCTGCAGATTCTAAGCTTCTATGGAGGTTTTCGATTCATGCCTTAGCCAACCATTTAGAACAAGCAAGAAAACAGGGAAACTCGAGATTTGTCAGTCTTAGAATATACGTGGCACATAAGAGTTATAAGCAGCATAGCTACAGTGGTATCCCAGTGCTCCGTAAGGATCGCAGAGGGAAATGATGAGGGCGCTGACTCGAAATAGGCCTCCACAAAACACACTAGACAACATAAATGGCAGAGAAGTAATAGGAGCTTCAAATATTTGAGTGTCGATCTCCAGAATAAATATTAAATAAATAAACTTTATACACATAAAGGTCACGTGTTTCAGG
This sequence comes from Oreohelix idahoensis, assembly GCA_024509875.1. NCBI lineage: Eukaryota > Metazoa > Mollusca > Gastropoda > Stylommatophora > Oreohelicidae > Oreohelix > Oreohelix idahoensis. The sequence continues at coordinate 97,532 of JAMPIV010019289.1, forward strand.
CGCTCGTGAGAAATAAAGAAGCAGAAAACTAGACAACAGAAAAACAACAGACGTGAGTGGCTTACCGGAGAATCAATTTATAGAAAGATATTGTTTTTGAATACCGGTGTTTTTTTTTTTTTTTTTTTTTTTGTGTTTCATTATGATTATGTAATCTTCCCCATTTTTCTTTGTATTAAAATATATTATTTGTATGTAACAAATTTTAATTTATACGTCAATGATTTTTTATTTTCTACGCTTCTTCCGTAAGCTTCACCAGACAATCAAAGAGACTCATGACACAAGAGAGGTAAAGAACCCCTGCCGTAGACAAATCTTGCAGAACTAGGCTCCACACTTTGAGAAACACTGCAGTAGACTGTATTAATTGCATATTTTAAAACAGGTGACAACAACATCACCGTTGTTATATTTGAAGTGGCTGTGACATATGGTTAAAAAAAAGACCCAGACCCTTTTTCGGAGCACATCCGCCGAAATTCCCAAAATTGTTGGTGCGTATATTCCGAAAGGCACATTCACATTAACACATCCGGGAAAAAACGGATAGACTTAATAAATTTAGCCAGCAGGTGGGCTTGAACATCAATTTAAAGAAGTCTGAGGTCATGACGCTCAATGTGAGCAACCCTGAGCCCATATCAGTAAGGAATCAGCAACTGGTACAGACAGATACCTTCACATACCTAGGAAGCATAGTAACACCAGACGGTGGGGCAGGCAAAGACATCAACATCAGAATGAATAAGGCAAGAACAACCTTCTTTAGCCTAAATAACATCTGGAAGTCCTCCCAATACAGCACAAGCACAAAATTAAGATTATACCAGAGTTGCGTGCTTTTTGTGCTTCTCTATGGTGCTGAATGCTGGAGAGTCACAGAGAAGGAAATGTCAAAATTGTCCTCTTTTCACACAACATGCCTAAGAAAAATTCACCGAATCTTTTGGCCGAATACCATCACCAACCAAGATCTGCTTACTCGTAGCAAGCAAGAGAACATGCACACCATCATAGCTGGCAGACGCTGGAGCTGGGTTGGTCATGTCCTCAGAAGAGACCCCGATGCCATCACAAGAACAGCTATGCTTTGGACCCCTGAAGGAAAGCGAAAGAGAGGCCGACCAAAAACAACTTGGCGGAGGACTGTGGAGGCTGAGATGCAAAGAATGAACCGGAGTTGGGGCACTGTGCGAAGGATGGCCACCGACCGTGCAAAGTGGAATCAATTTGTTGTTGCCCTACAAGACGCCACTAGGCGTGATGGCCACTGACTGCTTTGACGGTCGGTGGTTAAGGATCGAAGAAGAAGAAGAATATTCCGAAAGCGGATATAATTCATCTTCTCTAAATACCGAGTAAAAAAATAAAAATTCGACATGTCGCCAATGAACTTCGCTAAATAAAGAATCATAAATGATGTGAGGCGTTATCTTCGCCGTGGCCCTAGATAGAATAGGGTATAGAAGTCAACAGCCCTGTTTTTTACTGGGAGAAGATAGGTTTTAATCCCGCCCTTTGCTTGAGTACAGATTTTGATAATCTGAAATATTTAATCACGGGTCCATTATCTATTCGGTCCACTATGTCAACATCAGAACATGATTTTTTTTAATTAACCTATTTTAAGTTTTTATTATGAGAAATGTCGTATTCTTTTAAATGTGATAGTATACTTCATATGGGCAGTTATTTTGTTGTCTCTCTTTATGGAAAGACCACTTACATCTCTGCCGTAACATGTCCAGACCAAGATTGCCGTCTTCACTTTGGTTGTGACATGAGTCATTGCGCGCAGAAGACAGGGACGTACAAATTATTAAAAATTAATTAAAAATTAAAATTAAGCAAACATAAAACAATAACTATGTCTTCTTATGTTTATAGATTCTTCTTTCGTTGTGCCGAAAAGCTGTGCATGTTTTTGCTTCAACGCCGAGTCTGAATTGTGGCTGATTATTGTAATATGGCGCCTGTTTGTCAAATCCATGATCTCATGTGTTGCCCGTTTTAGGCATCATTGTCATCATTAGTATCCTTTAGCCTCCGGTAGATCAAAGGCCTACAATCATTTCACCCTAGAGTTATCCTGCCATGTACCATCAGTTCAATTTTTTCAATCTTCTTTATCCGTTATCACTGTCGTATATAACGGTAATGTATATTCTTACCTTTAGCTTCACTGATATTTGTCTGCACTGTCAATTAATTATATTAGATAGATTACCAGCAGAAAAGCTAAAATTATTTGTTACAAGTCATATGACATAAAATTATTCACATATATGGAGTTAAATGTATAAGTATGGTATTTGTGTGAACAAATAAATAGTGGCTTTCGTAGATTACATTTTTAACTATTCATTTCTTCATCATCATCGGCTGCCATCTCCACAACGAAGGTTGACTGTAATGAATCTTCAACGTCTTCTATCTCTTGTTTTGATGGTGTACTCTGATAGGCTTTTTCCCGTCCATCTCTTGATGTTATCTTCCTACTTATAGCGTTGTCTTCCCCTTGCTCGTTTGCCTTCAACTCTCCCTTCTGTTATGGTCTTCTGCTATTCGTTCATACAATAATACAAAACAAAAATTCAATAAGTATTTTAAAACAAGATAATTTTTAAAAAAAAATTGAATTCGCTCTTTAAAAAAAAAAAAAAAAGATCACTGCTAATAGGTCCGTCTTCATTGCTGCTCTCAAATCTGATTTGATTATTCTGACGGCAGAAAACAAACGTCCCACAGTGACTTGGGTGGGTGGTAACACTATGACAGTCAAAGCAGTATCTTGAATGATCTCGGGGTAACAGGGTACTTCATTTTGAGCGCTCACATTAGAAGTGCAGTCACATTTCTCAACCTCTTTAAGTGCTAGAAAATATAATGACAGAGCAGGATTTGCAGAACGCTTGCCCCTTCTAATTTTTACTGCAGAATACTTTTTTTTATATTTTTAACTCACAATTTAAAAAAAAACTTAAAGAACTGCTTTGAAATGTTATTTACATTTTTATTAAGTACCCCCCCCTCTGCCCTCCCCCCCCCCCCCTTTTTTTTTTGGCATGGATCAAACGTGGATCTGTCTTGGCTTAAGTCTCATAAAATTCGGAGTCGTGTCGGGATATTTTTACCGACCCTGACTCCATTTTAAAAAAAACTACTGACTGCACGACTCCCGACTCCACAGCCCTCTATTTAACAACGTGAATGGGGAGCCGCGCTAGCGTAGTGGTTACAACACCGCTCTGGCGACCGGGTGATACAGGATCAAACCCGGGCGACGGCATTTGAGGATTTTTCGTCGACCGGGATTTGGACTGGATTAACTCGAGACCTGGCGAGAACATTTGAAGAAGTGTCGTCGACAGGGACTGGCGGCTCCTGAGCCGACCCAGCTGCAATGGGTACCTCCGAAATCGGCGAGTATTTGCCTGAATGGCGAGGGACACCTGTCTCTGTACAAGAAATAAAGGGATACTCACGTAAAATCAATGTCAGGTTAGACATAAAAAAAATAATAACCTGAAATTTCGCCTCGAGTATTAGCGGGCGAACGCAAAAAAAAAAAAAAAAAAAAAACAACCAGGAAACAACATGAATTTAACTGAAACAGATAAAAATCTTCCCCAGATTCGTAACCAAGCTGATATCTCACTTAAGCTTTTCTTTAAGATAATAGCCAGCAAGAAATGACGATAAAGAACGATGGAGCGCGCTTTTCATTTCATGTCCTGTGGATGGCTCAATTTATCGTGGTTAATTGTTTTTCCTTTTTTTTCCTTTTCCTTTCCATTCCCTTCCATCGAGCAAATAAATTAATTTATTAAAACTCTGAGTAAGGTTCTAATTTAGTTTTTAACATCTTTTATCTAACTTCATATGAACTCTAAATATTTTTAGTGTTTCCAATTATCGCCGCTCAAAATCTTTATTTTCCCCTCATCATAGAGACGTGAAACTTTGCATTCAGCTCATTTTCTTGGTACATTTTAATCTATCAACCACTTTATTTTCTTTGCAATAGAATGTGTGCATAGTTATTTTCTGATTTTAGGGCATTTGGTAACGATAATAAAAATGAGTGAACCTGTCTGTGTGGCTAACTACACCCTCATTACCTCTTGAATTCATCAACACCCTTCCAGGGATTCCCCCTGTGGTGAAACTTCTTGAGAACCGAGCATTGCACACTAAGCTTGGAGGAGTAACTTGAGCTCCAGACGTAACTCTGTTTTATAACCTTGTTGGCTGCATGCAGGGGGATCTCACTATGATGGGCAAGGGGTGGGGGGGGGGCTGAGAAGTGAATCTGGGTAGTACGTGACAATTCCTTGAGAGAGTCCAGAACGAGAGCACATAATTTTAGTTCTGCGTATTTGGAAAGCCTCTTTGCATGGCGGGGAATGCAAAATATGCCACGCGCTTCTCCCTCTTCGCTTGGGACCAGATGTGATGATCATTTAAATGCCAGCCAAGCTGGAAAATCTGGAGCTCATGACTTCAACTCAACATCTTTCGGAATGGCAGGAAAGCCACAGGAAAAGCCTAGATCTACAGTGTAGATAATACCACGGAGTCTTCGCTGTGTTATTAGCTGCACAACAGCAAGAAGTCACAACTAAAAATTAGTTTTTTCCTTCCATTAGCAATCATCTTTGAATTAAATTTTCTACATGTAAAGAGTAAGCAAAATGTCGCTAGCCCACGTTTAAACACCAAATGCAAAGCTCGCAAGACAGTTGGTCATCATTAGAGGTGTGTTTAGAACAAATGAATAACTGACATAGTTATTTGAAGAATGACACTGCTTTAATCGGCACATCACCATTTGCCACCCGAAGCCCGCTCTCTCATATACGAAAACAGATTATATTAACAGCTTGTTTTTGTCCGTACTTTAATGGAGTTATTTCCATCTTATTTTATATTGTTTTAGTTATTATAAATAATAGGCTTGGTCAATGCCGGCCACAACTTGACAGAAATTTTAAAATAAGAAATGGGGCCGCATGCAAAGTTTCAGCTCTCTGCAAATAGTGGAATTTAGGTATTCTGAGCGTCAAAGATTTGAAACCGATAAATATTTTTTTTTTAAATGATTAAAAATTACAATTATAACAAATAGGAGAAATCTAGTTTTTAACTTTTCAGACGTGTCGGTACTCTTTACCGACTTGACAGTTCCATGAAACATTAAACTGGTATGTTTCGGTATGTTTTGTTAATTAGACGCTTCTTTCCTGTGAATATCCTGTATTTATAAACAGGAAATCACTCGAGTTTATTTTTAATTCAACAAGATGGAGGATATCGTTCAGGGAGTTGGTTTTATTCTACTGTTGTGTTTACCTATAGCAGTAAGTTTTGCATACGCTTGTTGCGATTTTTCATGTGACTAAATAATTATTATAATTTAGTCTGTGTCAGGAAAAATGTTAAACGATCATCCTTGAGAGATTAAAAGAGTCCATAGACAAGACAAGCAGGTTTTGGGCGAAACAGATCAGCTATCCACATGGAGAATAATAATGGAAAAAAAAGTCTAGAATGGAATTCACCTCGGTTGAAATAAAGAACAGTGAGCCGTCTGTTTGATGCAGCCTTAAAAAATAATTCAGAGACCCAGTAAAAAGGGGTAAGGGTTAGGAACCATAATCCTAACCCTAACGACGTGGGTGACTTTTTAGGATTGCGGCGAACGAGACATCGCACTATTGTTCATTTCAATTCTTACTTCTTTACATTGTACTTGTGGACTATGAAAAGACATTTTACAGAGAATCAGTTTGGACATTTATGAGGCATTACGGAGTCCCATTGAAAATCATTAATTTAATAAAGAAAACCAATGAAGATGTAACAAGTAGAGTTCTTCATGATGAACAACTTACAAAAAAATCAGAAGCGAGAGTGGGTCTGAAAATACACAGGGAGAAAACTAAGATAATGAGACTAAATGCAGGAAACAATAACAAGATTGTACTGGAAGAAATAGAATCATACATAAAGGCTACCTTGGCAGCAAAATGGACACAGTGGAGGGACAGACAGTGATACAATAAGAATGCAAAAGGCTAGAGAAGCTTTTATTGCATTGGTATGGAGATCAAAAGTGATCAGGTCCAACACAAAAATAAGAATTTTCAAATCAAATGCCAAATCAGTCCTATTGTATGGCTCTGAAACATGGAGAACAACAAAAATGCTACAGATTTTCATAAATGGATGCTTATGTAGAATAGAAGGATTGAAGTTGTATGACAGGATCACTAATGTGGAACTGATGACAAGAACTAGACAAGCGCCAGTGGAAGAAGAAGATGCAGGAGATGGAAAGGACACACAGTGAAAAAACCTGTTGGTAGCACTACCAGACAACCCTTGTTCTGGAATCCTGAGGTTAAGAGAGGCAGACAAAGACCAAAGAACACATAGAAAAGAGAACTGGAGACAGACATAAAGGGGATGAAGAAAGACCTTGAGTTGAAGACATGAGATAGGAAAGCTTGGCATAAATTTGTTGAAGGCCTGTGCTTCTTGGGAAGTTTAATGATGAAAGAAGAATACCTGCTAACATCACATTTTTAAAAATTAGTCTTAGAGTAGGACATGTTTTACATTTGTGCTGTACCAAATTTTGTTTTCCTGGGAAAGAGCTGCAGAGCTCCAAACTGGGTTACGGAAACTGAAGACAAATCTTGCTTTGTTTATCATGCTACTAACATCCTGGTTTATTTCTCCTTCTCTGTCAATGTTACTTCCCATGTAGATAAAGCTGTGCTATTATTCAGTAATCTAGCCTTTGATTTATATTGGATCTGTTTGCCTGTTATTTATTATCATTTCCTTTGTTTTATTTACACTGAGGTAGTCCTGGTTTTGCTGCATAACGGGTTAATCTGCCTTTTCCTATATGTCTTGTTGTTTATGTCATAGATCATGAGCAAAATCAAGTTCTAGCTTTTTTTGTTAAATGCCCCACCACTTCAGGGGGGAGCGGAAATGCCTGAAAGTGTACCATCATTATTTGTGTAACAATTTTTATTTGTTGTTGGGGGGTTTTGAATTCAGTGTTCTTTTAATTAATTTTTTTTGTTTTTTCAATTTAACAGAATGGATACGCCATTTGTGATGGGACAGTCTGTCACGGTATGTACAAACGTACTTACATACTTCTAAAGCATTTGATTTATTTCATGGTGCACTAAATTAACTCTTTGACTTCGCAATTATTTTCCACCCTGTGCCATAATTTTAAATTCATGATAGACTGAAAACAATGCTCAGAGAGTTGTTTTGGCACGGGTGTCAAATGTGACCAACGCTCTGAGCATTGTTCCGGAGTCAAAGAGTTAAGCTTAATTTACTGTTATTTACATGACATTTGTATTGAGTGCTTGTATTAATGAATATTTTATGGAGGCACCATTTGGTCCATAATGGTTTTGTGTGTGTGTGGGTGTGGTCTAAAAATGTCTTTATACTTGTAGTGTTGGTGTTTAAAATTCTTACTTACTTACTTAGTCGTTCCCCTTCTACCGTGAGTTGTAGAGGTTTGGAAGAGAGAGCGCCAGACCATTCTATCAGCTGTCTTCTTCCTGGCCTGGTTCCATTCTAGTCCTCGGTCCTTCAAAGATTGTCTAATGTTGTCCTCCCAGCGGACTCTGGGTCGTCCTGGAGGTCTGGATCCCTGGCTCTTTGTTTCCCATGCTTGTCGTGGTAGCCGATCTTCTCCCATTCTGCAGACATGGCCAAACCATCTTAGTTGGGACTGTTCTATTTGGGTCTGCAGCGGATGGGATTTTAGGCCTTGACGGATCGTCTGGTTGCGGACCATGTCTCTTCTTGTTACTTCAACCACTTTCCTCAGATACCTCATTTCTGAGGTTTGGATCTGGCTTTTGTGGGTTGTAGTCATTGCCCACGACTCGCATCCATATGTCAAGACTGGGACATAGGTGGAGCGGTATACAGCCATCTTCGTTTTCTTACCAACCTCTTTCTTGCTGAGGAATCCACGATTTATGGCCTAAAAAAGTCTCCCAGCCGCTGCTTTTCGAGTGGCCAACTCTTCTTTGATGCCTCCCTTTCGGTCTATAATAGCTCCGAGATATTTAAAGTGGTCGACCTGCTCCAGGACCTGTTCTCCCAACTTAGTCTGATGTTTTCTTTCTTCTCGTGATATCACCATGGATTTTGTTTTAGAGCTGCTTATGACCATCCCTCTCTTCTCCAGCTCTTCCTTCCAGACTTGCAGGTTGGATTGGAGATGTGCCTCTGATTTAGCAATCAGGGCAACATCATCAGCAAATGCCAGCTCCGAAATATAGACCTGTCTCATCTTCCAGTACCCCACTGAATACTTTCTTGTTCTCTCCTTACATGCCTTGATGACATCGTCCATAAGGAGTATGAAGAGGTAAGGTGATAGGATATCACCTTGTCTTACACCAGTGGTTGTCCTGAACTCTTCTGACTTATGGTTTGCTGTCCTCACATAATTTCTGCAAGACTTGTAGAAGCTCTGTATAGCATGAATCAGAGGTGCTGGAATATTCTTCCTTGCCAAACAGTCCCAAAGTTTGCTCCAGGGGACCCTGTCAAACGCCTTTTCCAGATCTATGAAACAAAGATGGATCTCACTCTTATACTCAAGGGCCTTTTCACTCAGCTGTCTGAGTGTGAAGATTAGGTCTTGAGTACTTCGGTTTGCTCGGAATCCGCACTGGACCTCATCCAATTGTGGCTCAGCTAGGCGTCAGAGTCTCTGCTCTAGGATTCTAGAGTAGATTTTACCAGGGACACTGAGAAGGGATATGCCTCTATGGTTTCCACATTGTCGATTGTCACCCTTTTTGAAAATTGGTGTTATGATGGCAATCTCCCAATCCTTTGGTATGGTCTTGTTGCACCATGCTGCCTGTAGGACCTTTAAGAGTAATAGGTCGCCTGATGCTCCCATGTACTTAACCATTTCTGGTGTTATACCATCATGCCCTGCTGCTTTGCCCATCTTGATTTTCTCTAGTGCTGCCCTCAGTTCTTCCATCTTTATGTCATCTTCACCATCATTGGTTTTCTCTTCTGTGCTAGTGGTTATCATTTCTGATGCTTCACCATGCTCACCATCCAGGAGTTCTGAGAAATATTCTTTCCATCTTTCCATTACTTCCTTCGGGGCAGTAAGCAATTTGCCTTGCTTGTCCTTTATAAATTTGAGAGGGCATTGTTTTTCTTTCCTCATGTTCTTTAGGGTCTTATAGAACAATTTCTGGTTTTCTTGTGCATCTTTTTCTAGCTTTTCTCCAAATTCTTCCCAGGACTTCTGTTTTGCTGCTAGCACTTTGTTCTTTGCTTCTGTTCTGAGTGTCACATATTCTCTATATTTTTCCATTTGTCCTGTTGTGTTTTTAGCTCCTAAGTATTGTTTCCATGCCATTTTCTTCTCTCTTATTTTCTCTTTGACTTCCTCTGTCCACCAAGGTGTCCTCTTTCTCTGGTTCCCAAGTCGGACTTCACCGCATGCTTCTGCAGCAGCTGTCTTTATGATATCCTTGAATTTATTCCAGAGGGTTTCCAAGTCATCAGGTCGTTCTTCTGTGTTGCTCACTGCTGTAGCAATAAGCCCCTGATATCTGGTCTTAATTTCTGGCTCTCTCAGCTTGTAGGTCCTAATGCTCATTTCTCCTGCTCGTTTACTTGGTTTCTTGTGTGATGTTGGGCAGTTCCTAGGCTGAGCAACTCTTTCAGTTGTTCGTTTGATTGTTAGCAGGTAGTGATCACTTCCAATCTCTGGCCCCCTCCAGACTCTTGCATCTCGGACATATCTGAATGAGCTTCTCCGAACAATGGCATAGTCGATCACTGACTTCTCATTCTTGGTTGGTTCACATCTAGTGTATGCATGTATGCGCTTATGGGGGAACTTTGTGTTTGTAATGATCAGATTCTGCTCACTGCAGAATCTAAGGAGTCGCTTTCCATTGTCATTGAGAGTATCTTCTCCATATCTTCCGATAACTCCACCCCATCTAGCATGGTCATTTCCAACTCTGGCATTTAAAATCTCCGAGCATAATAACTTCATCTAGGCAGTCATCCACTGTCCTTTGAAGCAGCTCGAAGAATTCCTCCTTGACCTCTGCTCTCTCATCCTCATTTGGCCCATACACTATGACCAGGTTGACTATGGTTTCTCCTTTTAGTTTTACAACCATAATGCGCTCTGAGACAAAGTTCCATCCCTTGATACTATCTTTTTGATTTTGGGCCACAATGCAACCCACGCCCCCTTTAGCTCTTTCAGATATGGGTACACCACTGTAGAGCAACGTGTTGCCATCGAGATCCATGACTCCTTGTCCTTTTTTCTTCGTTTCCGTTATAGCCAGGATTTCTAGTTTTGCTTTCCTCATCTCTTCCAGCTCCTCTTCCTTCCCATTTATACTTCTTGTGTTCCAAGTTCCATAAGTCGTAGTCCGTAGTCCGTTCCAGTTCGTCGCCTTTAGAATCAGTCCGGTTTTCTCTCTTGTAGTTCGCGTAATCATGATTTAAAGCAAACAGGTGATTGGCCTGTTGTGCCTTTGCATGGTGGAGGGGCTGCCTCCTTACGGCCTCCATGCAGGCCGCCCTCCTCCTTTTTCATCCGGGCTTGGGACCGGCATAGGCGGAGTTGTGTTTAAAATTCACTGACAGTTAATGGAGAAACTGTAAGGTGATGAGAGGAGACAGACTACCAGCTTTATAAGACAGATAGATTTGCTTATTGGAGTGTGAACCACAAAGAACTGACAGGTGAATTCACTATACTAGGCCCAGTGTTATCAGGTGGGGTGACCAGTTTTCTTCCTCGCTGCCTTTGCCTTCCCGAACTCAAGAGCACAGTTAGGTACTCATTTACAGCTGGGCAGACTGGCGTGACGCATCAAGGATTCGATCCCAGAACCCAGTAACTTTGCCTCTAGAAGGCAAGCGCTCTAACCACTTAGCCAGTTGGACACTCATATGTAAATACAGGGTATAAATATTGCAAAAAAATGTCTAGTATCCATACAAGATTGTTCTTGTTCAGGAATCAAACAGGGCAAAGGAGCTGCGCTGATGTAATGGTAACCACACTGCGCTGGCAATTGGGTGATCCAGGTTCAAGCCCGGGCAAAGGACATTTGAAGGAGTTTCGTCAACCTGGACTTGGACTGGATTAATTCGAACCCTGGGCGAAAACATTTGAAAGAGTATCATTGACCAGGGACTGGCGGCTCCTGAGCCGACCCAGCTCTAATGGGTACCTTCCGAAGACGGCGAGTATCTGCCTGAATGGCGAGTGGACACCTGTCATTGTACAGGAAAAAAAGGGATACTCACATAAAAATCAGTCTCATGTTAGATATACTAACCGGAGATTCCCGCCTCGAGTAATAGCCAGCGTACGTTAATAAAAAAAATAAAAACACGACAAAAGAAATAGAGGGAGGCCCAGAAAACAATTACAGAGGAAAGAACTGGAGATGGACATGGCAGATAGAGAAGACATGGAAAGAACTTGGACAAGTGGTTCGAGATCGAAGGATTTGACATTAACTAATGAAACGCCAGAGTTCCTTACAGAGCTAAAAGGTCAAGAAGAAGAAGAGTTTTTTGCTGATTTCAGTCCTTGCTTGGCTGAGAGACTTATTTACTTACTTGCGACTAGGTAAAGGTAGTCCCATCACAGGTACTGCTGTAGGGGAGCGAGGTGTTAGTGACTTCATCAAACTAGGTCCAGCATCAAGAGGTGGAATGACCAGTTCCCTTCCTCACTGCCTTTTCCTCAAAGTCAGGTACCCATTAACAGCTAGGTAGACTGGAGCATGTCCGTGTCGTAATTCAAACCTGGCACCTTTGCCGCAAGAGACCAGCGCTTTAACCACTGTCAGTCAGACGCTTTACTTGCGACTAAGTTAAAAAGAAAAAAAAGAGGTCATACCAGATTTTATTTGTATAATATTGATTGTGAGATAATAGTGAAAGAAGTAATGTCCTAGGATATTGTTCATGTTATTGTGTATATTAGTAAAATCAGCATTGCCCGCTTGAAAATACCAAGTTTTCTTTCCGTTCCATCCTCTGCCTTACACACTCATGCACATACAGGCACATACACACACTCCCTTGCTCAGCCTGTTTCACACATACCCAAAGATTTGGACAGTGTAGTGCGGTTAAATGTTTTTGTTTAAAGACTCGAGCAGTGTTTTACTGGTACTTATATTTATCTCAGGGACCAGTGCATACTGCTGTCGGCTGGCTGATAATAGAATCGGATGTTGCTGGAACACATATGTCTATCAGTTGTGGTGTAAGTAACCTGTGATATTGTAATCTAGACCAATTGACTTCATCATTTTTTTTATTGCTTCATGCGCACTTAAAGTGGGCTTGAGAAACTCATGCACCCAGAATGTCTGGTGAAATGTAAGTAAATAAATAAAAAATTATATGGTGGCTTAATTCACAGATAAGATTGGGAGTGGGATATCTTCATTTAGTGATGTCTCTTGACTAATCACATCATGTGTTCCATTCATTTATCTTTTTGCTACTTCAACTTGTGATGTATGGAGCCACCACTGCAGGTAATTCTTTCCTTACTTTTATCTTTGTGTTCTTTGATCTGAAGCCCTTATATGTCCAGTCTGTTCCCTTCCTCTGTCTACTCAGTCATCATTTGTGGCAAGAAAATTGGAATGGGATAATATCAACTGCATGGAGATTTTTTAAACTTTTGTGGATGTTGTCGTGGAATATTCTAATCCACATATATAAATTATTAGGTAAATATGAAGCCTAACAAATAAAATTAATAAAGAGAAGAGCAATGGTAAAATAACAGTGCTGTCACAAAGAATGTACTAGAAATCCCCCTTGTTTTATGCTTCGTCTGCAAATTGTAACGCTTTCACGTTGATAGTGAAAGCTTACTGTATTATTACCCGCTTTCTTCAATGAAACGTGTGCTGCATTTCTAAGAAAAACATTGAGAGGCCCTGCGTAATGACCTAAATTAATCCTAACATTAATTATATTACGTTACCAAAACGAACGAACAGATGGACTCAAATATAGAGAGAGAGAGAGAGAGGGGCGAATAAAACCGGGAACGCATGCAACACGCGTCGCGCGATACACAAATGCTGCCATCACGCGTGTAAGTCTACATGCACTAATTGTTTTTCAGACGGACAGTGATAAAATACACTACCCTTTCCCAGAGTTAGGTTTATAAATCAAAAAAAACTCTTATTAGGAAAGACAACATTAGATGGGTTTACGGTTGAAAACATAACAGTACCCAGACAGCACATCTTCGAAACAGGAGGTAGAAAATACATATTTTGAACGCAGCCACGTAGCTCTTTCAAATTGGTATATTTGGGTTCCTTAGGGCTTGCTGACAAATAATATGTAAAACGTTACGCAAATAGTCCAGGAATTAATAAATTATACCCAAAATAAAATAGTGAGGATGCCTGACAGCATGGAATCATTTCTGCTCATAAAATTTTTTTTATAACGTGTTTGAAAAAACCTCACGTTACAGAATTAGCCTACCATGTAAACTCCAAATTGATTGGAGCGCAACAAATGAAAGCCTAACCACGATTGGTCGGGCTATAAATACTATCTTTCGTTGTTAGGGGAGACGGGAAAAGGTAACATTTTTTCAAACACTTGTCGAAACGTGGCTCATTGGCCAGTCTCACTGATATACACACTTGGGAGCGTTAGTTCGAAACCACTTGTTTAAATAAGCTTGATAAAGCATCAGTGCGTTGAAGCCAGCTCACAATTTTGCTAAAATAAAAGCCTGGAACATAAGCAGATGGAAATTTGTGCCAGTAATTGTGCCAGAATTCATTGCTAATCAACGTATCTGTGTTTATTTCCATGAAATTGTGGTAAGCTTGAACCATTCAGTATCTTTTAATGAAAATTGAATGTAAATTGTTAATTTATGCCTGTATATATATGTGTAGTTCAGTGGCAAACAAGAGATAAAGCCTATAATGCTCCAGCCTGAACAGAGGGTGTCGGAGGGAAGTAAAACGGCATGGAATGGCCAAATAGTACACTGACACCTAGATGATTGACTAGAAAGAAATAATGCTGGAATTGCAGAGGCGTAGTAACCATTAAGGAGGTTAATGCTGGTATAAAGTACTTCAGAATGAAGCTGACAGTTGGCCTAACGCTCTGAACTCAATGTTTGTGCTGTATTGTGATCAGTGTAAAAGAGAGTATAAGTTAGTTATGAAGTAGAAGGTACATCCTTCTTGATTTCAGGGACAGTGGTCTTGATGGTACTGAGCAGCACCTGGTCAGAGCTTTGCTGAATCCAGTGTCGGACAGCATACTCCTTGGTCCTTTTAGCTATCAGTGAGGTGTCTCCAGAGCCCAGAGGAGAATTCGAGCAGAGGAGTCCTTTCCTGCCGCCATCACACCAGATAAGCTAACTTGGCCAGCTGAGCTCAACATTATGTCCCCTCATCTTGAAATGACTTTATAAAATTAACATTAAGAGGGGAATTTAATTGTCTTAATATCAGGAACTGAGAACATCTCCAATACTAGTCCCAAAAGACAAACTATTGAAGTCATGATGACAAATACCAACAGAGCTTGAACAAAACAAAACCAGTATTACCTCATTTTACTACTACACAACTGACACACATAGAATATTTGTAATAATATATGTCACTACAATATTCATATTAAATACATTCTGTACATAACTTGTAATTTAAATTGATTGTGATTCCTGGTTCCCTTGTAGTTGAATCAGGACACATATTCATTCATGCCAGTAATGAATACATATTGTTATTTGAAAAGTTACGAGTGTCTCCTGTAAGATATTCTCATAGAGTGTTATATGTATGTGAGTGTCACAGTGTTGTCAAGAGTAGTGGATTAAATTAAATTGTTTATCTGTCGGTTGTTGTGACTTACACTTCATCATACACATACCCTAGACACATAACGTAGTCATCACACTATTCCAGAATAATTCTGACTGAGATATATAGATATGTGGTAGCAAGTAAGGTTATATATAATACACTACTCTTATTAGATATATATATACCTTCACAGCTGATCTCAGTCAGTACACTAAGTCCCCTATAAATATTTATAACATCCCACTTCACCACATATATTGGGGTCTCGCTCTTGGGATTTTGAATCTTTCCCTATTAAAAAATATTGGGGGTAATTCACTTCAGGGAATATAAGAATTAAAAGGTATCCTTGGGTGGAATTAAATAAGGTTGAGCTCACGGTGCCTGTGTTGTCCATTAGAGATTGAATTGTTGGTTAGACATTGTATAAATTTACATGATAGACAATGGCGGACCTGGCCAAATTTCGATCTGCTGCGGTTCAGACTGCAAAAGAGTTAGGATTAGATGGGCAAGTTATGGTTGCCTATGTCACGACGGAATGTGACAAATTTATTGAACGTGAAGAAAGAAGGTTTGAAGCCGAAAGAAAGTTAGAGGCTGACAAGGAAATTAAGAGGTTGCAGATTGAGGCTGAGGCTAAGAAATTGGAGGCAGAAAGAGAAGACAAACGATTGGCTGCAGAAAGGGAAGAGAAGAAATTAGCTGCAGAAAGGGAAGAGAAGAAATTAGCTGCAGAAAGGGAAGAGAAGAAATTAGCTGCAGAAAGGGAAGAGAGAAATTAGCTGCAGAAAGGGAAGCAGAAGATAAAAGATTACAAAGGGAACATGAGTTACGACTAAGGGAGTTTGAGTTTCAAGGCCATGCTCCTGAAAATGGTGCCAGTCCCTTTGCCTCTGATGCCACTGCTAGCCAAGGAGCCTCAACCTCAGCTATGAATTTTCATTTAGATCATTTTGCTGAGAAAGACGATGATATAGAGAGCTACCTAAATAGGTATGAACTATTAGCTACCACGTATGGGTTAGAGAGAGAAAGGTGGAGCTTAAAGTTATCTCAGGGACTTCGTGGGGCAGCTTATGAAGTTTTTGCAAAAATGAGCAGAGGTGATCAGGAAAATTATGACATGCTAAAGCAGGCTCTTTTGTTAAGGTATGAAAAGAATGCAGAATTCTATAGAAAAAAATTTAGGAATGCTAAACTACTGTCAGGTGAAACCTATCACCAGTTCTCTGCACGAATAGAGACATACTTGGAGAAATGGACTTCTCTGGGAAAACCCAAGATCTTAAGGAAATGGTCCTTATAGAGCAATTAAGAGAGTCCATGGCTCCAGACCTGAGAAAGTTTCTCATGGAACAAGGTGCAGAGAGGCTGGATGAGTTGCTAAATGTTGCTGAAAGGTATCAAGCAGCTCAAGCAGAGGTAACAGGTAATAAAAAGAAACAGGTGGACAACTTTAGGGCACCACAGAACTTTAATAAATTTGATCCTAAGGATCAAAATAAAGGTAAGCACCAATTTGATAGGCCACGGTATGAAAATAAAAATAAATTCCCACAATTCGATGAAAGGAAATATGATGAAAGAAAATCTTTCACCCAAGGAAAAAGGTGGTGTAAGAATTGTCAGATGGACAATCATGACACTGACCGTTGCAGAAGGAAACCTGTGTATATGGCAACCCTTCAGGTCAGGTCGACCTCAAGACAGGAGGAGGATATTATGTTAGATACCACTCCAGAAGAGATGAGGAAGGCACAGGCTGGGGATAAAACACTCAAGCCTTGTTTCAGAAAATTGTCAACTTGTCATACAACTCCAGGCAAGGGAGATTTTTACATGAAAAACAAGTTGATGTATAGGAAGACTGGAGCTAGAGCCAAAGGTCACGGACAGCTGGTTCTTCCAAAAAGATATAGGGCAGACTTAATAAGGAGCCTACATGTGAAACCAGATGGGGACCATGAGAAGATAGGTACCATCATTCAAAAGGTGGCTCACAATTATTATTGGCCCAAAGCAAGATGGGACATTGAGAATTTTTTAGAAAGGTGTAGCATAGCACATGAGGGAACACCCACAAGTGGGAACATGGATCAGGACCTGGACACGCCACGGGGCAAAATTAGGCCTGATAATAAAAAGAGAAATAGATTTGATAAAGTGGACCAAATGGAATGGGAAGCCCCTTTTCACGGACAAGCTTCACTTAACTGTTTTACAATGGCCACTATGCGGAGAGTGCAAAAAGATGTCTTACCCCAGGATAAGCCGAAAATCCCTCAATCGGACTTAAACAAACTGGAGGAAGAGGATTTAGAGAGGAAATCTCTCATCAAGAATTTTAAGTGGGGAGACAGCCCCAAGAGAAAAATTGGTAGCGGTCGTTTTGTGCATGATAATTCTGGGAGGAAAAATCATCACTATAAAGCTTCGAGTGGAAGAGACCATACCGGTGCATGGACAAATAGGTCCACACAATTAAAGGTCCATATGTAGCTTTGTTAAGAACGTGGACTGATGAAAAGGCAGAGGAAAACATTACATCTTCATACCAGTATGTGAATGAGCTGACCACTCGGTTAAAAACTGGCTGGAAACTTGCCAATGAAAATTTGAAACAAGCCAGGAAGAAACATGCTGCCTATTATAACAGGAAGGCGAAAGACAGAAATTTGGCTGTGGGAGAGAAAGTGCTGCTTCTTTTGCCTGAGAGCCAGAATAAGTTACAAATTGGATGGCAGGGTCCATATACAGTTTTAGAGAGGGTGTCTAGAACAAATTATAAGATAGATAAGAAGGGAAAAGAAAAAATCTATCATGTGAATCTCCTGAAGAAATATTTGGAAAGAGAACATCAGGAAGAGACACACTTGTTGACCTTGTCCATCGCCATGGAGATGAAAAAGGAACCACTTTCATCATTTGAATATCCATTACACCCCTGTGAGACAGCAGCACAGGTGAAAATCAGTACACATTTAACGAAAACTCAGAAAGAGAGAGTGCAACAGGTTCTAAATAATCATGCAGAGGTGTTAACAGACCGACCAGGACATACAAACCTATTGGAATATGATATGAAACTGATAGACCCCACACCTGTCTGTATGAAACCATATTCGATTCCGTTTGCTAAGGAGAAAGCTTTGAAGGAAGAGATAGACTATCTGTTGAAGGAAGGAATTATTTCGCACAGTGAGTCTTCGTATAGCTCCGGTGTTGTACTTTTAAGGAAGCCCTCTGGAGAACATAGACTCTGTATAGATTACAGGAGACTGAATGCTATTACAGAAGGACAGGTGGATCCATTGCCGGATACAAATCAGCTGTTTGCCAGACTAAATAAAGCTAAATATTTCTCAAAAGTGGATCTGAGTAAAGGATACTATCAGATTCCAGTAAAGCCTGAGGTTAGACCATACTTAGCTTTTAGTACCTCAGAAGGACACTATGAGTTTAATAGATTGCCATTTGGATTGAAGAATGCGCCTAGTGTCTTCTCTAGAATGATGAGAAAATTATTGGATCCTCTGAATAATCCCTGTATAACAAATTTTATGGATGATATCCTTATAGCAACAGAAACATTTGAGGAACACATTGACTCTCTGAACATGCTGTTTAATCGACTTAGGGAGGCAAATTTAACAGCCCGACCAACCAAATGTTGCGTTGGATGTAAAGAATTGGAATTTTTGGGACACACAGTTTATCAGGGAAATATGACCCCTGACCCAAAGAATTTAGAAAAACTACAGAAAGCCCCGAGACCACAAACCAAGAAGGACGTGAGATCCTTTGTCTCATTATGTGGTTTCTACCAGAAGTATATCAAAAACTTTAATTCCATATGTGCCCCGTTGACTGAATTGACACGTAAAGGACTTCCAGATCGCATTACATGGACACCACAATGTGAAATGACTTACCAAGAATTGAAGGAAAAGCTCACAAGTAAACCCATTTTGAAATTACCTGACTTAAGTCAAGAATTCATAGTAAGGACGGATGCAAGTAATATTGGGTTAGGTGCAACTCTACTACAGAAATCAGATGCATTGGATGGGGAATTGAGCCCAGTGGCATATGCTAGCAGAAAGTTGAATAAAGCTGAAATCAACTACTCAACTAGCGAAAAAGAATGTCTTGCAGTAATATGGGCAATAAAGAAATTCAATATTTATCTATATGGGAAGGCATTTAAGTTGCAAACCGACCACAAACCTTTATCGTTTCTGGCACAGGCTAAGCATGAGAACTCTAGGTTACTCCGATGGTCTTTACTTCTGGCTCCATATAATTTTAGCATTGAGTATATATCTGGAAAAACCAATTTGGGAGCGGATTTTTTAAGCCGTCATCCGTGTGATGAGAATCACCGTAAACACCAGAAATAATAATGAATTTCTCTATGTGTATATAGAATAAAGGACTGACATATAATGTCTGTTTTAAGAGGGGAGGTGTCGTGGAATATTCTAATCCACATATATAAATTATTAGGTAAATATGAAGCCTAACAAATAAAATTAATAAAGAGAAGAGCAATGGTAAAATAACAGTGCTGTCACAAAGAATGTACTAGAAATCCCCCTTGTTTTATGCTTCGTCTGCAAATTGTAACGCTTTCACGTTGATAGTAAAAGCTTACTGTATTATTACCCGCTTTCTTCAATGAAACGTGTGCTGCATTTCTAAGAAAAAAACATTGAGAGGCCCTGCGTAATGACCTAAATTAATCCTAACATTAATTATATTACGTTACCAAAACGAACGAACAGATGGACTCAAATATAGAGAGAGAGAGAGGGGCGAATAAAACCGGGAACGCATGCAACACGCGTCGCGCGATACACAAATGCTGCCATCACGCGTGTAAGTCTACATGCACTAATTTTTTTTTCAGACGGACAGTGATAAAATACACTACCCTTTCCCAGAGTTAGGTTTATAAATCAAAAAAAACTCTTATTAGGAAAGACAACATTAGATGGGTTTACGGTTGAAAACATAACAGTACCCAGACAGCACATCTTCGAAACAGGAGGTAGAAAATACATATTTTGAACGCAGCCACGTAGCTCTTTCAAATTGGTATATTTGGGTTCCTTAGGGCTTGCTGACAAATAATATGTAAAACGTTACGCAAATAGTCCAGGAATTAATAAATTATACCCAAAATAAAATAGTGAGGATGCCTGACAGCATGGAATCATTTCTGCTCATAAAATTTTTTTTTATAACGTGTTTGAAAAAACCTCACGTTACAGAATTAGCCTACCATGTAAACTCCAAATTGATTGGAGCGCAACAAATGAAAGCCTAACCACGATTGGTCGGGCTATAAATACTATCTTTCATTGTTAGGGGAGACGGGAAAAGGTAACATTTTTTCAAACACTTGTCGAAACGTGGCTCATTGGCCAGTCTCACTGATATACACACTTGGGAGCGTTAGTTCGAAACCACTTGTTTAAATAAGCTTGATAAAGCATCAGTGCGTTGAAGCCAGCTCACAATTTTGCTAAAATAAAAGCCTGGAACATAAGCAGATGGAAATTTGTGCCAGTAATTGTGCCAGAATTCATTGCTAATCAACGTATCTGTGTTTATTTCCATGAAATTGTGGTAAGTTTGAACCATTCAGTATCTTTTAATGAAAATTGAATGTAAATTGTTAATTTATGCCTGTATATATATGTGTAGTTCAGTGGCAAACAAGAGATAAAGCCTATAATGCTCCAGCCTGAACAGAGGGTGTCGGAGGGAAGTAAAACGGCATGGAATGGCCAAATAGTACACTGACACCTAGATGATTGACTAGAAAGAAATAATGCTGGAATTGCAGAGGCGTAGTAACCATTAAGGAGGTTAATGCTGGTATAAAGTACTTCAGAATGAAGCTGACAGTTGGCCTAACGCTCTGAACTCAATGTTTGTGCTGTATTGTGATCAGTGTAAAAGAGAGTATAAGTTAGTTATGAAGTAGAAGGTACATCCTTCTTGATTTCAGGGACAGTGGTCTTGATGGTACTGAGCAGCACCTGGTCAGAGCTTTGCTGAATCCAGTGTCGGACAGCATACTCCTTGGTCCTTTTAGCTATCAGTGAGGTGTCTCCAGAGCCCAGAGGAGAATTCGAGCAGAGGAGTCCTTTCCTGCCGCCATCACGCCAGATAAGCTAACTTGGCCAGCTGAGCTCAACATTATGTCCCCTCATCTTGAAATGACTTTATAAAATTAACATTAAGAGGGGAATTTAATTGTCTTAATATCAGGAACTGAGAACATCTCCAATACTAGTCCCAAAAGACAAACTATTGAAGTCATGATGACAAATACCAACAGAGCTTGAACAAAACAAAACCAGTATTACCTCATTTTACTACTACACAACTGACACACATAGAATATTTGTAATAATATATGTCACTACAATATTCATATTAAATACATTCTGTACATAACTTGTAATTTAAATTGATTGTGATTCCTGGTTCCCTTGTAGTTGAATCAGGACACATATTCATTCATGCCAGTAATGAATACATATTGTTATTTGAAAAGTTACGAGTGTCTCCTGTAAGATATTCTCATAGAGTGTTATATGTATGTGAGTGTCACAGTGTTGTCAAGAGTAGTGGATTAAATTAAATTGTTTATCTGTCGGTTGTTGTGACTTACACTTCATCATACACATACCCTAGACACATAACGTAGTCATCACACTATTCCAGAATAATTCTGACTGAGATATATAGATATGTGGTAGCAAGTAAGGTTATATATAATACACTACTCTTATTAGATATATATACCTTCACAGCTGATCTCAGTCAGTACACTAAGTCCCCTATAAATATTTATAACATCCCACTTCACCACAGATGTCACAACTGTCGAGAAGTGCAGTGAACTGCTCTTAAAGCAAGAACTTAAATAAAATAATCAGGACACAGGATTAAAGCATTTACATAGAAAAACATTTAAAACATATGGTTAGAGTATGACAAAGATGTGAACAGGGGACCAAGTAGAGATAACGGAGAAGTTACTGTACTTCGACTTGTGATAATTAATTTTTAGAAGACTTCAAGAAAATAAGAGACATGAAAAGAAAAAAAAATATTCCAAATGCAAGGAACAGAACTAGAAAGATCTGTCAAAACCTAACCTGATCAAGACACATTTTTTCCCCTTGTTTTTTCCTTTAAGTGTTAATAGTTCTTACAAGTGTGGCCGTTTGACCAACCACTTGAGCATTTATTCATGCTAGAGTCTAGTCATAATAATTAAATATAAAACTACCATTCACTATATAAACAAGCAAGATTTTTTAAACAAATATAAAAATACTCCAGACAACTTAGAGCAGGGTGAAGCTAACTGTAAATTTTGGGTAACAAGCCACGTGACAAATTCGGCGGCAGTTGGCATAGAGACAGCTACAATCACGCGGTGAGAACATGATGTTTGACCAATAATTTATCAAATAGAATGAGCCCCAACCAATAAAAATGTAGCCAGCTCAGCCACTACGAAAATTGTCAGCAAGTAATTTTTACCTGCAGTTAGTTCTGGAAAAACGTACCATGTAGAAGGACATTCAATGCCTATCCAACTCACAGTTGAGGTTCTCAACAAGATGATGATCATTCATCTATGTGTATTTTTGCACAAAGAGGTTTATCCAGCTAAATGTGCAAGTAAGTAGTTGACGATTCGCCTGTCGTTTTGTATTTCAGCATACATTTATAAGAATGAAACCATACTAACACAAGTGAGACAGAAAAAATGGAGGATTTGAAACTGAAAGTAAACCAGATGGCTATTAAGATAAAACTGCTGAAGGAAAGCAAATGCGTAGATATGATTATCCAGGACAAAGGAAAAGTTGTGGTTGGAGGAGAATTTTGCTAAACATCTTGGATTTTGTATTCTGCATGAAAAGAAGATTAGCCAAGATTTATAGGATGTACCAAAGGCCTAATTGTTTTGTACATTGGTTGTCACTGTTTTGACCAACTTACTGTTGAATAAAATTCATCTTTTCGGACCAGGCAGTTGAAGAATTATTGATGTTTGGATAACGTAGATGTCATTGTCATTTTTCACATATCACAACCACTAATGCTTTCCATGCATAACACCTGTAAGAGGAAGGGAACGAGCCTAAAACACGGATAGGGTCTAAGTAATTAACACCTCTGGCAGGCTATAAGCCAGTACATACTACCAAGACAAACTTAGACATGTATTAAATAAGAAAACACCAGAAATGGTTAAGTACATGGGAGCATCAGGCGACCTATTACTCTTAAAGGTCCTACAGGCAGCATGGTGCAACAAGACCATACCAAAGGATTGGGACATTGCCATCATAACACCAATTTTCAAAAAGGGTGACAATCGACAATGTGGAAACCATAGAGGCATATCCCTTCTCAGTGTCCCTGGTAAAATCTACTCTAGAATCCTAGAGCAGAGACTCCGACGCCTAGCTGAGCCACAATTGGATGAGGTCCAGTGCGGATTCCGAGCAAACCGAAGTACTCAAGACCTAATCTTCACACTTAGACAGCTGAGTGAAAAGGCCCTTGAGTATAAGAGTGAGATCCATCTTTGTTTCATAGATCTGGAAAAGGCGTTTGACAGGGTCCCCTGGAGCAAACTTTGGGACTGTTTGGCAAGGAAGAATATTCCAGCACCTCTGATTCATGCTATACAGAGCTTCTACAAGTCTTGCAGAAATTATGTGAGGACAGCAAACCATAAGTCAGAAGAGTTCAGGACCACCACTGGTGTAAGACAAGGTGATATCCTATCACCTTACCTCTTCATACTCCTTATGGACGATGTCATCAAGGCATGTAAGGAGAGAACAAGAAAGTATTCAGTGGGGTACTTGAAGATGAGACAGGTCTATATTTCAGAGCTGGCATTTGCTGATGATGTTGCCCTGATTGCTAAATCAGAGGCACATCTCCAATCCAACCTGCAAGTCTGGAAGGAAGAGCTGGAGAAGAGAGAGATGGTCATAAGCAGCTCTAAAACAAAATCCATGGTGATATCACGAGAAGAAAGAAAACATCAGATTAAGTTGGGAGAACAGGTCCTGGAGCAGGTCGACCACTTTAAATATCTCGGAGCTATTATAGACCGAAAGGGAGGCATCAAAGAAGAGTTGGCCACTCGAAAAGCAGCGGCTGGGAGACTTTTTCAGGCCATAAATCGTGGATTCCTCAGCAAGAAAGAGGTTGGTAAGAAAACGAAGATGGCTGTATACCGCTCCACCTATGTCCCAGTCTTGACATATGGATGCGAGTCGTGGGCAATGACTACAACCCACAAAAGCCAGATCCAAACCTCAGAAATGAGGTATCTGAGGAAAGTGGTTGAAGTAACAAGAAGAGACATGGTCCGCAACCAGACGATCCGTCAAGGCCTAAAATCCCATCCGCTGCAGACCCAAATAGAACAGTCCCAACTAAGATGGTTTGGCCATGTCTGCAGAATGGGAGAAGATCGGCTACCACGACAAGCATGGGAAACAAAGAGCCAGGGATCCAGACCTCCAGGACGACCCAGAGTCCGCTGGGAGGACAACATTAGACAATCTTTGAAGGACCGAGGACTAGAATGGAACCAGGCCAGGAAGAAGACAACTGATAGAATGGTCTGGCGCTCTCTCTTCCAAACCTCTACACCTCACGGTAGAAGGGGAACGACTAAGTAAGTAAGTAAGTATTAAATAAGAAAAGGAAAAGGAAGATTTACACAAATAAAGTAAGCACCACGGTTACATATAACCATAATTGGTGCCTTGGAACCAGTTCTAACAATTTGATACACTGCATCCCTGCGACACAAGCCTTGCATCATGTCACATACAGGACGAGCAGTTAGCTGAATGCCACAGTAAAAAGTAGAATCAGGGACACACAAAGGCAAGCACAGAAATAAAATTAAAGACAGAATTAAGGATGAAGTAAGAGGCCCATTGCAGATGTTGGTGTGACAGTAACATGTGATGATGTTTCTAAGTACAATTTTACAAACCCTTCTGCATTTGGTACCATCTGTTAGTGTTTAACAAACATTTCTTCTTTTTATTTTATTAATAAACAGGGTTCTGGATTATTTGGATAGTACTTTTCTTCCTGGTTCTTGCCTGCTCGCTGGCATGCTGGCGTCGTAGAAGAGCTCAGTATCGTTATGTGGTAATGAGCGGTTCAGAATACCCAAACTATGGAACTGTTGTTCACACGAGAAGTGACAGCACAGCATACAGTACACCACCTGGATACTACCCCACTTCTGTACAAGCAGGATCTTCTGCTCCTGTGCCACCCCCAAATTATACTGGTTCAGAGGTAACCGCAGTTATCATCATCATCAGCACCATTCAGCTTCCCATTGACCACAGGTCTTCAATAAAAACTTGCCAAGCCCTCCTATCTTGTACCATCCATTCAACGTCTTTCCATGACTTATCTATCCCTTTCATGTCTGCCTCCAGCTCTCTTCTCCATGTGTTTTCAATTGACAGTACTTGGTTTTATCTCTTATATTCTGAAAATCTGGTATGTAGGGAGGGAGAAAAAAAAAAGAAACTGAAGGAATCTGATCATCCGAAGTAGTCCCATCATCCCATTCCCTCACAAATTAGTGTTCCAGCCCTTTACATTTGGGAGAGTGGGATAGAGAAGACACTTTGATCATGTCTCTTCAGTGTCATCCTTCTGTTGATTGTCGCCTGCACTGAGAAGTGAACCCATTCCAAAAAGTAAGAAAGGTTGAAAGAAACAATGGTATTGGTACCGAGGTCTGTACATAAGTTCTTGAATTTTTTTTTTAATGCCATTGCGGCTACATATGGCCAGTTTAGGGACCCTGGACCATGACTGTATTTACGTATGAAAGGTTCTCTGAATCATCACCTTATTTACCTATGAACGGTACACTGGACCATGACTGTATTTACCTATGAACGGTACATTGGACCATGACTGTATTTACCTATGAACGGTACACTGGACCATGACTGTATTTACCTATGAACAGTACATTGGACCATCACCATATTTACCTATGAAATGTTCACTAAACCATCAACGTATTTACCAATGAAAAGTACCCTGAACCATCACCTTATTTACCTGTGAAAGGTACCCTGGACCATCACCTTAGCTGCAGACAGGCACTCAGCAGGTTTCAAGAAATCTGTTTTAAAAACTCCATTTATTGATGACGTTAAAATAACATCTGTAAATCATTATCAGTTACCTACTTGCTCCCCAAGGAGCATGGAGCCAATCCTACAGCTGGTCCCTTTGCAGGAAGCCTGCACCATAGGCTGTTGTCGTGATAGTTTCTGTCGCATGTTTGTTTTATATAATGTGGTTGCCAGCCCTGTGCACAACCTTGTGTTAGTGGCCTCATGCCGTCCCTGAGGAAGCATAGTTCTATTCTTTGGAAAGATCCCTGGGATCTACACAGGGCAGATCTGTAAATATGTTAGTATTATTCTTACACAGGGCAGATCTGTAAATATGTTGGTATTATTCTTACACAGGGCAGATCTGTAAATATGTTGGTATTATTCTTACACAGGGCAGATCTGTAAATGTGTTGGTATAATTCTTACACAGGGCAGATCTGTAAATATGTTAGTATTATTCTTACACAGGGCAGATCTGTAAATATGTTGGTATTATTCTTACACAGAGCAGATCTGTAAATATGTTAGTATTATTCTTACACAGGGCAGATCTGTAAATATGTTGGTATAATTCTTACACAGGGCAGATCTGTAAATATGTTAGTATTATTCTTACACAGGGCAGATCTGTATATATGTTGGTATAATTCTTACACAGGGCAGATCTGTAAATATGTTAGTATTATTCTTACACAAGGCAGATCTGTAAATATGTTAGTATTATTCTTACACAGGGCAGATCTGTAAATGTGTTAGTATAATTCTTACACAGGGCAGATCTGTAAATATGTTCGTATAATTCTTAGGATTCTTATTTGTCTTGGAGTGCTTTCCTTTATCTACCCACGTCAGCAGATTTTACAGTACTTAATGAAGTACTGTAATCTTATCAGAGTTAACGGCAGGGTGCAGTCTGTTTTTGACTCGTAGATAAAGAAATGTGGAATTTTATCTTGCAGTTTAGGAAATGGATGTATTTTGGTCTCCCTCTATTCTGACAACAGAATAGATTGAAGAAATAAGAGGTGGAGGTCGACAAAGAGGGGAAGATGCTGGACAGCTTGACATGGTTGTGAAATAAATCAACAACAGAATTGATAAACAGTTGTGTAGACAAGACGTTGTGGAGAGATGTGATCGCCTGCAAGCACCAAGCTTGGTACTTGAAGAAAAAGATAGGAAAAAAAGACACAATGGAAGCTTAATTAAATAGAGAATAATTATAACAGAGCAGACAATCAGAAAAGACATGGAGTGAACTAGGCTGGCTTGCATAAGACATATTGTCACTGTATTTCTCTTTGTCCATTTGCATCTTGTGGAGCATAGACCTTCATTTAATTTGTGCCAAGCTGTCCTGTTCTGTGGCATTAAATTCTTTGAGTGTCTTCTTTATCCTGATATTTCTGTCTTTCTCAGTCTTCTTCAGATGAAGAATTTTTTTCTTTTCAAACCTTCATGCTTCAGTGGATCTCAAGTCGATCTTGGAAATGAGAACAACAAAAACAACAACCAGAAAGTTGCAGAATTTCATAAATGGGTGATTGCATAGATTAGAAGGATTAAAATGGTACAAGATGATCACCAATGTGAAACTTATGACAAAAACCAGACAAGTGCCAGTGGAACAAGAGATGGGAAAAAGATGCTGGCGACGGATAAGGCACACATTGAGAAAAGCTGTTGATAGCATTACAAGGCAATCCTTGTTCTGGAATCCCCAGGGTAAGAGAGGCAGAAATAGACCAAAAAACACAAGGAGAAGAGAGCTTGAGACAGGTGAAAATTATGAGGAAGACATGGGAAGATCTTGAGTTGATGGCATATGACAGGAGGACTTGGTGTCCTGAAGTGGATTTAGGTTTAGAGCTTGTCCGAGTATATAGACAAGACACTAGTATGAGAAAGTCTGAGAAGATAGATTTTGTATGAGAAATGACAGTGACTGTGGAAAGATGAGACTTATAGTTTCGAGGGTGATAACCTAAATTGACTCTCCCTCGCGACTTAGTTAAGGGCTAAAGACTCAACCACCTCTGACTACCATAAAGGAGATAAGGTTTCACTAAAAGTCCACAGGCACCACTATACAGACGAGCATATATGTACAGTATAGTTATAGAGAAACTGATCCAGTATACAATTTATTTACACAACAAAATAAATAACACATCAAAATAAATAACGTGCGAGGTCGCACACCTGGAAAAGAACCAAAACAATTTAAAGTGACAGACAATATAACCCAACCCTTTCACCCTCTCTTTCAACCTGCATGGGAAAAAGAATTAATTAATTTTAAATCGAATCCACTGTCCGGCTGCAGACGTAACTAAATGTCTACACAAATCTGAAAGAACTATCTAATGTCCTACACAGCTAATCACAAGCACTGATCCACTAACGGACTTCTTCAGCGCTTGTCGTGATTTGTTCTGTCTTACAACACGGTCATATTTACAGCACGCTAGACTATGGGAAAACGGACCGATACAATAGCCAATGAAAACGCTCCTTTCTTGGTGTGTATAATGAAACATTTTATGCATAACATAGAGGCCCATTTTGTGTAAATGATAGTACGAAGTTATTTAATTTCTTAAGGACTAAAAAAGTTTAAACGGAAAGGTATAGATATTTCAACAACGGGAATGTTACTTTAGAGGTAGGTGCAAAGACTTCCTCGAATAGTAGTTCATTTATAGAGAAAGATCGTGTAAAATGACATCTATATATCAGGGTAGTCTCCAATTTAGTTAGTTAAAGTCCTCATAGACTTAAATGCATTTTGCTACCTAAACAATTATTATATAGAACGGTAGAGATAAATTCACAGTATAATTCTAGCTTTAAATGATCAAAATCGGCCCAGAATTAAGAAAGATAATGAATATTAAAAATTTTGCTAATTGAACTGAAGGCAAAAATACGCCTTAGTTTTAGATTTTTAACACCGCTTTTACCCCCATGCCATCTGAGACGGAGGATGCGGTAGTATATAAGTCCTTGAACTTGGCTGAATTGAGGCCACAACTTTTTCAAAAAAGCAAGCTGAACAGAAGAGAGCGGTAAAAGTGTTACTGTCATATACTTTGCCACTGCATCTGCATAGCAGACCTAGATGCCCATTAACAGCTTGTGTGTAGTGCCTGAGGGTAAGAAAGAATATATATATGTATATAATTATGTAATTTTCTTGTGATTAATCCACTTGTGTGTTAGAAAGGTGTAGAATGTGTTAAGAAAAATTACAGGACGAGTGTGTTGCCGGCAAAAATGCCAGCATCTGTGTACAGTTAGAGGCAAGCCAGCCTTGTAAATGTGTAGAATAATTGAGAATGATGGCCAAAGACAGCCTGTAAGTTTGATAACATATTTAAAGGAGTATTTCTTAAAGGAACGACACACTGATCAGGAACATAAAAAAGAATGACAGGATTTGTTAAAATGTATGGATCAAGGTATTACTTAGTATGTTATACTTCTTCTTCTTCCTCGTTCGTCCTGAAAAGGACGTTGGTTGCGTTGTGTCTGTTTACAACGGAGCTGCGATATCTGCGCCTTTCGGCCGACACATCCGACTTCAGCACGGCATTTTTTGGGACCGGGTTTCCCTTCCCTCTTCGATCCCTACTCTCTCAGCCAGACTGCAGTGATGCAGCCTGTTTCCAGGACCACCACGTGGAGGTGGAGTAGGGTCTTGGTCAGCTCTGGTTCGCTGACCGTGACGCAAGCTATGGGTCGCTGACTGCATTCTCTATTGCTGCATCTTTGGGTCCCGTATGTTATATTATACCAAATCATTGTATGGAGGCGGATCATGGACAAATGGATCTAATTTAGGATTTATAAGGAAAGTGTAGTCACATTGAACTGGCTGTGAGTGGTGTCGAGGTAAATTGTCCTGTGCATATGTTAGCACAATGTCTGACACTGTTCGTCATGTCCCTTGTATGTGATGATAGGGTTGTGATATAGAGGTTGTGTTTAATTTCATTTTAGGTTTTATCCTGCAACTACCAAGATTGTACGAGACATCCACTTCTGTGGTGCGATAGTTCTTGAGGTTCATAGAACTGGTTACCCTGTGTTCCCGGCCTGGAGATCCAGACATTGTGTGATCATGGCTAGAGTCAGATGCATCTCAACATAACAGATAAGTGGAAAAGCAATTCCACTGGTCAGCCTATCCAGACTATATATAATAAATAAAATGCAAATAACACAACCCTAGTAAGTGATGACTCATGATGGACATTATTAAAATGATTACTAACTCCACAGTCCAGTGAAAGTGATAAACATATGTGAAATATATCATTGATATTTGAAAGATAAATTTATCATATTGAACTATTTTGGAAATTGACATTCCATGTTTATTTATTTTATTATGTAAAAACATTTGAATTCTTTATAAGTTACCTAACCGAAAAGATAAACGGTATAGGATCAATAAATTGTAAATATGTACAATCAGTCTTGCTGAATTATTTAAATTGAGTTAAAGTTCTGGTTGATATATAGTTACATATTTAATTAATCCCCTAGCAGAGTCAATACAAATATAATGACCATTATTCAAGGGAGGATCTGGAGAGGTAGCCCATAGACATTCAGGAACAAACACTATCATCATACCTGAAGGTTTATACAGCTTGATCCTACCTTTGATTGTCGATACACTCTTGCTCTTTTCAGAGAAGGGGGTATTTCTTGTAAGACCAGTCTCCTGTCTGGCACTATCCTTGTATCATCTGATACATCTTTTTGTCCAGGATATCTTACATCTTAATAACATCTGAACCTCTCGCGACAGCGCTAACTCAGAGGCTGTCCTCTGATTATCTGACTCTATAAATTCTGTCTCTCCTCTGTTTCTGCTCAGTGTCTCTCTGACACCCCTGTCTTCTGCTGAGTGGCGTCTCCATTATGCCCCTCCTCTCGATAGCATTTGGGAAAAAGGAATGATGACCCTCTCTCCTGATCCTGACTACTGCCACTGATGACTTTGGTATCAAGCACGAGGTACTTGTCTTGGGATGTATAGGCTTCAATGCTGCTGACAATTCTTTAACGGCCGATTTAACCCTCTTAGGGTTTAGGGACCGACGGTATTATTACTATTATTATGGTCGTATATACATAAAACCAACCTCCAGGCCACACGCCTCTTTGGAGTGGTATAATGAGCTAAGAGCTCCGGATTTTGAAGATAAACCTGTTCCCGCTGAAGCATGGGCTTCACTGCAGGAGAACTGCTATCTTTTACTGGTGCAGACGTACTTGGCACCGGTAAATACCACGTCACCAGTTTTCTTTCACCTCTGGCGATGCCTCGACCCTTCTACTCCTGAGAAGGCCGAATACCTTGGCAAGTTGTAAGGCAATTTACAACCCTCCCTGTGTGCTGTGAAAATGCTGTAAAATGAAAGAAATGACAACAAATATACAACACGTCTAAATATTCTCACCTCTAACCCATAAACACCCTAAATAAATACGTCTCCCATCTTTCTATACAAATTAATACCTCTCCCCAACACAAATTTACTCACAAGCGATAAACAAAAATTCCTAACCAAGGGTCACTAAATTACAATCCCACCTCTCTCTTCCCCCACCTCAACGTAACTATCTGTCTGGTAAGAAAACCACTGACACAGGCTGACCCAATCTGTTCCGTTAGTCTAGCCTTAGGCGTCAAAACATTTACTTTGTTAAAGTGAAACATTCCCCAGCAAAATTCCTAGGCCCTACTTTTTACGACTGACCCGGGAAGGTTATCAAATCTACACAATATAAACACACAGTTGCTACACCAACTCAGTAATATCAACCACACCCCCGTCTCCTGACTACACAACAAACCAATACACAATTAAATAAAGTACACAAATACGCTCACGTATTTACACCGCAAATATGATAATCAAATTGCGACCTTCACAACTACTACTACATACTACAGAGCGCCCGTGTATCTAAGCGCTTTTCCTCATACGGTTAATATCTCAAAGCTGCTACACAAATCAAAGATACTACTAGCTTATCATAGAAAAAATTATATGCACAACTTACATTTTTATTATTTCTATAAGACAGCGATTGATGGCACTTCTGTTTAATAAAAATTAAATTAACTCCCAGAAGAAAAACTTACTGTATCGTGCTAAGATCTATTATGAAACGAACTATCTACGACGCTAATTAAGATGTACACATACCCAATTTATCGAATATCTCTCGCTGAGCAACTGCTAACTCGCTGAGCAAACGATGGGCGTAGTTTTCACAGCCACAAAATTTCTCTGGGCTCACGCGCTAAAACTTTTGGCGCCGTTATTTATAATAGAAATATTGATGCCGAAACCCACGCTATGAGTCATCGCATGGCGTCTCTCTGGGGCCGACCTGGACCAATAATATTGCTGCATTTTAATAAACTCTGACCTCCGCCAATGATATCGTAAACCAACTCCTGACTCATGTTTATATCATAGTCACATTTTCTGCTCATGCGGTACTAATTGCGTCATGTTAGATAATACTACTACTGTTCGCGTTAGCAAAAATACATTTGATTGGTTATAGCGTTGGTTCGACGTACCTGGATCGTGTATCCCTCGATTAACCGGGAAGGTGCGGGTTTTTGGATTTTTCCTAGCTGAAAAATCTACCCAGCCTAATAATATAACTCCAACGCCTAATAAACTAAAATGAACACAATTACTTAGAGAAAAGAGAACTGGAGCGAAATTGAAATTAAAACCCACAGTAACTCCTCATAAAATAAACGCAAATAATACATGGAAAAGAAACATGGGGCCCGTTTGATGAATGTTAACTACATTGATGAGTGTTAAATGTTGATGTGTGTTGGAGTAGGATCGGTTGATGTAGTATAATTCTGGTTACCACATTGATACAGGTATTATGGTCAACTCAAACCGACACAGTGTTGGGCATACAGGTCACCTTGTCCATAGAGTATTGAGGCCCTGACAAGGGACAGTGTTTATGTAGAATGAGAGTGCAAATGTACGTTATGCGAATGGGTGGTACTGTTCTGCAAAGTTGACAAGTAAGAAGGCACTCATTCACTCATGTATGAAAGTCAATGATGTCTGGAACTACTGTTGATAATTTCACACATTTAATAGGACGCAAACTCTGACGACACATATATAGTCACTGGAACAGTTTGGCAAAAACATGCTCGACAAAATGGTCTACGACATCAAATATGCATTCATATAGAATGTGGATACAACAGAACATTCGTAGCTAGTCCCTCAGGGTTCTAGTTGTATAACTTTCAAGCCTAACTGACTGATCGCGTCAGTTAATGTTTGTAAACGTCTATTATAAATGGCTCCCTGACAGAACCTCTTCTGTCGAGGAATTACAAGCCGTAAATCAGTAGGCTTAAGTGACGACAATCTTAAACCACAGAAGTGGGTTACCATAGTAGACAGATCTTTGTATCATCGTCAGATAATAAGGCATTCCTGTTCTCCGAACGATGATCCGCTTAGGCAAAGGCGAGATCCAAAAATGGCTCCTAACTTCGATGAGCTTCGCTCACTCCGAAGCTGCATAATGAAGCATAAGTAAAGGGCGCTGTCCATCATATCAATAATGCTGTGTAGATTATATGCATAATAATGCAATGTATATCATACGAATAATGGTGCTGCTGGCAAAATGTCGTCTCGAAAATAGTCAATCATATACATGTGCAGACCATAACATGGCTGCAGATCTAGGCATTTGAAAAGGTACAGTAACTGTCTCTCTTTACCTTATCATCCTAGAAAAACACTAGAAAAAATAGCACCCGCCTTCCTTTGGCGCTAAGAATATATTCTGGGGAGGAACATAGGCATAATAGTCACACAGACGAGGTCGCCTTCCCCCAGAATTTCACAGCAAAGAACAAATCTTCGGACTTCTGTCCGCACGGCGATCAGGATCCGCCCATCATCACGGAAGTCTCTCTCGACAACCACGATTCGACACATGCGCAGAAACGCGTGACCCCCAGAGTTCAACTCAAGATGGGCCGACGTAAATCTAAGTATTTCTCAACAAAAAGTGTTAACAGATAAATAAATATCTTTCTATATATATCTCTATATTCATTGCCTACAAAAGAATCTGTGCATAACACCGTTGAAAATAAAATCACAGTAAATCCTCACACTTGGCATGTGTTTGTTGAAGGCCAATTCTTCTTGGGTGCTAGGGCACTGACTGATGCTTCAGTAGAGGTTAGGAGAAAAGCTAGAAGATCCTTACTGTATTGAAAAACGTGATCATTTTTTTGTTATTACTTATTGATAATTATTAGCTATATTACACGGATCAACTGTCAGATGTTGTTGTTCATAGATAATGATTGGAAATTGTTATCTCATTTGTAAATAAAAGGATTTGGCAGTTTTGCTTCAAGATAACCACACTGCACAGTATAAATAATAGACCAGAGTTTTGAACTTGCAACTACATAAATTATATTTACATATTTTTCCTTGACAGAATTAATTTGGAGAAGTGAATCTATATTTTATGAATTTAGGTGCATTTGTCTAGTGGCATTTGCTGTATATGTGCAAATATGATTTATAACACCAACTCTGACTGCCAGCAGTTAGTCATCTCCTCACAGATGCACTGTCTGTACTGCAAGCTCTCAAGAGTTGTAAACTCCCGCATCTGAGAAATGAACTAAGCAAGGTAGAATAAACACATGTACAAGCTACGATTGTCTGCTTCACCACTGTGCACATGTGGATTAAACGAACAAACTGCTGAGCATGTTCTACAGGATTATCCTCAATATGACCAGTTAAAAAAGATATACTGTCCCAATGACTCAACACTCAACTCAAAGCTGTATGGAGCTAAAGAGGAACTCCAGACAACGGTGGAGTTCATCATGAGAACTGATCTGACGGTGTAAAAATCAAAGATTGCAATCGCAAGAAGAAGAAGCAGCTGTATATGTCTGTACATATGTTAGATGATTAAGCGATGAAAACCAGAGCAGGTATTCGCATTGCATCTATCACGTAATTGTCAGAAGTACTGTACTGTTGCTGTTAGTGTTGTGCTGTATTGAAGATGACTTGTTGAGTGTTGAGAGCAGGCACAACACAAGGGCTAGAGATCAAACTAACCACTATATTAGATCATCAACAATATGTTGCTTTGTGACAGCATTTAAAACTAACAGCCACACTTTCTTGCATAGTCTTCCTACTTCCTTTTAAAGCATAGGCTTCATTTTAGTTCTCCGTTGCAGTTAAGCTTGGGCCATTTGTTTCATTTTTTTTCAAACTTCTTGCCAATAGATTTAAATTTGTTGTCCAGAATATGATGGTATGTTGGGAATTATATGTTCTTAGCCATTTGTTCTGCGAGTTCCAGTAGCTTGCTTGCCAGTATCATTACTGTACTTGTTCTGCATTAAAAAGAATACTATAATCCGTTCGGAAATTCGTGCCCACAGAAAGCGTCAATCTTCTCCAAAACTGTTTGTTATATGGACATGAATTTTTGCATGCAGTCTTAGATTTTCCATGCAGTTAAGATTTTGCGATCATTACATCCACAGCTTTTACGAAATTTGCAAAACGGCGATTTTCTTTGATCTTTTTGGAACATTTGCCTAAATCTGCCCGCAACATTCATTCTTACAGTAAATCATAACATTTGTGCGACAATACGGTTCAAAGGCATGTCCTAAATGTGTGATTGGTTGTTCACGTGATTTTGATACGAGGAATGATGATCTGATAATGAACAATGATAGCAGTAAATCATCAGACAAATCAAACAAAGTGAGTTTTCGGTGCCAGCTCAGATGTGCAATTATGGGTTTCATCATGCTGTCAAAGCTATGACAAATCGTAACTGTTTGTGTGTTATTATAGATTGGCATATGAAATTAGTTTATCACAAACGAAGGAATGCGAACGACGTGCCTCATTCCGAATCGGATGACTCCAATAAGTTCACAACAGTTATTGGTTGGATAAACTGCAAGCCATCTCGCTGCCAGTAATCTTCTTCTTCCTGGAGCACGTGTTCTTCACATTTAGCCCAGTACTCTGTGTCTATTCGTGAAAGAGCCTCACGAGTCATCTCTTTAACATCGCACATTTTAAAAGTGGTGTTCTGGTCGGCCACTTGCCCTGTAACTCTAGCCCAAACCAGCTCTATTGGGTTAAGGTGAGAATGATAAGGTGGGAGTCGAAGAGAAACATGACCCTGCTCTTGGATAATTTTATCAATCAGATACACTTTTGTCTTATTCCTCTGTCTCACAAGCTGCAACAACTCTGGTTTTAAATAGCTTTTGTCAGCGAAGATGTTCTTACTTATGCCCAGTACTCTGTGTCTATTCGTGAAAGGGCCTCAGGAGTCATGTCTTTTTTTTCATTCACAAGCCAACTCAGCGAAGATACTTTTCATTCACAAGCCAACTCCTGATTTCGTCTTTCGTGCTTGCCGAAGTGGGAGCTTTATCCTCCTGCGCTAGAACATTATGATAGGAGGCATTATCCATCACCAGGCAAGACATCCTATCTAGAGTCGGGAGGAGTGTATTCACTATCCAATCTCTAAAAATTTGCCCATTCATTTCACTGTGGTAGTCCCTACCATCTACAGACTTTGAAAAATAAGCTCTGCATCACGGACAAGCCCATTCTGTCTGCTGCCAGCATGTGCTAATATAATGCGTTGATTTTTGCTGCTGGGAATTTTCCTTCTATGGTCTCCGTCAACAGATTGCCATTCTTTCTTGTTCGTATGATGAGCAATAACCCAAGATTCGTCCAAATACACTATATCATAGCCGTCTTGTCTTCTCTCACGAATCTGCCTAAGGTATTTGCTTCGAGCTGCAACCAGATGTGGTTTTTCACATAAAGAATTCCTTCCGCCAAGACGTTTTTCTAAAAGTGAAGCCGACACTTCTGACAAGTTGCCAAAAAGTTGTTTTTGAGGCGTTAATATCGCATTCTACTTGCAGCCGACTTTTCAGCATGCAGAGAGTAACAAATTGATTGGCATTAAACATCTTCAAAATCAAACATCTAATGACATCCTTGTCAAAATCATCAATTTTTTTCTTCCTTCCTTGCTTAACCGCAGCTTCTGTACAATCACCGTCCTGTTGTATCCAACGTCGAAAAGATCTTCTATCCACACCCAGGGCCTTTCGTGTTCTCCTACCTGGTTCTTGGATGTCGTGGTATAAACAACCCATCTTAGCCTCTCTGCAAAAATGCCTGTACAATATAACAGTTACCTTTTGCAAAGTGATAAATTTGCATTTCAGATTCATTGCGCTTTTCATAAATTATGCAGTTTAGTTTATTAATATATTATACGCTGGTGTCGTTTTTGTTTCGTTGCAGCCAACTCATTGCATTTAGCATACGCCGCTGAAATAATAACTCGCGACTGTGTACAATAGGTGCGCACTCGTGCGGACATGTAGTCACTACACTAATTCAAACAAAAATATTGAACACCACATTTCATCGCTTGTGCTGTGCTGCAACAAAAATTAAGTGCGCAATTTTTTAACGGATCTTGTAACTTTCCTGTAGAACTAATAAAAATTAACCCAGACAACGGTAAGAGTTTTTTTTATATAACTTAAAGAAGAAAATTCGAACATGACATGAGTTTTGTAAGGGCAAAAAATATATTAATAACTGCATTGATATCAGTAGGCCACGTAGCAAATTTCAATAACATCCGTCAAGGGGTTGCAAAGTTACAACGTTCGATGCGTGGGCACGAAATTCTGAACGGACTATAACCAAAAATAAAAAGCAATACTCATATTTCATATCATGTGCCACTTAACTATCTTTATTTGGTCTTTTTTTTTCAGAAACCACCAGCTTACAGCATGTAAATGGTTACAAGTCCATGGACAGTGGTGAGATACCAGAGTGCCAACTTTCAGGTATTAGGCATAAGTAAAAGATGGAAATATATGCTCCCGTTTTACATAGATATGTCCAATACATCAAACCAAGACAAATCAGTGGATCCATATTGTTATGGATATTTCTTTTTCACTTTTGCAACCATCACATTTTTATAATTCATACTGACCAGATAACATTAATTTTATTCAGCATTCTTTTATGAGCCGTTAAAAGATAATATTAATTGTATTCAACATTATTTTTTTAAGTCATCACTTTAGCAAATATTTTGTAAATCACTCATAAATAAGTTTATTTTTTAATACATTTAACATGAACATAATTGAACTTTGAGAAATAGTCATGAAAATGTATTTAAATATTTCGTAGTAGAAATGTCATTGATTGTTTATCAAGATTCGTGCATTTTTTCTTTTAATGTTTTGAGTAGTTGAATTTGAAGCCCTTTTACCAAATTTTACAAAGAAAACACAGAGTGGACTTGCTTTTTTTCTACATTTTGAACTTTCTGATGGGAACAATGATTGCTTTGTATTTCTGGAAATTTTCATTACTCCAGTTGATTGAAGATTAGGCTGAGCTTTCAGCCCTTCAAGGTTCTGTGTTATCATTTCAGTGATGTCTTTTCTGGAGCTTTTTTTTTTTTGCTTTATAGTTAATTTGATGTCAACCAAATGTATTGGAGATAATTTATTTTCACATTCTGGCCATTGGCAGTCTTTCCACCTTACAAAAAAAAACGTAGTCTTCCATTTCTATGAGACAGAGAGAGATTCTAAGATGGCATGATTGGAAATTGTATACATTAAGATGACAGCAACATTTACTGGTTATTCATTCATTTCCCTTCAACTTTGTGGAGTATGGGCCTTCAACAAATTCATGCCAGGCCCATCATGTTGAGACTGCTGGTCTTCTGGTGCCAGCTCCTTATGGATTATAAGCGTCTCTAATTTTGTTCATTGAAGGCTTGTATTTATGTGTTGTCCACTTGTTTTCTCTAATGTGGGATTCCTGAACAAAGACTGCCTTTTAATTAATGGAGTTTTCCCAGTTGTCATCCAGTCAAATGGCCACTCTCTTTTACCTCTGGAACATACCACTTTGCTATTGGATGATCTGGTTCTGATGATGGAATGTTTCCATTTGTTCATTTGACAACGTTAACCCTTCCATTTTGCGTGAGCCTTGCATCTTTGGCAAAATAAATCATTGAGCTATTTTGTTAGGGTCCACTGAATCAAATTCTGTTGGTTGATGTTGTTTTCATAGTCCAGTCTGTAGTGCACCTTATTAGATATCTGTAATGTGACTGGGACAAGGTCACTTCCCTGCCACACTCCAGTTTTTATCTCTGGGGTTTTGCAAGTCATGTCCTTCATAGCAAGTTTTGTGTATTAGTTTTTTCCTATCTGGAATTCCAGGTGGGATTCTCTGTTGTTTATGTAGAATTTTTATTCTCTACAAATCCAATCTTCCACCTCTTCTCCTCATTGGATCTGTTGCGTTATTGCAGTGGTGAGTCATCTGTTCTGTACACCCATAATGTTTTGTCTCCCTGCTTGTTCTTCTTCATATGTTGTGTAGCCCCTTTTGTGGTTTCAGGGCTGTAGCAGTTTTAACATTAAGTCTACCACTGGGCACTGCAGTAGTTGGACATTGTTCCTTAATCAATTTATGCAATCCTGCACCAGATCTGTGTTCCTTGGCATATACTGCTGGGATTTTTTTAATCAGTGTGACTTAACTAAGTTATTTGTAAAACGTCTCTGTGCCCTATCTTTAGTGTCTGCATTGGTATCCTCTGCAAAGAATGCGTTGGGCTGATCATTTTGTGAGTTTCTTATGCAGCTTTTTAAAAATGTCTTATTTTAAATGTGGACGGGGATTCTTGGAAATAACTCGCATGTTCTTGTTCCTAACAGCCCTGCATTTTTTCTGTGCCAGTACACCAATATTCTTTGGTTGGCAGTTGCTCATACTTTTGCCTTAATGGCCGACCTTTGGTTGGCAATAGGACACGAATGTTGGGTAATATTTATAGAGGTACAGGGGCCCAGCTCCGTTTTACCCGGTTGTAGAAAATTGGATTCGACGCCATGTAGTAAAGTCAGATTATTATGAGTAATATACCTACCAAAAAGCGATATTAGTAATTTCAGAATAATTTTTCCCGGTGTCTGCGCCTGTAGCTAACAGAATTTGAACTTCGGCAGGCGGCCGGGTTTGTTTCTTGTTGTTGACTAAATTGTGCTTTGGGCCTTTCCTGTAAATCCCGATGGTAGCTGCAAGGCAGCAGATTTATAAAAAAATACCGAGGTTTTTGTTCCCATAGGCTAGATTTTTTATAGCGAATTTACTTGGAATTCAATTGCACCCGTCGTATTATTTATGTTTTCGCGACATCAGTGCCACTTTTTACCCCTTCAAAGCTGGGAGGCATCCGTTTGGACCCGCGACTGCTTATTCGTCCTCATGCTGAGTTTTTATTCGCAGCTACAATAACCATATCTGTCTTTCATTTTTTTAGTCCCGTTACCTACCCGTAAAACGCGCCTGTTGGGGTTTTTCTAAACTTTATTTGTCTGCAAACTAAATCTATAAAAATATGAATAAAATATGTCTGCAGAATTTATTTCATAATGAATCTATTTCTTTTCTGTGAACTGATGTGAAGTAACATTTTAAAATTGTCTTTAGACTCCTAAATAATATGGAGTAATTCTTGCATTCCACAAAAATTCAGTTCTGTTCTCCATGGGTAGTCTTTCCTAATAATATTACCTTTTTAATCAGTGTTCAGCATTAACATTGCCAATAATACCCTTGGTAGCAATGAAACAAGGAAAATAGCAATCACAGATTCCTCATGTGAACCCAAAAAGTACGGTTCTTCAACAGAGCTCTTCTACATTTGTTTTGCCTTCATCGCCTAAGTTCCCGTTTTACGTAGCCATACATAATTTTTTTGGTGAACAGGCGATAAGAGGTTAATAAATGTCCAAGCATCTGGCAGTACATTACAATGCTAACATTCATTATACCAGCAAGAATGTAATCTTCAAGCCAACTGAGGGAAGACTTGATCACTTCGGTTTACAAAAGGGCTTCCATTATATTTTGACAGCAACGGAACTAAGCGATTGAGATCTGAAGATAAATAACTAGTGAAACCAGAGATCTGTGAATAGTAAATAATAAACATAAACAAATATGTGGCAGGCACTCAGAAAAAAGAAAGAAGGAAAACACTAGATAACAGAAAAGGCCCCCCCCCCCCCCCCGAAGTCAGGTAACTTTTACAACAGCTACTGTGAGTACACAAAAATACTAAGCCAAAACACTATAAGAATGTTTTTACACATGCAACTATGCTACTAGCAAATAACTTGACACTACATGTTAAGATTCGTTAAATTGCTGTAGAAAACTTTAAAAGACGCAGAAGTGAAAATTTAAATACTAGTTTCTGAATGGTTAAAATAATTGCTTCATGGTTTACTTGTTATTCTGACCTTAATTGATTATCTTTGAGCAAACTTCTAATTAGTAGAAGTATTTTAGATGGTCTCAGCGGCTTCTACTTATCTGGACTGCATTGTATTCAGTTTAATGAATAAAGTATCTTAATGTATGTATATCTTAAGTGAACAAGGTGTTCTTAATTTTCTGTCACTGCATACTTTGTTTTCACAATCAGATTTCCACACAGTACACTAACTTTTCTGGTCAAAGATAGTCAACAAATTGTCAGGCCATCATAAATGGCATTGACACAAACCTTTGGCTGCAAGCAGGCTATGCATTCCAAATTCTGTAATAACTAGCAATAACCTGTCAAACTTGACAGGTTTTTAATTATAGTGTGCTGTTTCCGTTCCCGGATGAGCAGATAGAAGTACATTCTTAGAGTGTTTTTGGTTTCTTTCTTTATAAAGTGTAATCAAACTGTTCATGAACACCATCATAGGAACGCTTTTCTTTGTTGATTGTAACTATTTTCGGGAGAGTATATATAATGGAAACAATACAATTTTTCAACACGGTTGCATTCCTCAGCTGTGACCAACGTAAACACGGCGAGAACTATGTTATTTTAGATTCAATTTAAAAGTTCTTTGATAACACCATTTCGTGTGAAAGTGTGTGGATTGTTTTCAAAGAGTGTTCCCTGATAATAAGTGGTTTTCACAAAAACTTTCAAGTTTTCATGATTTGTACATTGGGTGAGGGCTCGTGCACACCAATTTTTACGCACTTTTTCTGTCGGAAGCTAATTTCGTGAAAGAATAAAAAATTATAAAACCAAAGGATTTGTTTTATATAACACCCAAGGGAGCCGCGCTAGCGTAGTGGTTACAACACCGCTCTGGCGACCGGGTGATACAGGATCAAACCCGGGCGACGGCATTTGAGGATTTTTCGTCGACCGGGATTTGGACTGGATTAACTCGAGACCTGGCGAGAACATTTGAAGAAGTGTCGTCGACCAGGGACTGGCGGCTCCTGAGCCGACCCAGCTGCAATGGGTACCTCCGAAATCGGAGAGTATTTGCCTGAATGGCGAGGGACACTTGTCTCTGTACAAGAAATAAAGGGATACTCACGTAAAATCAATGTCAGGCTAGACATAAATAATAACCTGAGATTTCGCCTTTGAGTATTAGCGGGCGTACAAAAAAAAAAAAATATAACACCCATGCCACGCAAGTTGCACACCGCGCGCTGCGCACTTTTTTTCTGGCGTGAGTTACTATTTTGAGTGAGACCGACTGACATCGGTAATTATGTTAGTTGGGATTTTATATGTTAACCTATAAGTGACAGTACAGATGCAGACAGATCATCAACAGGCTCAAGATCATGTAAAAGTTGAAAAAATAAAATATCTTGCCCATGAAAGCCATGGTTCAGTTAATAATTTTAGTAAACATTTAGCAGCTTGTCAAACAGTAGAAATAACTTTTGCATTAGATTTAGTATATTCCCTGGAGACTTTTTTTGTGTGTTGAAAAATGCCAAAGATATTAAGGTGTGTACTATGATCAGGGCTTTCATGACTATGTTTTTAATGTGTTGTATACCCTTATTTCAATGCTTCTGTGTCAACACAAAACATTATGTTATGTAAATCAAATTTAAAACTGCTTTCTATTTAATTTTCCATTAGATGATACTTATTAATAAACTGAATTTTATATAAATATGATCCTGTGTACGTGTTTTCTATTTTGCGTTCTGTCAGGGTTTGATAGCCTGGGCCATTGCTTTTTTATTACATCCACTGCTGCTGCCACCTAAACATTTGATTGTAAACCAAACTTTTTTTAAAAATAATTATACAGCAGACCAAGTATTTTGGGTTGAAAGACCTCTCTCTCTCCCCTTTCTTCTTCAAAAGACAGATATCAAATATCTTGTTTATGTTTGTTCTATCAATCACCATCATCTTCTCATCCCTTATTCCCCTGGCACTTATCAGGTAGCCAACCTCATAAATTGTTTAGGGTGATGGTAACAATTTATAGTGTACATCACACAGGACAAGACCTGACACAATCACTTAACTTAAATTTTTAACTAAAATTTCTGACAGAATAATTTAATGTGAATGCAGTGTGGCTGATAAAAGTTATTTTTGTGACTGCTGCAATACAACAGTTTTGCATACTCAACTTTGGCTTGAAGGGATGGTGTATATGCCCCATTGGTGCCACTATCTATATTAAATGACCAGAAGTCAAAACAATATCTGTGGGAGAACCAGTATAAATATACAGTCTGAGATGACAGTCTATGTATTTCTGTAATAGCCCATGCAGTGGGAATTAATTGTTGCTGTGATTCCGCAGTGACCTAATGGAATAATGACGGCTGGTGTGTTGGAACAGGCTGGCTGGACACAGGATCTTGACGACTTAAGCCTGAATAAAAATATCTCCAGAACTAAGGGGTCGACATATGGCAAATATGAACTTTTACCTAAGTGTAAACTCTAAAATTAATTTGGCTTCAGTAATATTTTATTGGCTGACAATGTGTTCACCAGTAGACCTGATGTTCTTACCCAGATAACTTAATGAAGATTTTTAAAATCCTCCGTAGATCCTGTTGCCCACATCCCTGTTTGCATGAGCTTATGTAATATATATATATATATATTAAAAGGTATTATGGTTAGTGTCTCAATGAAAGTGATGTGTTCTCGTTTACGCTTTCGCCATAGGCTACCGTATACTATATCCATACTTCAGTTCTAGCCTACTGCATGTTTCAGGGTCGACTTATGCAGCAAGTATAGGCCTAAACTCGAATTTTGCGCTAAAAATCTCAAGTGCGACTTACATGCCGCAGTTAACAGTACATGGTATGTAAGCACTAGTTAGCTTATTGTTGTGTAGAAGTTTCAGAGTAATAAAGTTAAGCAATGATTAATAAACATGGATAATTACTGCCATTTTAAATTGTACAAGTGCTCGCCCTCATTAAAAGTTCCACAGCATTGCCTGACCATCCTCCAATTTGTAAATTACTGACATTTCCAACTGCAACAATGTAAAAGCTGACATGATATAATAGCACATATCAAAAGGATTGGAACCACAGAAGTGGACATATAAATTAACAACAGCAAAAAACTATTAAAACAAAAACTTCAATTTAATTCGGTAAAGTTTTTCAAGACCAAATTTCCTCAGTAAAGTATGGCATGCAGT
The DNA here is from genome assembly GCA_024509875.1 of Oreohelix idahoensis. Lineage (NCBI taxonomy): Eukaryota > Metazoa > Mollusca > Gastropoda > Stylommatophora > Oreohelicidae > Oreohelix > Oreohelix idahoensis. Next base: position 142,396 of record JAMPIV010019289.1, read on the forward strand.
GCTCATCTTGCAGCCATGGAGACTTGCCACACACGGATGAGTTTGTCACTATAACCAGCAAACAGGGTCTGTCCATCAGATGACCAGGCCAGGGAAAGGCACTGTGGGGGTTCACGACCAGCTCCAGCTGCCATCACATCAGGTTTCAGCTCATCTACAATCACCTTGCCCTCCAGGTCCTAGCAGATCGTAAGGGAAAAACTTAAATTTGTACTGAATAGTAATACGCTTACAGAAAGTTATCCAGCATGCTGTGTGGGGAAAATAAGGTGTAAATGTAACAAATTCAGCAGTAACAATGTCAAGTGTTAAAAGAAGATTATAAGATATAATAAATATAGTAATTATAACTTACCACAGGCTGAACAGGATATTCTTTGTTAATTAAAAAAAATAAACCTGCCAGCAGCATAGACGAGGACAAGAAGTTAAATAAAACACTACAAAGCGAGTATATAATTACCCAAATCTTGATGCTAGGTCCAGTGGCAGCACAAAGCCAGTAGCGATTGGGAGAGAAGCACATGGCATTGATGCAGTCACCACCATCAAGGGTGTACAAGTGCTTGCCCTCATTCAAGTCCCACAGCATTGCCTGACCATCCTGTAAAAGAGCAATAACGATCTTAAGGATAGCAAATTACAAAATAACCAAACAGAACAGATTTACGCAACAAACATAAGTACTATTACACTTGAGTTAATGACACATATGCTGTATGACAACTTCCATTTGAATAATGGACCTTTAAATATTTTTTGTTCTGCCCACGAAGAGCCAAAATTTCCTGTTAGTAAACTTTAAATGCCAATCGCAACTGTAACTAGCATGATACTGTTCCATTCATGCTCAATATCCACATATTCTACACACAACTCTACGAGAATTATAATACAAAAACTTTGAATTGGTTTCCACAAATGTAAAAATATCTTACACCTCAATAATGAAACTCTGCATACACAGTTCATATAACACATCTGATAAGGATATAATGTTTATATAACACATCTGACAGTGTTTAAAGTAAAAATAGCAAAAGCACTGAGCGGCAGAGTGGTTGAAGTGCGAGCTTCTGAAGGCAAAGGTTACCAGGTTCGAAACCAGGCAGCATTATGCTCCAGTCTACTCAGCTGTACACGGGGCACCTGACTGCTCTTGCGTTAAGGAAGGCAAAAAGGAAGGGAACTTGTCACCCTCATAAAGCTCAGGAGTAGTAACGGTGGAGTAACACTTCACTCTCCTACTGCATTATATGCTATGGGACTACCATTACCTTCTTTTTTTTAAATTAAGAAACAATGTAACAACCTGAAAAACCATCTTACCTTGCCACCAGAAGCACAAAGGGAGCCATCTGGAGAAACAGTGACACAGTTCAAGAACTGAGTGTGGCCAAAGTGGTTGGTCTTCAATTTGCAGTTGGTCAGATTCCACACCTACAACAGCAGAAATAAATGATGAAATGTCACAGAATCAATTTAAACATAAACAATATTAATTTCATCTCAAGAATGATTCAAATACTGATAACTCCCATCCCCCACATTTCCCGTACCCATGATCACTTTACCAACAAATATAAAGATATCGATGTTTTTGTGGATGGATGTGCGTCTCCATATGTATGTCTGAGCATAAGGCACCCTCCCTCTTTTCAAAGAAAAAAAAAATAATAGGCTGTACTTACTTTCACCACCTTATCCCAACCACAGGACACAATTATTGGGTTAGAAGCATTAGGAGAAAAACGTACACAAGACACCCAGTCCTTGTGTGTGTCTTCCTGGAGAGTAAAAGAAAATAAGGAGAAAAAAATGTCAATCTCTGCATCACTTCAAAACCTCTGAAACTGTAAATACTTAAAAGTATAGTTATAATGTATACAAAGAGAATAACACTTGTCTCCTGCCCACTGTAACAGGGGCCTAGGGGTTATTGATAGCTGACTTAACTGTTGACACTATTCCATCGAACAGCAATATACACGGAATATTTGACAGAAATGATGTAACAACACATGGTGTACAGTTCCCACACTGACTCGTATTTTATTTACAAAAAATGGTGAATAAATGCTGGATATCCACAGATCACACATCAGCGATTACACAAAGTACTTGACTCTAATAACTGGAATGTCTCATAAAAAAATCAATGCCACTGGAATGAATTGAACATTGAACACTAGGCAGGAAAACATGACTAATGCCCTTTTCTCACTTAGCACCTAATGACATGGCATGCAACCCCCACATCACAAAACCAAACAAAACCTCCAGCACAACCTCAAATCACCATCTGTCCCACGTATCTGACTATACGTTTGGTCCTCCTAACAGCTTTTGGTATTCACTCTTATCTTCTCTACCATTACCAATGGCATTAAACCATTTTATAGACAACATAAACATAAAACTTAACAGTGATAAAGAAACATGCACACACAATGTTAAGAATGTGCTCAGGTCAACAACAAAAAATACAAAACTGTGATTGCTAAGTAAAATTTTCTCCTTTTTTTCAGCCTAAATATGAATAAGCTCAGTTGGCATGACAAATGAGAAGACTAGACATACCTGAACAGTGTATTTGCAAACACCCAAGGTGTTCCATAGCTTAATGCTCCTGTCACGTGAAGCAGACACAATCTGCCGGTTGTCAGCAGAGAAAGCCACACTCAGTACATCCTTTTCATGTCCAACAAAGCGACGGGTGGTCTTGCCCCTAACAAAATAATACATGCTCTTACTTTTTGTGATAAAATGGTTAATCAGCCATGTCATAATACAGGCAAGACACTCTGGAATTGCCACGTAAACTAGTGTTTTTACGGTAAATTATGAATTGCACAACAGAAATTCTGTTTTAACTTTATGGTAGTGGCCAGATCAGGATATTTCTTTCGGGGATTTCAACAGCAACTATAAATACATGTAATTATGGCAGTGAAAAATCATCTGTGGTATTCGACAAGGAAATTAGGATTTTGTTGGTAAATTCACACAACAGCATTGAAATCCCTCAAAAGTTTACAAGAGAAAAAGTGAACTCAGACCTCTGAGAAAACATGGGTTAAACCCGAGATTAGGTATATAAGCCCAACTCAAGACACAGTACCTTATTTTCCTAAATCACTTCAAGACCTGACAGAGTTGAAAAGATATCAAGAGGGTTGGCTCTTATTGTTAGCCTTTAGCATGCTGCATTAAAATTCAGAAAATTTGCCCTGCAGCTGCATTCTTTTTCACAACGCCCCATTTTTATAGTGGGTGACTATTAAATTCTATAGTTTTTTTGGTCAATTGCTATCATTTTTGGACTGTATAGAAATGAATGAATGATGAATCTGATGTGATGTAAATTTTGTTTGTATACATGTTAGATGAGATAAGAAGAGAGGAATGGAAAAAAGATAAAAAAAAATTTTGTTAAAAATTTAAAAAAATGACCAACAAACGAAGGGTCCATATCCCTTGCATCTCAATGAAAGTCATTTGACCAATAGACCAATACAAATCAAATGACGATCTTTTCGTTACACCCATCATCAGTAGCAAAGCAATAAACTCCCTCGTCAGCAGTGACATTCGGCCGTAATCCTAAACCTTTCCGATATTCCTAATCCCTAAAATTATACATACTAGCAATGCCATTCTACTTTCGTTTCTATCTCGGCCATCAAACATATTCTGAGAACCGATATCAGCGCTTATAAAGACAAAAATCTCATCCCCACCGCATGGCGTCAGAATCCAATAAAATTAGAGCGAAAATGGAGTGTTCGATGCCGATTCATTTCGATTTAAAAAATTCACAGAAAATAAACGCGAATACATCCATTAACAAAAAAAAAATCGGAAACGGAAGCTAACTCTCTCCCAGACAAGTTTAAAACTTAACATCCGGGGGTGATATCACGTGTACACAAATCCTATTGCTAAATAAACGACGATATCCGAAGGCGACACATGTCGCCTCAAGCAGTCGGAACATAGGTTTCTGCGGGCGACACGTCGCCCGCAGCGTGCTAAAGGTTAGAAGTCCTACCCCAAAATACGACAAGATAACTGAGAAGCCACAACTGACCGTTATTGTGAGCAATCTGAAGATCGAAGCTTCTAACAGCTGCAAAGTACCACTGTTCCGAGGGTATGTCTGTATAGATCAAGCTTACAAAATATTTTAGTGACTTAATGTACATTTAAAATTGATGAATATTTAAAATTAATGTTATGCTTAAAATAAATCCTTATGTCTATATCTTGCCTTGTGCCTGATGGAAGCTGGCTTCCACCACTATATAACCTCAATCTTGGACAGCATTGGCTCAGCTAGAAGTCCTTGATAGGACTGACCAACACTAGCAATAAAACCTTTCAGTCCTTCTTAGGACTTTGCTTTTGTTCAAAGAGTTCGTCTTCTCTTTTTCTTGACACATGCTGTTGGTGTATTGTAAGGGAAACAATTCTGCTAACTCTGGCATAACGCTAAGCCAGTGGGGAGTAATCATGACTGAGTTTACCTGATGTTAAAAATGTTAAGTGCATTGTATTGTACGACGTGCCCACTTTTGACTGACTTAGCCATAGCCTCAAGAGTTACTATCCAGAATTGTGCAGTTAACTACCTCACTTGTCCTGTGCCATCCCTGCCACTAGTTCACCAGCTTTCTTCTCCATTTCTGGTAACTTTACTTTCTACCCAACATTCATCTCGCCACACTGTCAAATCAGTGACAAAGAGTAAAAAATCTGTCACTTAACTCACAGTAACAGATCTGCTCCTGCCATTTTTCTTTAACCTTTAGCACGCTGCGGTCGACATATGTCGACCGAGGGTAAGCACGCTGCGGTCGACCGCAGCGTGCTACGTTTTTTAGCATTAGAATGTGTGTACACGTGATCTCACCCCTGGATGTTAAGTTTTAAACTTATCTGAGAGAGAGTTAGCTTCCGTTTCCGATCTTTGTAAGTAATGGGTGCATCCGCGTTTATTTTCTGTGAATTTTTTAATCGAAATGAATCGGCATCGAACACGCGGCCATTTTCGCTCTAATTTTATTGGATTCTGACGCCATGCGGTGGGGATGAGATTTTTGTCATTATAAGCGCTAATATCGGTTCTCAGAATATGGTTGATGACAGAGATCGAAACGAAAGTGGAATGTCATTGCTAGTATGTAAAAGTTTAGGGGTTAGGATTAGATTTATCGGAAAGATTTAGGGCTACGGCCGAATGTCACTGCTGACATGGGCGTTTGTTGCTTTGCTACTGATGATGGGTGTAACGAAAAGATCGTCATTTGATTTGTATTGGTCAAATGACTTTCATTGAGATGCAAGAGATAATTTAGATATGGACACTTCGTTTGTTGGTTATTTTATTTTTTTAATTTTAAAATAAAAAAAATTTTTTATTTTTTACATTTTTTTATCGTTTTTTTCATCTTTCCTTTCCTCTCTTCCTATCACATCTAACATGTACACAAACAAATTTTATATCATCAGATTCACCATTCATTTATTTATATAAATTCCAAAAATTATAGCAATTGACCAAGAAACACAAAAACTATAGTCATTACAAGTCACCCACTATAAAAACGGGGCATAGTGGGACCTCAAGACGCAGCAATAGAGACCGCAGTCAGCGACTCATAGCTTGACTGCCTGCGTCAGGACCAGCGAACCAGAGCTGGTCAAGACCGCACTCCACCTCCACGTGGTGGTCCTGGAAACAGTCTGCAGCTGTGCAGGCTGGCTGAGCGAGTGTGGATCGAAATGGGAAGGCAAACCCAGCCCTAAAAAATGCCGTGCAGAAGTCGGATGTGTCGACCGAAAGGTGCAGATATCACAGCTACGTTGTAAACAGACACAACGCAACCACCGTCCTTTTCAGGGCGAACGAAGAAGAAGAAAAAGAATGCAGCTGCAGGGGAAGTTTTCTGGAAGAGAATGCCGCGTGCTAAAGGTTAAATGGTTTAAGTGACTTAAAGCTAATGAGTCTGAATTCATCAGTCTCCTGGGGCAAAGTCTTTTACAGACAGGGGGTATGATGTGCTGGTGTTGTGGGTAGTGGGTTTCCCCCCTTGCTTCACCCTAGGCCTAGTGAATTCTTGTTCATGAAAGGAGCGACCATTGCGGTGTTAGTCTCTTGGCCTAGCAAAACCTCTCATACCCCAAGATTGTTGTGCGTGGTGAAGAGCCACACCCTCCTCGAGGTAGTCCTGGTAACTGAGGGTGCGAATCGTCAGGCTAAACACAACGGATCTAGAGGAGCAAACCTCGATAATAAAACCGGTGCACTACACCGTACACGCCCTCTGTGGGTGGGAAGGAGCCAGATGGATACTGAACAAGTCTTGGGAGTGGGAACGAGTGTGGACTGCTCCCTGAAGATCGGAACCCATCGTACAGGCACAGAGACTCAGGACTTGACGATCCTGTTGCCTTCAACTCTTGGTCACATGCCTAGAGCCTCGGAGAACTCGGCGTAACCAGCAGGCAATTTGGTGGCGGGGAAAGAGCACTGTGAGCCCTACCTTGGCTACGTATCACAAGGAGACGCAGAAACACCCCCTTTATCTCCCCCAGAGCTGGCACAGTACACTTCTGGCTTCTACCCGGGGCGGTAGGAAATCCACATCAAACCTGGCAGAGCAAGTCCTCCATCAGATGCGGCCGATGCTGGGCCCACTGGCGCGTGGACAAGTCCCGATCCCCATCGAGACTTGCCCGGGGAGCCCACCCCGGCTCAAAAAAGCAGAGAAGGTCACTCTCCAAACCTCCGATGTCTTGCGGGCAGTGTTAGGATGTGCAAGAACATGGACAGGAAGACTCCACAACTTCCCCACTGAAGACACGCCCACGGCGACCGTTGCCTCAATTGGCTGTATGTGGTGTACCCGGAAACGGGGCCTCCAAGTACTGAGGCACAGTTAAGTCCCCGATGTCACTTATCGGTGCAGAGTTGAGAGAGATGGCTGAGCATCACAATCCCCCCTGTGTTGCAGCATGATGAGAACCCAGCATTGCACACTGAGCTTGGGGGGATCACTTGGGCACCAGACTTAATACTGGCTCTTGACTGGATGGCCGCATGCAGATTTCTACACTGGAGGGTTGGCAGGTGGTGGGTATCTGGAAGTGGCTCTGTGCAGGACGTGAGGATTCCTTGGGAGAGCCCAGAACCAGAGCACAGCATTGTGCAAGCTCTGCATAGTTGGAGAGCCCCCTGGATGACAGGGAATGCACAGCGTGCTACCCCACCTATCCCCAACTGCTAACTTAGAACCAGAAGTGGGGTCCTCTGTATGCGTGCCAGGCCAGGATAAAATGCCTGGGAAAGAGACTGGAGCTCAGAACTCCCTCACTCAAAGTTGCAGGATGGCAGAAAAGCCATGGGAAAGACAGGGCTATTTTGAAGATAACGCAACCATATTTTCACCATACGAGCTCGGACGCCGCCTCGGTAAACAAGGTCCGCGCAGAGCAGTGACACCCCCAGGCTGCTTGCGAATAGTCTACTACTGGGAACATAAACAGATTAGGGATGAGCCCACTCTCCCGTTGAACAGGTGCTAAAGTCATAGATACTGGGCCAGAAGGCGCACCGGAAACCACAGTATCACGCAACTCGCTTTTTTTTTTTCTATGGAGAGTACACCGTCAAATAAATCTCGTACTGGTGCTCGCCCTGTGGAGCTCCACCAGGCAGGTGCAGTGCCGGGCTCTGAGCCTCGACAGAGCCCACCCTCAGCTACTGGAGGACCCTCTAGACCGTCTTGTGGAGTCAGCAGACGGCGGAGGAGAACTACTGACCAAAACAAAACAGAAAAAGAGAAACCCAGAGTGCCACTTGTCATGATGCACTGGAATGCAGAGGGAGTGAACAGCAAGCAGGCTGGATACAGCAAAAAGACAGAGCTGGAAAACATCTTGTATGAGAAGCAAGTCAGTGTTTGCTGTATCCAAGAGACTCACTTGAAAGCAGATCAAACCTTTAAAATAAGGGGATATCAATGCTTCAGATCCGACAGAAAAGATAGACGAAAAGGAGGAGTACTTACTCTTGTAAGGAATAACATTCCTGCACACGAAAGGAAAACCTACATGGATGGAGCAGAATATCAGCTGTTGCAGATAAAGGTAGACAAGATGGAAATAGAACTCCTGAACTATTACTGTCCGAACAACAAACCCCTGAGTCTCAGCTCTATACAGGTACCAGCCACCAACTTTATAGCAGTTGGAGACTTTAATAGCCACTCCCAGAGCTGGGGCTATTAACCATCTGGATCACAGAGGTGAAGAGGTTGAAACTTGGCAAGATGATCACTCCCTAATCCTAGTCAATAATGCCACAGATACTCCTACCTTCTACTCCAGAGGATGGCACACAACTTCAACACCAGATCTTGCCTTCTCCACACCAGATATAGCTGGATCTATTAGTAGAGAAGTAGGAGACCAACTAGGGGGAAGCGACCATCGCCCAATCTTTCTTACTGTCCAGAGTGCAACTCTCAGTACAGGCCCAGCCATTACAAGATGGAACTACAAAAAAGCCAACTGGGGTTTATTCAGGCATCAGGTGAACACGCTGCTGTCTACCCTCAAGGTACAGAACAGAGACATTAATGAAGTGGTAAAAGACTTCAACAGATGCATACTACAAGCTGCAAAAGAAACCATTCCCAAAGGATGCCGGCGTAACTACATACCATACTGGTCCAGCACACTCCAAGAACGTCAGGAAGCTATGGACAGGGCTAGAAAGGATGCAGAGTCTCAGCCTTCACTTGAAACTCACAACAAATGGAAAAAGGCTGTAGCAGAGTTTCAGAGAACAAAGCTAGAAGAAAAACGAAAAAGCTGGAGAACTAAAACGGCATCGCTGAACCTTGAGAAAGACGGCAGGAAACTTTGGAGATTAGTCAAGTCTCTAAATGAAGAGCGTTCCTCACCTAGGCAGACTATCACATTGGATGAAGGTGGCAAACTTTTCAGAGGAAAACAAGCTGCAGACTTGTTTGCTAGAAGATACAGTTCAGAAAGCAACTTACCCATTAACATAGATCATCAGAGAGAGATAAGAAAAGAAATACTGGCAACCATGGGACAGACAGATACTCCTGCCCCAATGAGGGAACCCATCACACTAGGAGAACTACAGAAGGCTATTTCCAAACTTAAGTTTCAAAAGTCACCCGGCCCAGACAAAATCAGCAACGAAATGCTAGTAAATCTGAGCTCAGCAGCAAAGACAAAACTGCTTGAGATATTCAACACAGCTGGTTTAAAGAAACGGTACCCCAAGTATGGAGAGAAGCCATCATAATACCCATACTAAAGAAAGGGAAATGTAAGACCGAGGCTGCAAGTTACCGGCCAATCAGTCTCACAAGCTGTGTTGGGAAGACTATGGAGCGAATAGTCAACCACAGATTGAAATGGTATTTAGAGTCTGAGCAGATCCTGGTGCCGGGACAAGCTGGATTTAGAGAATGCTACAGTATAGAAGACCAAGTTACTTACTTGTCTCAAGCAATAGAAGATGCCTTCCAGGAGAAGAAAAAGGTCCTAACGATCTGGGTCGACTTCAAGCAGGCCTTTGACAAGGTGTGGGAAGATGGCCTCATTGCAAAACTTAGGAGAAGTGGAATCCAAGGCAACATGATGAAATGGATCCAGTCATACTTGCATAACAGGAGAACTAGAGTCACTCTTGACAGTCTGCAGAGCAGAAAAGTGTTGCTCCATCAGGGGGTACCTCAAGGAGGAGTAATTTCCCCAACACTCTTCCTTGTTTACATCAATGACCTGGTGAAAGATCTCCCTGCAGGAGTTAAAGCTGCCTTATATGCAGATGACCTAGTACTCTGGTGCGCTGATGAAAATGTCACCACAGCAAATTATAGAATGCAGCAGGCAGCAGACATGCTAGTGTCATGGGCAGAGAAATGGCTTATCACAATAAACACAGACAAAACCTCCACAACACTGTTCTCCCTCGCCCCCAAGGACAAATCAGCTAACATACACCTAGGGACAACCGTGATCAAGGAAGAAAGCTACCCCACCTATCTTGGGGTGACATTTGACCAAAGGCTCACATGGAATAAGCATATTGAAAATGCAGAAGGAAAGGCCCGAAGACGACTAGGCATACTCAGAAAATTAGCAGGTACCAACTGGGGAGCAAATGAACGAAATCTAAAGAAGATTTATAATGGAGTAATAAGACCACACTTAGAGTTTAGCTCAGCAGCATGGTCATCAGCTGCTAACTCACATCTGCAGTCTTTGGACAAGGTGCAAAATCAAGCTCTCAGGCTCATTACAGGAGCCATGAAAACTACACCAATAACAGAGATGCAGAAGGTTGCTGGATTACAGACATTGTCCCATAGAAGAGACACAAAAACCATGATCCAGATGGAAAAGTACAACAGTATGCCAATGCACCCAATGAAGGCAAGACTAGATGATCTGGCATTGGGACGTCTAAAGCGTAGCAGCTTTGTGCATCGGGGAAAAAGACTTATAAGACAGCATCAAGAAGACCTATCCATGAAGACAACACCACTGAAGCCCACCCTATACCCTGTACCATGGGAGCAGGCCAGCTAGATAATTTCTACTAAATATTTTCAAGAAAATAGTGTGTGACAATATTTAAATAATTTCAAAGTTCAGTCAAATCTTACTCCACTAGATCCCACAAGCGCAGTGTCTTGTCCCAAGATGAAGAGAGAGCAAACTGGCCATCTGAAGACAGAACAACATCACTGACAAAGTGCCCATGACCATGCAGTGATTTGTAGGGCACACCATAGTTTGTATCATCCCTTGTAAGCTTCCACAAGATGAGACTCTTGTCTGCAATAAGTTGAAAGATTGGCATTAGTTTTTTTTTTTAATATTCTAAAATGCAATGATGATTATATCCAAAATCTACTCTAGTTACAACTCATCTGGTTAACTCACTAAGCTATTTTTAGTCATTGCTGAATTCAGGGAAAAACTCCTATACAGGATTACTCCTAGACATTTCCTGGTGCTTTAACACTTACTGAAGAAGAATGTTAGACGTGCAGCATTACAAACATTTATATCAACAAAAGTTACTGTTCTCAAGTTGTTGTTTTTTTCCCCCACTGCATATTTGTTGTCCCTTCCTTCATTTCCATTCACTATGGCTTTGAAAATGTTATTGTTTGACTAAAGCTGCTGAGCTTGTACCTCTTTCACAGCCAATGCCATATTGAAGAATCCTAGGCATTATCTAAATTGTAGATGTAGGCTTTTCCTGTGGCTTTCTACCATTCCAAAACTTGAGTTGGAGTCAGAACCTCCAGTTTCTTTTCCAGGTATTATATCCTGGCCTGCATTTAAAGGATACTCACATCTGGTTTCAAGCTAGAAAAGGAACAGAAGGTGGCATACTGTGCATTCCCCAGTATACAGGATGGCTCTACAAATATTCCAAGGCTAAAACATTGTTCTCTGTTTCTGGGCTCCCAAGGAATCATCATGTCCTGCATACAGCCACCTTCACCTGTTATCCATCCTCTTGCAAAGTAGAAACTGGAATCTGGGCTCAAGCGATTACCCCAAGCTTAGTGTGCAATTCTGGTTTCTCATATTTTGCCACAGGGAGAATGGTGATGTTGGGTCACAAGGATGTACTTCAAAGTCTCAGTTAGTGGTAGAACCCTGATATTCACACTAGAGCAGCATGAATTCCTATGCATCCTTTGAACATGTACAAGTGTATCAATGATGACTGTATACTTTTAATGTATCAAATAAGTGCAATAATAACCAAAATAAACATACAGGCCCATTTTTAACTCATGTTTTAGTCACTTCTGATCTGTATTACCTTGCTTATTTACATTAATATCAGTAAGGCCTTCATAAAACAAATGTGCATAAATGACGCTTTACTCGAGCCTGAAACCTAACCCACAATTTTGTATAGCTTCTCAAGCTCCATTCAGACGAACATCATGTACGCAAGATTTCTGAAGAATCTAACCCTCTTGCTCACCATTAAGAGATTTTTAATTAGGCCTACATAACTTTCATATTTCTTATGTATACAATACTTATCATATTAAATCAGGCTGAAATGAAGAAGAATGGGCTGTGTGTTTGCACGGTCTCAGAAAAATAATTCAGAGACGCAGACATTTAATAACTGGCGGCTCCTGAGCCGACCAAGCTCTAATGGGTACCCTCTGAAGATGGCGTGTATCTGTCTGTTCCATATTTCCCAATATAGGCCTATTCAAATCGTGGATTTAGATGTAAAATTGCTTCACTCAAAAACACCCAACATTTTTTCAGCATTGACATACAGACATTACTGAGGTAAGCCTACCATCAAACCACTTCTCAAGAATATAGTTGTATAGCTGAAGTTAAGAATAGTAGAAACAGTCTGCCTTGCTTGACACATGACTATCGATAAATACATCGTGTGCAGCTTCCACCGATTAAATAAATGAGCTTTCGTTCTCGCAAGTTGTAGAATGAGAGAATAGCATACAAGCCCAATGAATGTTTGAAATGAATGAGAATTCGGGGCATCGACTAATAGAAGACTGCTGTGCGTAAGCGCCATTGTGGATGTCTGCAGTCGTTTTACACGGCTGGTTGGCAGTCTAAATAAGTTGTGGGGCACGCACAATGCCAGAGTTTGTTTAGATTTACCAGCATTTTTTTTCTCACACTGCAGCAAATGGAGAAAACTGTGTTCTCGACTTCTGTAGTAGAGGTGGGCAAATTGACGCACTTCACTGTTTCGAGACAGTCGGCTCACTGATTTAAACTGTGTCGAAACAGTGTGTTGACACAACGGCACAATTGCCCGCATCGGGGAGAAAGAAGTCTCTAATAGACAGTACCGTATACATTACTATACATGAACTGTTTTTACTTGCGCGCTTCTGTCGTGTGTGAAAATCTATGGCATTTCGTGTGACCACAATTCAATATTTTTACACAAGTCTTCATTATGATGAAATAAAACGGAGATATGATGATAACTGCAGTATATGTGAAAATAATAAAAAAAACAACAATAATAATAACAGTAATAATAACACATGATATCAAACTAGAGTAAGCTAGTTTTGGTAGACAATGATTCAAATCCACACCGAGTACACAGATATCAGCAGAGCTAATAAAGTGTCCATTACATTTATACGAACACACAGACACTTTCAACTTTAACATAGTGCCTAAAACACTGACAACTGCAGCACTGACACAATTTCCAGTGTCTATAACTTCTCAGCAAAAATAATATCACGTAAAATCAAGTCATCATAACACATCCCTGAAAAATATGACATGTTTGATATTCCATACTAATGTTCCGAATGGTTGATTCAAATTTTACAAAGGCTCACGGAAGGCGAGACAGTGAGACAGTGTGTCTCTGCAAAACAGCGAGGCAGACGGAACTGAAACTGTAACTGTGTCGAAACAAACAAGCTGGGAGTGTCGAATCGCTCGGACTCTGTGCTGTTTCGAAGCATTGTTTCGACACATACACACAGTAGCCATCTCTATTCTGTAGGCCTATCAGGGAAATTGTTCATTATGGATCATTATGAGTGTTGGTCAAAGTGTCAGAAGAAAAGTAGGCTATATATGACTGAATAGAAACACGGGGCAGTCGGCTAATGAATTCAAAGGGATTCAGCACAGTTCTTGGGCCCTATGTGCAGCAAATTTGTATTTTCTTGTTTGTCTATGTTAGTAGCAACAATTGCTACATATCACACGTGCAGCCAGTTAATATTTTGTGTCTATGTAAGTAGAAATAATTCGTAAATGAGTGGCAGAGATCATGTTGAGCACACACGTTGCTGTCACGTTGACCCGTCCCCTGAGTGGCTATGTGCGATACGTTTGCCATGTCAACACTTTGTCAAATTACAAAATATGCCTCGGGTCTGAAGCTAACCTTAACCCCCGTCACCCTGTTTTGCTCTTGCTCCAATGCGAAAAACACTCTTATATGACCCTTTGAACAAAGGCTAAATTCAGCTTGAAACAGGGTAGGCCTAGGTGTTGGATTATGATTACTGTTAACAGGCTATTTTGTAATAAATCGAAGCGACACGGCGGAAGTAATGCTAGCCATTTGGCAAACATGGCAGACTGTGTCTACTAGGCCTATTGTTATTTTTACCAGTTGTAGCCTAATGCAGAGAAATAATTTTGAACGTTATCAAGCAACATACATAGGTTATTTGGTGAATGTCCTATAACTTCTATGCCATAAAGCATATTATATATAGCCTAGGCTATATATTTTTGGTAGCCTAATCTTTACCTTTAGTGCCGTCGAGTAGTAGGATTAAGGTTGTGGTTAACCCTAAACCTTACCCCTACCCTAACTCTTAATGGTACGAAAATACACATATTATACATACTCGACGGCACTAAAGATTACCTATTTTTTTTATCTACATTGTGTCAAAGTTAGACTCTGCTTTGGTAAACTCGCAGTTATGGCTGTTCAAAATTTGGTACAACTTTTTAGAGTCGTCATAGGCATTTATTTACATACCTCTGGAGGCGGACAATATAGTGTCTGGGTATTGTGGATTTGTTGCAATTTGCGTTACCCATCCTCCATGACCCTGAAGGGTCCCTCTAAGTGTCATCTGTTCTTGGGTCATTGTGTTATTCTTGCTGTTTATAATGATATTTAGTTAGATTGTGCAGAATCTTTAATCATATGTATCCATAACTCAACATCTATTGCCGGAAAAGGAAGTGTATTTTTTATTCTCTGCTCACTATAGTCATGTATAAAACATAACGTGTTTCTCCGCACGAAACAAAATTTATGATACTTGTCTTTTAATGTTCCCAAAATGATACCCAACTTACTTTAAGTGCCATGCCGAGCATATCTGCTCATAATCTCCAATTTGTGTTGCTGTGGAGATAATGATACACTTTCACATATCGATAATGATACACTTTGACATATCGATATCACCAATTAAACATATTATTTGGACTTGAAACCACTATACATCCTAATTAATAATAACATTTCAGAGGTTTAACGGGATATTGTTCGTCATCGGTTTTTTTTTTTAAATTGTGTTGAAATTTGTTACATTGTACGATGATTAACTATTCAGCATGTTCTTACTTTTTTTTTTTTTAATTATTCAAACACCATGCTTGCTGGTGAAGGTGACATATCTCCCCACAGCTAATTGTCCAGTGCTACTTATAAGTTCTGTTGTTGACTTCTTTCCAGGCCACGGTATTAAACTGTCAGTACCTACTATCACTGTCGTCTTCTTTCTCTTTTTTCTTTAATCTTTTCTGTTGTCACAATATATTCCAGCTTTCCTCTTCCCAAAGCAACTGATTTTCTTCCTTCTAACAACATGAGTAGTAAGCTTCTTTTGCGCACTGGCTTCATTCAAGACATCCTAATGAAATATATTTTTTAGCTGTCTGTGTTATCTGCAACAATCCTTTGTTAAAACCACGTCTCTTGGGCCTCCGGGGATTTTCTAGCTTATTTACTAATTGCCCATGACTCGCTTTCAAGTGTTAAGGTTGGATCTAGATAACACTGACGCCTTCGCTTTCTTAATGAGCATCTTGTCCTCCTAACAGGCGCATCAACTTACGGCGCACGGTTGAACATCCTCTACATATGAAGATTAGCTCTGAATACAGAATAAGAAATATATATATATATATATATATATATATATATATATATATATATATATATATATATATATATATATATATATATATATATATATATATATATATATATATATATATATATATATATATATATATATATATATATATATAGTAACTCCGTGTAACACCCCGCTCAAATTTCCCCGATTCAAAAATCTAGTAACGTAAATTCACAACCTATAAACCACTACTACAATATTTGAAAAATTGCCAAGGGCAAGGTCAAACTTACCCCCCAAAAAAATTGGACACAATAATTTGAATTTTCCACTATTACAGTTAAAAATCTATAAATAAATTCCATGTTTGACCTTGGTCTCAAGGCCATCGTCAAATCAAACCTCTAACATTTAAAATAAAGAATTTGAATTTTCTAACGCCAAGCGTAAAAATACCCCCCCCCCCCCCCCTTCCCCCCCCTTTCCCCCAAACACACACGCACACGCTCGAACCTTCCCAATATTTATGACGAAAGCCGTAATGCTTGAAAACGAACCAACTTGTTGCCTCGTTTTATAGGGGAGAGAGAAGGTGGATTACAATGGAAATCAAGCCTAACTTGTGCGTTTGAAAAGAAACTTAGATAATTTATTTCTGTATAAATAACAGGGATGTCTTGAAGGGTAGCGCTAATATTGGTTAAAATATATCATAAAATTTTCCCTTATAATAAATTATCTGGCCTTAGAAAATTATTTTATTAATATTTTAGTTCAGTGAACAGAGCACTATAAATTAGAAAAAAATTACCAAGATGAAAACGGGGATAAATGGGTTAAGGAAACCTATATAGGAAGATAGAGGACAGTTGTCCTTTTAATAATCACTTTTAATATTAAAAATTGGCCCATTAATAACAAAGATATTGTATAAATAAAAATTGAGACAGACGAACAAACACACTTATCAACTGCTCAATTTGGTTGCGTGAGACAAGTTAGAAATTTCTTGACACGCGTTCTGATTGGTTAAGGCGTGGGGTAGCTTGGGGCAATAAAATTAACATTTCGCTGGCAAAAACCGCCATTTGAAATTAAAACTATCTAAAGCTGACACCAGCGGGAGAGTAGTGGTAGAACCCATTAACTGCCAAAGTCAAGCTTATGATATGTGATATTCTTGTTTGAGGGTAAGGCACAATAAGTATTTGTATTGATTTAATTAACATGCAGGCCACAATTTGTGTTACGATAGCCAAAATAGGAATGCAGTCTTTCGGAGTGAAAGAAAGGCATAAAATATTTGCTAGTGGCTTACAAATTTTGCGCATGCCAATGCAGTAACCCAGAAGGGATATTGGCTTTTGCAGTGCCATAAATGTTTAAATATTATGTAAAATCATGTAGAGAATGGTAGAAAGAATTTATCCACAGGTTTCAGTGCTAGGAAGCACACCCTATCTATTGTATGAACGACAAGCCTTGTATAGGATGTTGTAAAGATATATTAAGGGATCACAAGCTATGTATTGTACACCCCTATCTATTGTATGGAAGAGACTTCTTGGAAGAGGAAACAAGAGCTATGTACTATCACTGACGAAGAATGTTTACACAGCAGTGGTGTTAAACAATGAAAAATAAAGACTGGTGAAATGATCAGCACACATAGCTGATCAAGGTGAGTTGTTACAGTGGTTATGTGTGGAAGTATTATAGATGAGAGTTATATGGGAGGGAATGTTCCTCTCATTTCAGGTTATATGTCAGAATACTTATTGGTGGCAGGAAACCTGGTGAGGGACGAAAATCCTGGGAGTGATCGCTCAGCATTCAAGTTGTAGCTAGCCCCACACCTTCGACCAGGAACACCACATTTGTTGATTCTGAGGACCTATGGGCCAACTGTTTTCTTCAATCCATGCCAGTTAAGTCCTTTAGAAAAGGCACTGATTTACTTACTTACTTGCTTAGTCGTTCCCCTTCTACCGTGAGGTGTAGAGGTTTGGAAGAGAGAGCGCCAGACCATTCTATCAGCTGTCTTCTTCCTGGCCTGGTTCCATTCTAGTCCTCGGTCCTTCAAAGATTGTCTAATGTTGTCCTCCCAGCGGACTCTGGGTCGTCCTGGAGGTCTGGATCCCTGGCTCTTTGTTTCCCATGCTTGTCGTGGTAGCCGATCTTCTCCCATTCTGCAGACATGGCCAAACCATCTTAGTTGGGACTGTTCTATTTGGTTCTGCAGCGGATGGGATTTTAGGCCTTGACGGATCGTCTGGTTGCGGACCATGTCTCTTCTTGTTACTTCAACCACTTTCCTCAGATACCTCATTTCTGAGGTTTGGATCTGGCTTTTGTGGGTTGTAGTCATTGCCCACGACTCGCATCCATATGTCAAGACTGGGACATAGGTGGAGCGGTATACAGCCATCTTCGTTTTCTTGCCAACCTCTTTCTTGCTGAGGAATCCACGATTTATGGCCTGAAAAAGTCTCCCAGCCGCTGCTTTTCGAGTGGCCAACTCTTCTTTGATGCCTCCCTTTCGGTCTATAATAGCTCCGAGATATTTAAAGTGGTCGACCTGCTCCAGGACCTGTTCTCCCAACTTAATCTGATGTTTTCTTTCTTCTCGTGATATCACCATGGATTTTGTTTTAGAGCTGCTTATGACCATCCCTCTCTTCTCCAGCTCTTCCTTCCAGACTTGCAGGTTGGATTGGAGATGTGCCTCTGATTTAGCAATCAGGGCAACATCATCAGCAAATGCCATCTCCGAAATATAGACCTGTCTCATCTTCCAGTACCCCACTGAATACTTTCTTGTTCTCTCCTTACATGCCTTGATGACATCGTCCATAAGGAGTATGAAGAGGTAAGGTGATAGGATATCACCTTGTCTTACACCAGTGGTGGTCCTGAACTCTTCTGACTTATGGTTTGCTGTCCTCACATAATTTCTGCAAGACTTGTAGAAGCTCTGTATAGCATGAATCAGAGGTGCTGGAATATTCTTCCTTGCCAAACAGTCCCAAAGTTTGCTCCAAGGGACCCTGTCAAACGCCTTTTCCAGATCTATGAAACAAAGATGGATCTCACTCTTATACTCAAGGGCCTTTTCACTCAGCTGTCTGAGTGTGAAGATTAGGTCTTGAGTACTTCGGTTTGCTCGGAATCCGCACTGGACCTCATCCAATTGTGGCTCAGCTAGGCGTCGGAGTCTCTGCTCTAGGATTCTAGAGTAGATTTTACCAGGGACACTGAGAAGGGATATGCCTCTATGGTTTCCACATTGTCGATTGTCACCCTTTTTGAAAATTGGTGTTATGATGGCAATCTCCCAATCCTTTGGTATGGTCTTGTTGCACCATGCTGCCTGTAGGACCTTTAAGAGTAATAGGTCGCCTGATGCTCCCATGTACTTAACCATTTCTGGTGTTATACCATCATGCCCTGCTGCTTTGCCCATCTTGATTTTCTCCAGTGCTGCCCTCAGTTCTTCCATCTTTATGCTTCATCATGCTCACCATACAGGAGTTCTGAGAAATATTCTTTCCATCTTTCCATTACTTCCTTCGGGGCAGTAAGCAATTTGCCTTGCTTGTCCTTTATAAATTTGAGAGGGCATTGTTTTTCTTTCCTCATGTTCTTTAGGGTCTTATAGAACAATTTCTGGTTTTCTTGTGCATCTTTTTCTAGCTTTTCTCCAAATTCTTCCCAGGACTTCTGTTTTGCTGCTAGCACTTTGTTCTTTGCTTCTGTTCTGAGTGTCACTTATTCTCTATATTTTTCCATTTGTCCTGTTGTGTTTTTAGCTCCCAAGTATTGTTTCCATGCCATTTTCTTCTCTCTTATTTTCTCTTTGACTTCCTCTGTCCACCAAGGTGTCCTCTTTCTCTGGTTCCCAAGTCGGACTTCACCGCATGCTTCTGCAGCAGCTGTCTTTATGATATCCTTGAATTTATTCCAGAGGGTTTCCAAGTCATCAGGTCGTTCTTCTGTGTTGCTCACTGCTGTAGCAATAAGCCCCTGATATCTGGTCTTAATTTCTGGCTCTCTAAGCTTGTAGGTCCTAATGCTCATTTCTCCTGCTCGTTTACTTGGTTTCTTGCGTGATGTTGGGCAGTTCCTAGGCTGAGCAACTCTTTCAGTTGTTCGTTTGATTGTTAGCAGGTAGTGATCACTTCCAATCTCTGGCCCCCTCCAGACTCTTGCATCTCGGACATATCTGAATGAGCTTCTCCGAACAATGGCATAGTCGATCACTGACTTCTCATTCTTGGTTGGTTCACATCTAGTGTATGCATGTATGCGCTTATGGGGGAACTTTGTGTTTGTAATGATCAGATTCTGCTCACTGCAGAATCTAAGGAGTCGCTTTCCATTGTCATTGAGAGTATCTTCTCCATATCTTCCGATAACTCCACCCCATCTAGCATGGTCATTTCCAACTCTGGCATTAAAATCTCCGAGCATAATAACTTCATCTAGGCAGTCATCCACTGTCCTTTGAAGCAGCTCGAAGAATTCCTCCTTGACCTCTGCTCTCTCATCCTCATTTGGCCCATACACTATGACCAGGTTGACTATGGTTTCTCCTTCTTTTAGTTTTACAACCATAATGCGCTCCGAGACAAAGTTCCATCCCTTGATACTATCTTTTTGATTTTGGGCCACAATGCAACCCACGCCCCCTTTAGCTCTTTCATATATGGGTACACCACTGTAGAGCAACGTGTTGCCATCGAGATCCATGACTCCTTGTCCTTTTTTCTTCGTTTCCGTTATAGCCAGGATTTCTAGTTTTGCTTTCCTCATCTCTTCCACCAGCTCCTCTTCCTTCCCATTTATACTTCTTGTGTTCCAAGTTCCATAAGTCGTAGTCCGTAGTCCGTTCCAGTTCGTCGCCTTTAGAATCAGTCCGGTTTTCTCTCTTGTAGTTCGCGTAATTATGATTTAAAGCAAACAGGTGATTGGCCTGTTGTGCCTTTGCATGGTGGAGGGGCTGCCTCCTTACGGCCTCCATGCAGGCCGCCCTCCTCCTTTTTCATCCGGGCTTGGGACCGGCATAGGCGGAGTTGTGTTTAAAATTCACTGACAGTTAATGGAGAAACTGTAAGGTGATGAGAGGAGACAGACCAGCTTTATAAGACAGATAGATGTGCTTATTGGAGCGTGAACCACAAAGAACTGACAGGTGAATTCACTATACTAGGCCCAGTGTTATCAGGTGGGGTGACCAGTTTTCTTCCTCGCTGCCTTTGCCTTCCCGAACTCAAGAGCACAGTTAGGTACTCATTTACAGCTGGGCAGACTGTGGCGTGACGCATCAAGGATTCGATCCCAGAACCCAGTAACTTTGCCTCTAGAAGGCAAGCGCTCTAACCACTTAGCCAGTTGGACACTCATATGTAAATACAGGGTATAAATATTGCAAAAAAATGTCTAGTATCCATACAAGATTGTTCTTGTTCAGGAATCAAACAGGGCAAAGGAGCTGCGCTGATGTAATGGTAACCACACTGCAAGAACTTGGACAAGTGGTTCGAGATCGAAGGATTTGACATTAACTAATGAAACGCCAGAGTTCCTTACAGAGCTAAAAGGTCAAGAAGAAGAAGAGTTTTTTGCTGATTTCAGTCCTTGCTTGGCTGAGAGACTTATTTACTTACTTGCGACTAGGTAAAGGTAGTCCCATCACAGGTACTGCCGTAGGGGAGCGAGGTGTTAGTGACTTCATCAAACTAGGTCCAGCATCAAGAGGTGGAATGACCAGTTCCCTTCCTCACTGCCTTTTCCTCAAAGTCAGGTACCCATTAACAGCTAGGTAGACTGGAGCATGTCCGTGTCGTAATTCAAACCTGGCACCTTTGCCGCAAGAGACCAGCGCTTTAACCACTGTCAGTCAGACACTTTACTTGCGACTAAGTTAAAAAGAAAAAAAAGAGGTCTGTCGTAAATTTATTTTGAGAGAAAAGAGTCGTAGAAATAGTGGTCCGGTTTAGAGTGGAAAAGATATATGTTACCAGGTAAGCAAGTTAACAAAATGGTCACACAAAAGAATTAATTTCCTGTCATTCATACACGCGCTAGCAAAGGCCTTCACTCATCTTGCTCTCACTTACCGATTGTGAAAAAAATCTTGCACTCCATAGAATAACACAACAGCAGTTACACCTCAACTAAATGTATGAGTGTTTGTTCAAGTTCTAGCCCCAGATTATCGGGTAGGCGGTCAGCACATAAAAGGATCCCGTAATCGCTGGAAAATGAATCTGTAGTTGTGTCTCTTTTCTTAATAACAGTTTCTATGGGAGGGCACGGTCTCTGATACCGGGGTGAGGATGGTGTGGTCTATTTGACTATGCCGCGGATAATAAAATTCTTACACGTGCTGGTACACTTTATCCGTGAGGTATGAGTCCAGTGAGAAAAACTAGTCACATCACTGTTCAGGAAATTATGAATTATTTCTCTGTGTCAGTAAACTAACAAAGCTCGGGCCAGTGTTCTTCTTCCCGTTACGACTTAAGTTGTTTGATGGTGCGTTAAATTTGTCTTTGGGTGTGCTTTCTTTGCTATAAGTTAGATAGCGGAATTCCAAACATAGAATCGCCTCAAAGATTAAAAATTTACACAGTCTCAACAAGTTCTGCGTCAGGGGAACTCTACACACTGTTTATGCTTTGCTTTGCTTAGATTGATTTCTTTATTGCTTTCCATGCCAGTTAAGTCCTTTAGAAAAGGCACTGACAAATTATTGATATCATAAAGTTCCACCATAATAACCATAACTATAATAATAATATAATCACCTTGAAGTGATGAACCCAACAGTCTTTTCAACATATTAACAGTGATCAGTACAAGCAGGTAGACAGATCAGTGGGTGGAATTCTTACAGTGATCTTTATTCATAGAAACCAGATACTTGGACAGAGTTCCAGTTATTTATTTTAAATAGTGTATATAAACAAATTTATTGAGTTTGACAATCCCTGTCCCAGAAAATTGAGGTACAGGGAAATTAAATTGTAATATAATTACCTAAACTTTAACAAAAGTCTTACTCACTTTAATATTATTGAGTTACAGTTCTGTTTACATTTTATTTCGTGCTTATATTAAATATATTACCCTAGACACACTCAGCCACACAACATCACAGAGCCTATTTTACACAGAGTGATATCTGAGAGGTGGCGGATAGGGACTCTGAGAATCATCACCATCAACAATTAGACTCTGGGAACTTACACAGCTTGACCTCACTCTGTTTACCCTTAATTAATAACACCAGTAACCTCTTTTACCAAATATATATATATATATATATATATATATATATATATATATATATATATATATATATATATATATATATATATATATATATATATATATATATATATATATATATATATATATATATATATATATATATATATACATATATATATATATATATACATACTATCCCATATAGTGTGATGTAAATACAATGCCTTGTTATGATAGAAAGAAGGGGAAAATTGGGTGCCAATCAAACGCTCCAAAGCTCGCTTGTTAACGAACCGGTTTTTACAGTCGCGATCTGCAGAGGAAGGGAAAGTGTGTTACAATGGATTCGTGTGTTGTACAAGTGAATGGAGCGACAGAAAGTAATTACAGTGATTTTGTTTTATTATTATTATTTTTTTTTTTCTTTTGGAGAGATAAGACCAGCAATATTCATGCCAAAGGAAAATTTGCTGTTTGCATTACTTTTGGAGAAAATTGAAGGTAAAGGCTGTCACAGAGGTTATTGATCCTCAAAAACTGAGAATCGCACTAGTGATGGTATTACGTAGATGTCAATCTCTGCTGGTCGAACGATAGCCGTGAATATACGGTTCTCGCCAGACAGAACGTCTGCAGTTTCCCCGGTCAGAGCACTGCCCGACCAGATTTCTGGGCCTGGGGTGTGAGAATTCGCTCCGTCGGACATGGCAGGCAGACGGATTGTCTACCTTTTGCAGCAACTGCGTGAGTTTTCGTCGGGATAGTCCGGCGAAGTGTGAAATTGCGCTCCGCACTGCAGATGGGTTGTCTGAGTTTTGAAACTGACACGCGCACTCTCGGTCAGTAGGTGGCAGTTACGACATGCCCAGGTGTTAAACGTAGGGTCAGAGACGGGAAGGGGGACTATTTCGGTTTTGCGAAGTAAAAGAGTTCCTCCTTTGTCTGGTTTAAAATATTAACCCAAGTTTGAAACTTTAATTTCATTCTCACTCTTAAGTTTGCAGTAGACAGATCGCTATGCTAGATTTAATATCTGTGTTTTGGCGAAGTCTGGGTTTCTTGGGCATTTGCCGAGTTCTAGATTACCATTAGATTACAGTATTCTAGTTCATGGTTTAGTCTGTAGTTCTGCGTGAGGTAAATATTATATATAATAGATCTCTAGTATTTTGTGAAGTGATAAAGTGTTTAATCGCCTATTTTATTTTAAACTAGTTCTGTGTGCAGAGTGATTATTTTAATAGTTTGTTATTTCTTTAATCGACGAGTTACAGTGGAAAGCAAGATAAATTATAAATTTCTAGCTAAACCCATTCGGCTATTAAAACAGTTTCATTTAACTGCTAATACTCAGGCGAAGTATATTTTTCTAAACAAACTTATAAATGCTAGATGCATCATGAGTGGTGACGGAAATACGCAGCTATTCCTAATTCATGATGAGGGATTTTTTTTATATAACTTATTTCACGTGAAGCTTTAAATATAAGTCAAGCTGTAGGCTTGCCGTTTAAAATATAAGTTATATCCTTATACATAGTATGTATAATTATTTTATATGTGCTTTTTCCATTTTATGCAGTGAATACTGGGGTGATCCAAACTTGCCGGCGTTTAGTAAAGAGACATACTTATGAGAAGCATAGACATTTTCTATCTTTAACCACGTGGGGTTTTTTCAAGTAACACTGGTCTGACAGTGCATGTGCCATCAGAGATAAACAGTAATACCAAATCCCACTAACGGTTGCTAAAGACTAATGTTTATACTGGGCTTCTGAGCCAGTTCATATTTCTTCTCAAATTGAAATATACATGCTGCCTGGCGGCGAGAATAATTACAATCAATAACATTAACATTTCCTACATTTTGTCGAAAGAGTGAATAGTGAACCAAGACTATCTGTTGAAAGAAGTTGTCCTCTGGTCATCTTTCCAAATTAAGGGAACCCTCGTGTTTTTTTAAACTCTGTGTGCCCGTTTAAACTTGCTTATCCAAACTGATTCAAGTGACATTAACAGTAATCAAAAATTTAACTGGTGAAGTGAACGCTCCCCGAAAAACAGTAGAAGAAACCTGTAATTGCAGAGCTGGGATTCGCTTTATCCAAAGAATACAGATTCACTGTAGAGAAGTGTCCTAAGGTTGCGCCAGACGGCGAACAGCGGTACAGATAGGTAAGCACGTGTGCCAGGGTACCCTGATGAAAGAACCGAGTGAAAGTGGACTGAGTGAGTTTTTTTTTTGGATAACTATTGATTCACCCACTTTATGATCTCCTTACGGAAGATTGGCTGCTTTAATTTAATTGTTCCTTTAGAGTAGATACTGCTGTCATAAGTCAGTTCTTACCTTCAAGAAAAGGGGACAATATTAGACCCTAACCATATGCATCTATAACTCTTTGGGCCATCATCTGTCATCCTAACGGGGCTGTGGGCTAAACCTAGAGTTAAGATCATAACGGGGCTATCATCCTTGTAGCATTCTCTTGAATTTTTTAATGACTATTTGTATGTCTGACGCGTTAAAAGCTGTCGCAGAGGATAGGTGAAAGAGAGAAGATTTCCTCGATTTTTCAGAGACAGCCTCTATATCACAGTCTATCATCTCACTTGTGGAAATTCTATTTCTTTTTACTAACTCTCACTGTGTCTATCACCTAATCTAACCTATTCAGAAGGGACCAACCCAAGTCTTAATTCTCCTATCTAAAAATATACGACAAACGGGGGCTCGTCCGGGATTTTTGAACTTAGAATAGGAAGACGAGTACGACAAATGTGGTCTCGTCCGAAGGATTTTTGAACTTAGAATAGGAAGACGAGTACGACAAATGTGGACTCGTCTATCTGGATTTTGAACTTAAGATTCTTTATTCTGAAATAGAGTAAGAGTTTGATGTCTTGTGAGTTGTTATATCTTTAAATAATTTATCCCCTAGACTAACGATCTATTTTCGGGCGTGCTGACCACACAAACTGATAAGTTTTTTTCCACAGCATTTGAATTATATACATTTGAGTTACAGGTGGATTTTGTCGGAATATATATTAATTGTTGATTTGTAATACTAAACGCTGGTAAAGTGGTGAGTGTATAACATTCACTGGGTACTGAGGCAGAACGGTGTTTGAACTAAGTTAAGGAGTGCGTTTCGGACTCTTTTCGTCCAGATTAATTGCCTCCTTTACCCGATCTGACTTCAGGGGCGAACTTATAGTGGATTTTAAAATTAAGGGATTATTTTTCTTTTTAATTTTTGCAATAATTATTTTGTTTCCACTGTAGCAACTTATTTTTCAGAAGTAATCTTAACTACCATTTAGTTGGCGTAGTCGTGTTTGCATTAGGTGCTTTATTGCCGATTAATAGCAGCGATAGTTAGATTTTATTTTGGAGGAGGTATCCCAGGGTTAAGCATATCATCTTTTATTTGGTATTTTCTCGTAAGTGGTAGGAACCAGTGTATCCTTTTTCCTATTTTCTTTCTCCACTAGTCTCAGTCACTGACATAATATGGCCGAGAGGGCAAAGCTTAGACAACTCCTCAGGGACGAAGCGAGAGAGGAGGGACTGGAAGGAGAGGAAGCGAAAGCGTTTGTCAGAGACGAACTTGAGAGATATGATGCGGAGCAGAAGGAGAAAGCAGCTGAAGCTAGAGAACAGAAGAAGATGGACGAGGAAATGGAAATTCGCAGGGCGAACGAAAGAGAGAAGGAGAGACAGCATGAGAAAAGAGAGAAGGAGAAGGAGACACAGCATGAGGAAAGAGAGAAGGAGAGGGAGAGACAGCATGAGAAGGAGAGAGAAGAGAGACAGCATGAGTTGGCTCTTAAAACTCTAGAATTCCAAAGTCGTGGTGCTGCCTCTACCTCCAGCAATGGAGAAGCTTCTCCTCATTCTTCCTTAACTGATCCTTCTAACACTCAGTCTCTTCAACTCAACGCTATGTCCTTCACTCTTGAGTCTTTCCCTTGTCCTAATGAGAAGATTGACACATGGTTAGAAAAATTTGAGAAAATTGCAACTCTGTACGGTTTAGAGAGGTCGTGTTGGAACATGAAGCTTTCCCAGGCTTTGAAAAGCAGTGCGTATGATGTTTACGCCAAACTGGAAAGCAGCCAACAAGACAACTATGATCTGTTGAAGAAAGCGTTACTGGAGCGCTTTGAAATGAATGCTCGCAAATTTCTGCAACTGTTTCGCAACAGCAGGAAAGAGAGCTCTGAAACTTTTCAACAGTTTTCGTCTCGTTTGAAGGGATACCTAACAAAAGTGCCTTGAGCTTTCACAGCTCCCCTCTACCTATGAAGGTCTGGAGGAATTTGTTCTAACAGAACAAATAAAGAACACTTTGTCTGCTGATACCCGAAGATTTCTAGCCGAGCAGGGGGCAGAAAAGCTTGAAGACATCTTAGAAAAATCTGAGCGTTATCAAAATGCGCTGGCTGAACTACCGGCCATAAAACGTAAACCGACAGAGGAGCATTTTCGGAAAAATAATCTAGACCAGTCTTCTCATGCTTCTCACGCTTCCAACCCGAATAACCACCGAGAAACTGGACCTCAAAACCCCCCTCCTGAAAAATCCAAGTTCTACAAAAACAAGTACCCCAACCACAGTAAGCAGTCTGATCAACCCGACCGCCCTTCATGGCAGCGTAGCCAAAAAGGTCAAGGTGGAAAAGGGAGAACCCCTGAGCACGGGATATATGATCAGAGTGAGCACACCGAGCCTAAACGCATCGGATGCTTGCTAACAGTCTCGCAAGGCGGAATTATTTACAGTGATTCCCAACCTGTTGGGGATAGACCCTCAACGCGAGGTACTGTTACATTGAACGGTTCTCAAACTTCTTGTTTATTTGACACGGGGCTTTCTTATGATTGCATTGTTGCCAGAAACCTGGTCAAACCCGGTCAAGAGACAGCAGAGACCGTCCAATTTTGTGGAGTTCGTAAGAGTGATGCACCTACAGCGCTTCCCATTGCACTGGTGGAGATCCACTCTGATTTTGTCAGAGGTATGATCAAAGCGGCTGTTATGGATGATCCCATCTACCCAGTCATACTTGGCGGTAGATACGTGGGTATTGGGAAACCGGAAGAGCCGATTGTGGCAGCAGTAACTACAAGAGGGCAAACCAAGAAGGAACGGGAGCCTGCCCCTAATTTGTTACCCATGGAACTTAAAGAAGCGCAATACAAGGACCCTACTTTGGCACCCTGCTTTAGGAAACTGCCCATGGCTAAGGAACCCAGACAGCGCGGGGACATTTTTTCTAAGGATGGCGTACTTTATCGCAGAACGGGCAAGCCTGACCAAGGTTACAACCAGCTCCTAGTACCGAAACAGTACAGAAGCCAAATCCTAGAAATGGGGCACTCTCTTCCCTTCAGCGGACATATGGGACAGAACGCCACAAACCAACGGATAACCACTCATTATTGGTGGCCAGGAGTAAATACTGATATTATCAGATATGTCAAATCCTGTGCCCAGTGCCAACGTGTGCCACCCAAGCAACGGGCACCCCCAGTCTCTTTGGGTGAAATGACAATAGTGGGAACACCATTCGAACGGGTTGTGATCGACATTTTAGGACCCTTTGAAAGGACTAAAAGAAGGAACAGGTTTATCCTGACCTTAGTCGATACATGCACTTTATGGGCAGAAGCTATCCCGCTAACATGCGCAGATGCCAAGCATGTCGCAGAAGCCCTCGTGCAGATTTTCACTCGGTTGGGATTCCCTCAACAAGTGTTGACGGATAACGGATCTCCATACCGAAACCTGTTGATGGATGAGATCGTAAAGATCTTGAGGACCCAACACATCTACACAAAGCCTTATACTCCGGCCGGAAATGGGCTCGTGGAACGTGTTAATGGAAACCTCAACATGATGTTAAGTAAACTGGCACAAGTGAAACCTGAAGATTGGGATCTTTGTATTCCTGCAGCTTTATTTGGCTACAGAGAATCTCCTCATACTTCCACAGGATTTCCGCCAGCTACGCTTCTTTTCGGCAGACCCATTAAGGGCCCGCTTGAAGCCTTACTTTGGTCGCTGACTGACCAGAAGGCTGATGAGACAGTTGTCTCAGCAAGTAAATATGTGTCCGATTTAAAGGATAGGTTGAAACTAGGATGGGACCTAGCAACGACTAACTTTAAGAGAGCAAGCACAAAGCACGCTAACCGATACAGGAAAGTCGCGAAAGAAAGAGAACTGGAAGCAGGAGAGAAAGTTTTGGTGTTACTCCCTACCGAGAACATTCAACTGAGGATCGGATGGCAATGGCCGTTTACTGTCCTGAAAAAGTTTTCTAAGGCTAACTACCAGATCTCTATGGAAGGAAAGGAAAAGGTTTTCCATTTAAATCTCTTAAGGAGATACTTGGAAAAACCAGTGCCGACCTCCGACCATCTCCTGACGATCGCCAAAACTGACGAAGATGACGATAGTGGCAGGGAAACTCCACTGCAATCACAGGAAATCTTTGAAAAATGTCAGAAGCGGCGACGCTCTTTCAAGCGCGCATGGGAGACATTCTAGAGAAAGGAAACTTTGGGAACAGACTTCATGAGTAGGACTTGCACAGAAATGGAGGGGGAAGATGAGAGGGAAGAAGACAGACACCCTGAAGCTACGGATATAGGAAATTTATTCCCATAACGTAGACATGGAGTGCTTCCATATCTTAAAGGGGGGACGTTCTGTCACAGAGGTTATTGATCATAAATTGCCTACATCCTCTTCTTTCTTCTTTCACCCGTATCCTCTATTTTTTGTTATCCTTTTTACTTATTTTCCTGTATTTTTTTCGCATCCATTCGTTTGCGAAAAACATATTTTCTTCTCCATCCTTAACGTTTACCTGTTTCTTTTCTCAAAACTGAGAATCGCACTAGTGATGGTATTACGTAGATGTCAGTCTCTGCTGGTCGAACGATAGCCGTGAATATACGGTTCTCGCCAGACAGAACGTCTGCAGTTTCCCCGGTCAGAGCACTGCCCGACCAGATTTCTGGGCCTGGGGTGTGAGAATTCGCTCCGTCGGACATGGCAGGCAGACGGATTGTCTACCTTTTGCAGCAACTGCGTGAGTTTTCGTCGGGATAGTCCGGCGAAGTGTGAAATTGCGCTCCGCACTGCAGATGGGTTGTCTGAGTTTTGAAACTGACACGCGCACTCTCGGTCAGTAGGTGGCAGTTACGACATGCCCAGGTGTTAAACGTAGGGTCAGAGACGGGAAGGGGGACTATTTCGGTTTTGCGAAATAAAAGAGTTCCTCCTTTGTCTGGTTTAAAATATTAACCCAAGTTTGAAACTTTAATTTCATTCTCACTCTTAAATTTGCAGTAGACAGATCGCTATGCTAGATTTAATATCTGTGTTTTGGCGAAGTCTGGGTTTCTTGGGCATTTGCCGAGTTCTAGATTACCATTAGATTACAGTATTCTAGTTCATGGTTTAGTCTGTAGTTCTGCGTGAGGTAAATATTATATATAATAGATCTCTAGTATTTTGTGAAGTGATAAAGTGTTTAATCGCCTATTTCATTTTAAACTAGTTCTGTGTGCAGAGTGATTATTTTAATAGTTTGTTATTTCTTTAATCGACGAGTTACAGTGGAAAGCAAGATAAATTATAAATTTCTAGCTAAACCCATTCGGCTATTAAAACAGTTTCATTTAACTGCTAATACTCAGGCGAAGTATATTTTTCTAAACAAACTTATAAATGCTAGATGCATCATGAGTGGTGACGGAAATACGCAGCTATTCCTAATTCATGATGAGGGATTTTTTTATATAACTTATTTCACGTGAAGCTTTAAATATAAGTCAAGCTGTAGGCTTGCCGTTTAAAATATAAGTTATATCCTTATACATAGTATGTATAATTATTTTATATGTGCTTTTTCCATTTTATGCAGTGAATACTGGGGTGATCCAAACTTGCCGGCGTTTAGTAAAGAGACATACTTATGAGAAGCATAGACATTTTCTATCTTTAACCACGTGGGGTTTTTTTCAAGTAACACTGGTCTGACAGTGCATGTGCCATCAGAGATAAACAGTAATACCAAATCCCACTAACGGTTGCTAAAGACTAATGTTTATACTGGGCTTCTGAGCCAGTTCATATTTCTTCTCAAATTGAAATATACATGCTGCCTGGCGGCGAGAATAATTACAATCAATAACATTAACATTT
Source organism: Oreohelix idahoensis (assembly GCA_024509875.1). Taxonomy (NCBI): domain Eukaryota; kingdom Metazoa; phylum Mollusca; class Gastropoda; order Stylommatophora; family Oreohelicidae; genus Oreohelix; species Oreohelix idahoensis. The sequence continues at coordinate 173,609 of JAMPIV010019289.1, forward strand.
CCTACATTTTGTCGAAAGAGTGAATAGTGAACCAAGACTATCTGTTGAAAGAAGTTGTCCTCTGGTCATCTTTCCAAATTAAGGGAACCCTCGTGTTTTTTTTTTACTCTGTGTGCCCGTTTAAACTTGCTTATCCAAACTGATTCAAGTGACATTAACAGTAATCAAAAATTTAACTGGTGAAGTGAACGCTCCCCGAAAAAACAGTGGAAGAAACCTGTAATTGCAGAGCTGGGATTCGCTTTATCCAAAGAATACAGATTCACTGTAGAGAAAAGTCCTAAGGTTGCGCCAGACGGCGAACAGCGGTACAGATAGGTAAGCACGTGTGCCAGGGTACCCTGATGAAAGAACCGAGTGAAAGTGGACTGAGTGAGTTTTTTTTGGATAACTATTGATTCACCCACTTTATGATCTCCTTACGGAAGATTGGCTGCTTTAATTTAATTGTTCCTTTAGAGTAGATACTGCTGTCATAAGTCAGTTCTTACCTTCAAGAAAAGGGGACAATATTAGACCCTAACCATATGCATCTATAACTCTTTGGGCCATCATCTGTCATCCTAACGGGGCTGTGGGCTAAACCTAGAGTTAAGATCATAACGGGGCTATCATCCTTGTAGCATTCTCTTGAATTTTTTAATGACTATTTGTATATGTTTTCCTTGATGTATTTTTTTTAGGTGTTGTGAGAAGATTTTTTTAGATGATAATTAAAATCTCTCTTGAACTAAATCAGTGCGTTGGTCAGCTCGTTCTAGTATATATATACTCATTGTAATAGATTTCCCACGTCTGTGTGTTTAACTGTCGTCACGTGTATGTGCGTGCCCGTGAGTAGATAGAAATATATGTAATATATATATCTGTGTTTAGACTGTCTGACGCCTTAAAAGCTGTCGTAGAGGATAGGTGAAAGAGAGAAGATTTCCTCGATTTTTCAGAGACAGCCTCTATATCACAGTCTATCATCTCACTTGTGAACATTCTATTTCTTTTTACTAACTCTCACTGTGTCTATCACCTAATCTAACCTATTCAGAAGGGACCAACCCAAGTCTTAATTCTCCTATCTAAAAGTCTACGACAAAGGCGCCAGCATGATGAAATTTCTATGTCGATCTACTTCGGAAATTAATAATAAATCGAAGACAAAACCAATTAAGGACAACCATATATATATAAATGAATTTAACGATCGTACAAATAATAGTAGACATGGATGACAGTGATTCATAATCTGGTTGAACAGAAAGAGCACGTTTTATAGACCATGCAGCCCACAGATTCCCCATATCAGCGAGAAAAACGAAAATAAAGACTGTAGTTTGAACTGTGCCCTCTCATACGTCCGCACTCAGCCTATAAAAGCAAGCGCAGGTTTTTTTTTCAAAATCCTACAGAACGCAAAATAAAATCAGAAGATAGACAGACTGCAGGAGGTTGAGATAGCAGCGTGCTTAGAAAGCTTATTTCTCCATCTGCAAGCAGGGCAGCTCAAATCATCACCAATTCCTCAGTCCAGTTTTAACTTCTGAACCATCCTTAGAGGGTTACTGTTCTGGTTTGGAACAGCAGGATCTCGAACTGAAATCCACTCGTGACTCACTTCAATAAGGAGCACCTCGGTGTGATTCTGTTCATGTACTAGGCTCCATCAGGTGTTGGTTAGCCTAGTGCAGAGTCAATAACCAACTGCTGTGAATATTATTTGTGTAGACCAGAAGAGTTGTACCAAAACACTGAAGCTGAGTAAAATGTATGTAACTTTTCGACAGCCATAGTGAGCGGTCAAAAGTAAAAATCAAAAGAAAACTATAAGTGTTATGATGATAAACTGATCTAAGTCAAGATTCAAGACAAATGACATTTTAGCTTTAAAGGAAATTTGAAAGAACATTCGGTTTATTTTGAAGATTTCAACAAGAACTTTGTACTCAACTTTTGAATAATTGTGTAAATAATCTTTTATTATTCCAATTTCATCAATTTTCACCATTCATAATTGCACAAGAAGAAAACCAAAAGATAGATGTATATAATAAATGATTCAGTAATTGTATTTCTCTGACTTATCAATTTTATAATTGTTGCATTTTGAGTTTACTGAATTGTTTATTATCAAAGGTTAGTTACTAGCAAAGGTGGCAACTTAGGCTCTAACTTTAAACTGATTACTATTCGAAGTAGAGACCTTCACAGCCGTTACTATCCTGTGATACCAGTGCTCTTCTCTGACACTGGGCTATATTCTTTTCAGACATAATTCTTTTCTCGTCTATCAGTGTCATCCGCTGAAACAACACTTTTTAAAACCTCAGAGTCATCCGCTGAAACAACACTTTTTAAAACCTTTTGCTACATCCCACAACAAATTAGGATGCTCCTACGCTGAACAAACTAGTAATCAATTTGCTTCCAGATCAATATCGTTGTTAAGTCCTTTTTTCGCGTGGGAGTTAAAGTGTGTGAGACTTTCACATGCCAGTCTTGTTTTGATAGACGCACATGTGAGCGCATCTGTAATAAATGTTTATCTTAAATATTTATGCGTACTTTTCTGCATCTTCATTGAATGCAGATGACGCACCTTTTTGCGTCGGTTTGTTGCTATACAAATCATACCCTTAGGAGGATTATAATATTTCGGTCGTCTGTGATAGACGCATTTTTGGGGTTCTTTCTCCAATGTTAAGAGAAGATCCATACTTGTTAATGTACTGATGTACTGAAGGACGTTGAGGTTATATTCCTATTGGATCTGCTCAGGAACTCGTCTACTTTAATAATTATTGCCAATTAACGGCACATTTTAAGGTCTCTTGCCTCAAAGACCCGAAGCCCTATTTGTCAAGGCAGGACTTCCATTGTATCTACGATGATCAATGGCTAGTGTGTCCCTCTGACACTAGGAGCGAGAATACATATCAAATTTAATCTATATTATATCCAATTCAACGAAGTTTTTCCGAATTGGCCAAGACGTTGACCATATTTTTATCTAGACCGGCGTCCCCAATCAGAGGTCATGTCAACGTTCATCTTGACTATGTTTGATGCTACTACATGATTAATATATGAAATGTTCCTGCTACGATGTCATTTGATGCCACGTCATTTATGCCTGATATCCATGTATCGTGGTGGGTTTTGATGTTATGAAATGTTGTTGATATGTTTCCTTATTGTACTGAATGAGGCGAGCTGTGAAGGTCCCTGATTCTAACAAATTTAGGGTTGAGTTATCAGGATACCTTTCTGCTACCACCTTATGGCCTCAAGCAGACTTATTCTTGACTAGTATGAATGATAGCTACGTCTAATGTCTAGGGATATGCAAGTGTGGTGTGATGGTACTTTAACAATAATACACCTCTACACAAACAAGTATTAAAGGTCTGTGATTAAGGAAATAACACCTCAGATAAATTTGTACAATTAATAATTTTCTGTATGATTTATTTGGTCCTGAACCTAGTATTCTTCTGGTCAGGACTTTTAAAAATGAAAAGAATTCAAGATATATATACAAATGTAAATTTAGACCCACAGGGACAAGTGTCCAAACAAATACTGTTAAATTATACTAATGGTGTTACTAAAATCTGTCTATTACTGGTTTCTAACACTGGATGGCTGTTTGGGATTCTTTAATAACTCCCAGTCTCTTTAAAATACACTGTCTCTGTTAATTTCACTAGGGAAATGTTTTTTTTTTCTTGAATACAGGGTAATGCTGCTCTTATAGCTGATGTACTGTTAGGGTACCAGATATTTCACTTATCTGGCCCACTGGGACTGTCTGAATTCTTTCTGCCGAATGGCCACTGCTCCAAAAGTAATAGGGGGAAACTGGCGACCCCTATCACTACTGGACTCCAAAACTCCTCAACAGCTTTCACATAGAACTCTGGCACCGGACTAGTGCCAGATAAGACCCTGTAATAATGAAACAATGTCTCCTGGGTGATATCTTATTTAGACTGTGTTTTATATACAAAAGAGCATACATAAGAAATAAAGAGCTGGATCATATCCAATGGACCAATCCAGCACATCCATTCCACAGTGTACCAGTGTTGTTCACATGTCTCTCCTACAAAGGCGGCACTGCATCTGCAATAATCTTATTAATCCTTCTTTTCTACCAATTAAATGGGATAGGTGAGCTGTGTCCCTCTGGTCACCTAAGAAAACATTTTATTTCACAAGACATGTGCATTTACAAAACTGGCAATGTGTTTTATCTTAATTCTCCTTCAGGCCCTGCACAAATCAGCTTGGGACCTGATTACTTACAGTCGTGATGGCAGCATCTCTCACTCACATTTTTAAACAAACGATATATGAATAATGTCGGTCTTACCAGAATTCAATGGAAAAAAACACAGGTACGTTGAATAGCAGATTCCAGATGTACTGCTAGCTGGACTGTGATGCCTATACTTTCATATATATTTGCTTTAATAAGGCTAATCACTTTTCACAAAATTCACAACGTCCTGCTCTCGGGACTATCTTCTACAAATGGCGTCAAGCCGTTGAATTTTCTTAATAATATGAAAGGCTTTGGCCAATAAACGAACGACAATTTTGAAATTTGAAATTAAAAGCAAAAACAGACTTGACTTTTGGACACTACCAAGTTTTTTCCTCTCTCATTCTTAGATTTCTACTGCTAAATATATTTGGTGTTAAGCCATCCCATAATTTTTCTTCCCCTTTCTACAACAGACTGCATGTAACCTGTTCCTGCCTTTTTCAAGGACGCGTCAAAAAAGTCACCGTTAGTGCAAGTCCAAACGAGCATGTGTTGGTCTGTCTGTACGAACAAATACCGTCTTTTGTCTATAACTTTATTTCTATTAGTTGGATTTTTGATTCGAAAGCATATTACCCGTCAGGACACTACCAGCTCTTAGATTAGCTAACTTTTATGATCATAAACCTAGTAATAAAGAATTCAATATATTTTCCATTTTGGTGTTCGTTGTTTTCTAAGTTTCCACTACTTGAATGTTATAAAAATCGCCTCAGATCTTCCTTTTTCCCGATAGGAAGTAATTATGCGTGTGTGTATATATATATTTTTCCACAGTGTCTGTGGTTAGAAATGTATTGGACTAGCGGGGTATTTTTAAATTTTCAAACTTGCGACTTCGTTTTCGACACAAGCTAGCGGCCTCGTCTCGCACTGTTGGCCCGAGTAGCTAATTCAAACCTCTAACACTTGACAAGCCGGCAGCAGGTGTCCGCTCTCTCAATCTTATGCGTTCGTGTGTTTTATTCTTTCTACCTTTCCTGGAACCCTACGCTAGTAGAATTTTTCAAATTTTGACGGGCGCGTTTTAAAGGCCAATACTACCAACGCGGCGATAAGATTTCTCACTATGTTCTGTTCTGCTTAAATCAATGCGTTTACTGGCACGGGGAAGAAGACGCGTTACACTTTACTAATTATGACTTTATTACATATAATTTATGATTTTATTGCTGTATCACTGTACTTTACCACACATCTCCCCACTTAAGATTTTGCCTGATGCTAGTTCCAAACAGTGATACACATAGATAAATCAACTCCCTACGCCTGCTGAATACTCTGATTTGGATCACAGGTATGCCTACTGAGGAAATCTGCACCCACGTTCAGTGACCCCGGAATATATTCAATGGTAAATTGATATGGCTGTAATAATAACGACCATCTTAATAATCTGGCATTTTCATGCTTGGCCTGTGATAAGAATACGAGAGGCTGATGATCCGTTTGGACCACGAATGTTCTACCATATAGATAGATCTGGAACTTTCGTATTGCCTAGATCAAAGCTAGACATTCTTTTTCGCTTGTTGAATAGTTTTCTCCGCTTTGTTTAACTTGCGGCTAGCATAAGCGACTGGGTTCAGCTCTCCCTCTGGTGACGATGATCTTTGCAACAACGTAGCCCCCAGGCCCACATTGCTTGCGTCACTTCTCACCACAAATTCCTGACTCAAATCAGGTAATTTCAAGATAGGCTTGCTTGTAAGTTTTTCCTTTAACTCTTGGTAGGCTGATTCACATTGGGCTGACCAAACAATTCTATCGGGATTTCCCTTGCGAGTTAAATCCGCCAGAGGAGCACAAATAGAGTTAAAATTTTTGATATATTTCTGATAGAATCCACATAACGACACAAAAGATCTCACGTCTTTCTTTGTTTGTGGCCTAGGTGCTCTCTGCAATTTTTCAAGGTTCTTGGGGTCATACTACCCTGAAACACAGTATGTCCCAAGAACTCCAACTCTTTACAACCAATACAACATTTTGTTGGTCTAGCCGTCAAATTAGCCTCTCTTAGTCTATCAGACAGCATAGTCAAAGAGTTAATATGTTCCTCAAATGTTTCTGTAGCAATGAGGATATCATCCATAAAGTTTGTGATGCATGGGTTATTTAGTGGATCCAACACTTTTCGCATCATCCTAGAAAATACACTCGGAGCATTTTTCAACCCAAAAGGTAACATGTTGAATTCGTAATGTCCTTCTGAAGTGCTAAACGCCAAATAAGGTCTGACCTCAGGCTTCACTGGAATCTGATAATAGCCTTTGCTCAGATCCACCTTCGAAAAATATTTTGCCTTGTTTAGCCTGGCAAATAATTGATTTGTGTCAGGTAATGGATTCACCTGATTCTCTGTGACAGCATTCAGTTTCCTGTAATCTATACACAGACGATGTTCTCCAGAGGGTTTTCTCAGCAAAACCACACTGGAACTATATGGAGATTCGCAATGAGAAATAAATCCTTCTTTCAATAGGTACTCAATCTCCTCTTTCAAAGCTTTCTCCTTGGTAAACGGGATCGTGTAGGCTCTCATACAGATCCGTGTTGGGTTTACTAGTTTCATGTCATATTCTAACAAATTCGTGTGCCCCGGTTTGTCTGTTAACACGTCCGTATGATCAGTCAGAACCTTTTGAACCAGTTCCCTCTGTTTTTCGTCAAGTGTTTACTGACTTTTACATGTGCCGGTGTCTCACATGTTTTAAAGGGATACTCATGGGATGTGAGCGGTTCATTCTTTATCCCTGTTGCTATCGACAAGGACATTAAGTGTGTTCCTTCCTGGATTTCCCTGTCCAGATACTTCTTTAGAATGTTCACATGATATACTTTCTCTTTCCCTTTCTTGTCGATTTTATAATTTGTTCTAGACACCTTCTCTAGAACAGTATATGGACCTTGCCATCCAATTTGTAGTTTATTTTGGCTGCCGGGCAGTAGAAGAAGCAACCTTCTCTCCCACAAATAATTCTCTATCCTTAGCTTTCTTGTTAAAATAGGCAGCATGTTTTTTCCTGGCTTGTCTGAGATTATCATTTGCAAGTTTCCAGCCAGTTTTAAGACGAGTGGTTAGCTCGTTCACATATTGGTATGATGAGGTAAGTCTCTTCTGCCTTCTCATCTGTCCAGGTCCTCAACAAAGCTTCTAATGGACCTTTTATTGGCCTCCCAAATAACAGGGTTGCGGGTGCCATCCCGGTTGAATTATGTGGAACTTCCCGATACGCAAACAACGCAGCGGGCAGGTATTGGTCCCACGTATCAGGTTTCTCATGTGCCAGCTTTCTCGGGATAGAAATGAGAGTCCCATTGAACCTCTCTACCTGGCCGTTCCCTTGGGGGGTGATACGGACTACAATGAAAGTGCTTGGCTTGAAACAACCTAAAAACCTCTTATGTTAGTTGTGATGATGTCACCATGATACAACGTTAAAATATCTCCAAAATTTAACGATGAAATGTAGGGTTAAAAATAATGCGTAAGATACTAGGAGACATGCTCGCCCATGCCAGCCTTTCCCACCGCCATTTAAAACTAACAAGTTAGAAGTGCAGACGAAACGTTTACCCTTTGTAGACGGGAGAGAACGGAGGACACAAAAAAGGAAAAATATGACTGAACACGTGTTTGAAGTTCGAACGGCACAAAGACGCAATTGGGGGTGAAAGGAAAAAAATTCACGTCCCTAGTTGACAGAAGTAAGGAAATGGACAAGAAAAGGACCTTAGCTCTTATTCGAGACAGTCATTTCTTGGACGTTTTTCAATACTTGGTCTTTATTTGAATGCCGCGGCAAAACACATGAGGGAAGGTTCTCGAACAAATTTCAAAAATTAAACTTGAGAAAAAATACGTTTTTTCTTAATAATAGAGTTATGAAAATAAAACCTAGCTAGTTTGATAGCCCATCTTGAGCAGAGAAATAATATGCTTTCATTTATACAGACGGATAGATAATAAAGAAGATATTGACAAAAGACTGTATTGTTCATATCAGACGAGCGACTGCACTGGTAACCCATGTCACTAAAAGTTTCCAAAATCTTGGCCTTGTTCATGCAAACGTAAAAATCGAGCTGTAATTAAAGAGAGGGAATGTGGTGGAGCATTGTAGCTAAAAATAATTTAGGCAGCAGATTCGTGTAGGAAATGCATGTAGAACCAAGCGTGTTTTTATGAAAAGACAAGTAGAGGCAGACGGACTAACAGACCGTAATACATACTTGACTGAGATTTGACTGAAGTGACTTTTGGTTGCAAATTTGAAAGCAAGGGGGGAAGTCGGCGATTGGTCAACGCATTTTATAGTAGCGGGACAGAGAGGTGAAAGTTTGCCATTTGACATAAGTCTGTTCAGAGACGCAGTTTAAATTACTAAGTGGTGTTGATTCCAGAAGAATACAAATATATAGTGGGACGACATCATACAGCCAGCAGCTCAGCTGAGTTTTGCTAGCAAATGTAACTGTGTTCTCAATTCTGAATTCTGGTAAGAATGAACAATGTTTATTTTGCATATTTTAATAATTCGAGTGATTGATACTGCCATATCATAAAAATGATTACGACAAGTAAGTGTTCGCTCTAGATCCCCAGCCCCAGTTCAGGGTCTAGAGACATACGTACAAACAAAATATATAGGAACGCCTAAATAAAACTATGAAAAAAAGGATCTAGTGTTGAGATCAGTGGAACATATCACCTATCTTATTCAATAGCAGGAAGCTATTGAACATATCTCAGATGTAATGTAGTCTTGGGGAACTGGTACTATGTGAAACCAACTTGGTAAGATGTGCTGTGTGGTCAGAGAGATCTGACCCGGTCTGTGTGGGGTTGTTGTGTAGTGTTGTGTGCAGAAGTGGTTCAGGAGATAGAGTTCTGACACATGACCAATACTTTTGTTTCAGAATTGTGAGTTTCTGTTTGGCACCAAAGCGGTGTCAAATGCTGTAGTAATATATACAAGTGTGGACCAGTGCTGTCTATCCTTGTGTCAGAGCAGCCGTATATTGCCCCCAGCACGGAGAGGTGGGGCCACAAGACTCTTGTACAGGATCGACGCAGGCGAGATAAGTTATATCTGGCCTGCTGGACTTTCACCAACGAAATTTTCAACTAATTTATCTCTAATTCCCCATCAAATAAAGACATAACATTGGGGAAATTAAACTATGTATCCAGCCCTTAAGTCAATGGACAATGTTTGGCATTCATAGACTGGGAGTGATGACACCATCCCAACAGCATATCTAGAAATAAGTTCTCCTGTGACTTTCTTAATATAATTACTATTAATCAGTCATTTGAAATAATTAAGTACACATTTTCCATTTTATTATGTTATGATTATGCATTTCATTTATAACTCCATAATATTTCTTATGTTCTGACCAACTAAACATTTGGTTCAGAACAAAATAAATTTATCAAAAGATTTAACTTTAAAAAAACTAAAACAGCCTGAGTTAGTTCAGTGTGTTATAAATTTTATTAATATTATTAGACTTCTTAAATATCTCTGTGTGTGTGTGTGTGTGTGTGTGTGTGTGTGTGTGTGTGTGTGTGTGTGTGTGTGTGTGTGTGTGTGTGTGTGTGTGTGTGTGTGTGTGTGTGTGTGTGTGTGTGTGTGTGTGTGTGTGTGTGTAATCTACCACAACACATTACATATCAGTACCCTAGACTTTTAACGTAGCCACATTCATTAGTAAAAAAGATATGTGTGAGGTCGTAAGTGGTAGTAAGAAGGGCCTTCTGTAATTCACATCTACATTTATCTCAGGAGCCTTCACAGCTGACCTCATACATCACACTAGGTAACATCAACCATACAATACCATCAAAATCCACTACATTAGTTTCCCCTTGAACTGTGAGCCGTTATCAGTCAAGATTTGATGCGGGAATCCTAACCTTGTGAATATTGTAAGTAATGCCTCTGCGACATGCTTGGAATCGATTGACGACAGGGCTATCGCCTCTCCCCACATAGAACACGTGTCTACCAGAGTAAGGATGTAACTGTTCCTCCTCTTGGTCCGAGTGAGAGGTCCCACAATATCCACTGCAACTCTCTCAAAAGGTGTTCTCACAATGGGCATTTCCTCTAGAGTTGCTGGAGCAGTCCAGTGCTTTGGAGCTACCCTTTGACATTCTGGGCAGGATTTTACATATCTCTTTATATCCTCCGTTATTCCTGGCCATAAATAATGACAAGCTATACGCTGTCCTGTGGCGCGGATCCCCATGTGACCACTGAAGGGAATCGCATGTCCTAATTCCAACACTCTCTCCCTATATGAAGTAGGAAGAACCAGCTGGCCGTGACCATTTGTTCCAGTTCCGGTCTTCCTATATAATAATTTGTTCTTCATGTAATAGTCCCCTTTGCTTGGAGGTGTGTGGCATTTAGGTAATTTTTTGTAACAAGGCTTGAGTGTCTTGTCTTCAGCCTGTGCCTTCCTCATCTCTTCTGGATGAGTATTTATAGGTTCATATTCTTCCTTTCTGGATTGTGATCGTGTCTGGATGGCTGCCAAGACCACAGGTCTCTTGGGATTCCCCAAGAAGACATAACGACACCCCAATATCAGAGGGTAGATGGGTGCGTCGATCACTGCTGCTCTGATTACTCCTTCCACATAGCGAGTTTTCACCGTTATCCTGGCAATGGGAAGTTTCATAAGTGGTATGTCCGTGGTCGCCCCTTGTATCTCCACTGTTTCGGTGGTAACTGATCTGGGTTCACCAAGTGCGCACTCACAACAGAATCAAAATCTAGACCTGTATCATAGAGACACCTAATGGTGACCCCATTTCAGACTACATCCTCACACACTGGGGGTGATAAGGTTCCTGCTGTCCAGTAGGTTTGTCCTTTCCTCCCTTGTTCCCCATCTTCATAGCAGCAAATCCAGAAGTTTTCTTATGACAAAATTTGATGTCATGACCTCCCCTCTTACACCATTTGCAATATAATCTACCTTGATGAAAAGGTTTTCTTTCATCTTATTTTCTATCATTGAATTGTGGGTTTTTGTTTGTAAAATCATTGCGTGGCCTATCAAAATTGTGCTTACCTTTGTTCCCCTGATCGTTGTTATCATATTTAGTAAAGTTTTGTGGAACCTTATAATTGTCAATCTGTTTCTTTTTAGCGCCAGCTACCTCTGTCTGGGCTGCCTGATACCTCTCAGCGACATTAAGTAACTCACCCAGCCTCTTTGCACCCTGTTCCATGAGAAACTTTCTCAAGTCTGGAGCCATGGACTCTCTCAATTGCTCAATAAGGATCATCTCTTTAAGATCTTGGGTTTTCCACAGAGCAGTCCATTTCTCCAAGTACGTCTCTAAACGTGCAGAGAACTGGTGATAGGTCTCATCCGACAGTAGTTTGGCATTCCTAAACTTTTTCCTGTAAAATTCTCCGTTCTTTTCATACCTTAGCAAAAGAGCCTGCTTTAACATGTCATAATTGTCTTGGTCGTCTTTGTTCATCTTGGTAAACACTTCATAAGAAGTTCCCCTCAGCCCCTGAGATAACTTTAAACTCCACCTTTCCTTCTCCAACCCATAGGTGGTGGCTAAAACCTCAAATCTAGACAAAAATGACTCAATGTCATCGTCCCTCTCAACAAAATGGTCTAAATGGAACCCCATAGCTGAAGTTGAGGCTCCCTGACTAGCAGTGGCATCGGAGGTAGAAGGGCTGTTACTACCTTCAGGAGCATGGCCCTGTAACTCCAACTCCCTTAGTCATAACTCATGTTCCCTTTGTAACCGTTTATTTTCTGCTTCCCTTTCTGCAGCCTGTTTTCTTTCCTCTGCTTCCCTTTCGGCCTTTTTTCTTCAATTTGGAGCCGCTTTATTTCAGCCTCCCTATCCGCCTCCAATGCCCTAGCCTCTTTGTCAGCCTCAATCTGCAACCTTTTAATTTCTTTCTCAACTTCTAATTTTCTTTCTGCAGCTAGCCTATTCTCTTCTCGTGCAATAAATTTATCAACCTCTGAAGTGACATACTGAACCAGCTCTGGTCCACCCATATTCATCTCTTTTGCAGCCAGCACAGCAGCAGATCTGAACTTTGCTAGGTCGGCCATAATATCAATCTTTACAATGATCTAATATACTTTTCAAAGCTCTTAATTAACAGAGTGCTAACACTAACTAATTAATTATCCAATTAATTAACCAATTACTGGCTCTTAACAGTCCATCAGCTTTTATTTTCCCTTTTAAATACTTTTATAACTTTTGGGGACACTAGTGCTACAATATTTAAATTACTAAACAACTAACACGTTCAAATCCCGGACGAGCCCCCAATTTATCGTGGTGGGTTTTGATGTTATGAAATGTTGTTGATATGTTTCTTTATTGTACTGAATGAGGCCAGCTGTGAAGGTCCCTGATTCTAACAAATTTAGGGTTGAGTTATCAGGATACCTTTCTGCTACCACCTTATGGCCTCAAGCAGACTTATTCTTGACTAGTATGAATGATAGCTACGTCTAATGTCTAGGGATATGCAAGTGTGGTGTGATGGTACTTTAACAATAATACACCTCTACACAAACAAGTATTAAGGTCTATGATTAAGGAAATAACACCTCAGATAAATTTGTACAATTAATAATTTTCTGTATGATTTATTGGTCCTGAACCTAGTATTCTTCTGGTCAGGACTTTTAAAAATGAAAAGAATTCAAGATATATATACAAATGTAAATTTAGACCCACAGGGACAAGTGTCCAAACAAATACTGTTAAATTATATTAATGGTGTTACTAAAATCTGTCTATTACTGGTTTCTAACACTGGATGGCTGTTTGGGATTCTTTAATCACTCCCAGTCTCTTTAAAATACACTGTCTCTGTTAATTTCACTAGGGAAATGTTTTATTTCTTTAATACAGGGGTATGCTGCTCTTATAGCTGATGTACTGTTAGGGTACCAGATATTTCACTTATCTGGCTCACTGGGACTGTCTGAATTCTTTCTGCCAAATGGCCAATGCTCCAAAAGTAATAGGGGGGAAACTGGCGACCCCTATCACTACTGGACTCCAAAACTCCTCAACAGCTTTCACATAGAACTCTGGCACCGGACTAGTGCCAGATAAGACCCTGTAATAATGAAACAATGTCTCCTGGGTGATATCTTATTTAGACTGTGTTTTATATACAAAAGAGCATACATAAGAAATAAAGAGCTGGGTCATATCCAATGGACCAATCCAGCACATCCATTCCACAGTGTACCAGTGTTGTTCACATGTCTCTCCTACAAAGGCGGCACTGCGTCTGCAATAATCTTATTAATCCTTCTTTTCTACCATTCAATGGGATAGGTGAGCTGTGTCCCTCTGGTCACCTAAGAAAACATTTTATTTCACAAGACATGTGCATTTACAAAACTGGCAATGTGTTTTATCTTAATTCTCCTTCAGGCCCTGCACAAATCAGCTTGGGACCTGATTACTTACAGTCGTGATGGCAGCATCTCTCACTCACATTTTTAAACAAACGATATATGAATAATGTCGGTCTTACCAGAATTCAATGAAAAAACACAGGTACGTTGAATAGCAGATTCCAGATGTACTGCTGGCTGGACTGTGATGCCTATACTTTCTTATATATTTGCTTTAATAAGGCTAATCACTTTTCACAAAATTCACAACGTCCTGCTCTCGGGACTATCTTCTACAAATGGCGTCAAGCCGTTGAATTTTCTTAATAATATGAAACGCTTTGGCCAATAAACGAACGACAATTTTGAAATTTGAAATTAAAAGTAAAAACAGACTTGATTTTTGGACACTACCAAGTTTTTCTCCTCTCTCATTCTTAGATTTCTACTGCTAAATATATTTGGTGTTAAGCCATCCCATAATTTTTCTCCCCCTTTTCTGCCCCTTTCTACAACAGACTGCATGTAACCTTTTCCTGCCTTTTTCAAGGACGCGTCAAAAAAGTCACCGTTAGTGCAAGTCCAAACGAGCATGTGTTGGTCTGTCTGTACGAACAAATACCGTCTTTTGTCTATAACTTTATTTCTATCTGTCGGATTTTTGATTCGAAAGCATATTACCCGTCAGGACACTACCAGCTCTTAGACTAGCTAACTTTTATGATCATAAACCTAGTAATAAAGAATTCAATATATTTTCCATTTTGGTGTTCGTTGTTTTCTAAGTTTCAACTACTAGAATGTTATAAAATCGCCTCAGATCTTCATTTTTCCCGATAGGAAGTAATTATGCGTGTGTGTATATATATATTTTTCCACAGTGTCTGTGGTTAGAAATGTATTGGACTAGCGGGGTATTTTTAAATTTTCAAACTTGCGACTTCGTTTTCGACACAAGCTAGCGGCCTCGTCTCGCACTGTTGGCCCGAGTAGCTAATTCAAACCTCTAACACTTGACAAGCCGGCAGCAGGTGTCCGCTCTCTCAATCTTATGCGTTCGTGTGTTTTATTCTTTCTATCTTTCCTGGAACCCTACGCTAGTAGAATTTTTCAAAATTTTATCGTTAACCCTTGACGGGCGCGTTTTAAAGGCCAATACTACCAACGCGGCGATAAGATTTCTCACTATGTTCTGTTCTGCTTAAATCAATGCGTTTACTGGCGCGGGGAAGAAGACGCGTTACACTTTACTAATTATGACTTTATTAAATATAATTTATGATTTTATTGCTGTATCACTGTACTTTACCACACCATGTTTGATCGTCGTTCCTGTCCTGCATATAATAAAACGTCAATGTACTTTCAAAAGGGTCCAATCTGCTTGACTTGCCGGTCGTTGCTGTTGCGTTGACGTTGTTTGCATTGGCCATCCATACACCTAACGACATTCGCGTCAAAGTTAAAAATTCGGTCATATGGCCAGTCAACACACAGCACCCTCAAACAAAACCCTGTTAACAATCGTTTATTGGAACCGGTACTCCTTCCAAATCAAGGGTCTCCTCGTCAATCAAATCCACACTTTCTCCATTCTCTGCATTTGCCAGTATGACCACCATTTCGCATTGCCTCCGAGTATCTATTCGCGTTGGTCTGATGCGCTTCGAAAGAACTGCTATTTGTTTGTGCAGGACAGAGTTATTGGGCAGCATGGCCACAGAATTACAATACACGTGGTATATCCTGTTAATTCACTCATTACGCCCATATTGAAGTTAAGGGCAATAAAGATAGCAGGAGACTGTCCTAAATGTGTTTGCAGACCGAGGTGGACTGTCTGCCATTTTGAGACTCTAAGCTGCGATTCATCATCTCATCTCAGCCCGTAACCCGTCATGGGTCGTAGGGGTGCCATGGTGGAAGCATCAGCAGACAGGGTCCTCCACTGCTCTCTATCCTCAGCAGTGCGTACAAGTGTGGAAAAACCGTGTCCTGCCCATTCTTTGATGTTATCAGCCCAGGATTTTCTCTGCCTTCCTCTTCTCCGTTTACCTTCGACTGTTCCCTGAAGGATCGTTTTCGAAAGGGAGTCATGACGAGTTACATGCCCAAACCAGGCAAGCTTTCGACGTTTCACTATTGACAAAAGTGGTTCTTGGTAGCCTGCATAGGTGTTTATCTTCTCTCTAACATAGACATTTGTTTTGTGCTCTTTATAGCAAATGCGCAAAATTCTTCTATAACATTTATGCTCGAAAGCCTGAATCCTTCGCTCCGTATCTGCAGTGAGTGCCCAGCCCTCACACCCATACAAGAGAATAGATAATACAAGTGATTTGTATAATTTGATCTTCACAGGAAAACTGATGTTACTTTTCCAGATCACATTCAACCTTGTCATGGCAGCTGAGGCCATCTCAAGTCTTGTCTTTATTTCTTTACTTGATCTTCCATCACTACATATAGTGGACCCGAGATATTTAAAGGTGTTAACTTCTTCTAACGTTTGCCCATTTAACGTAATGTTGGTCGGAACATGTTTCTTATGGCTATTCACCAATATCTTGCTTTTTTCTATATTAATTTCCATCCCATACGTTCTTGTTACTTTCTCCAGTCTAGAGGTAAGGTCTTGAAGTTCTGATTCTGATCCAGCTATCAGATCAATATCATCAGCAAAACGTAGGTTGCACAGAGGTCGGCCTCCAATCGATATGGTTGATTTATAATCGTAGAGAGCCTCCTGCATAATATGTTCTAGATATATATTAAAGAGCACTGGTGACAGGATGCATCCCTGGCGAACTCCTACAGTTGTTTTGAAAAATTCTCCAATGTCGTTGCTTGCTGCGATTAAGAATGGAAATTTGCGCAATGCTCGATCCTTTGCACGTTCTAGAACTTTAAGCCCTTCGCATGTTTGATTGGTTTAGTTTGGTTTTAAGACTATCTTCATTGCACGCGGACAAGTCCATCAGTGCTCCGATCTCCTCCCTTAGATCACACAATGAGGATCTCAGCACAGTGCACGAACTCCGTAGCACCGACGAGGATCTCACTGTGTATATATATATATACGAGGGCTGTCCGGAAAAGAATCGACCATAATTAATATTAGAAAAACCGTTTGCGCGACATCGATATAACTTGGCAGCCAAATAGAGTGGCCTGTTATGCACATACGTGTGCAATGTTGACGTTGCTGCACCAGTTAGTGCGACCGTTAAACCCGTTTAGCGAACACGTGCACTGTGTGGTCGTCGCATTCAAAATGGCTGAACGAGTAGAGCAAAGAATCTGCATCGAATTTTGCGCCAAGCTTCAACATTCCTCCACGGAAACTATTATGATGATTCAGAAGGCTTTTGGAGACGATGCAATGAGTGCTACACAAATAAAGGTGTGGCACAAACGCTTCAAAGATGGTCGAGAATCTGTTGAATGTGATCCCATTTCTGGAAGGCCTGCAACAAGCAGAACACCGGAAAATGTTGAACGTGTACGGGCTGCAATCAACAAAGATCGGCGACTGACAGTGCGAGAACTAGAAAAAGATCAGGGAATTCCAAAAACTATTGTATCCGAGATTCTGACCCAGGATCTGGGTATGAGACGTGTCGTGGCAAAATTCGTTCCGCGGATTCTGCTACCAGAGCAGAAGTAACTTCGTGCCACAGTTGCTAATGATTTGCTTCAAACCGCAACCAATAACCCAGATTTCATGAAGAAAGTCATAACCGGAGATGAATCGTGGATCTACTGCTATGATCCAGAAACGAAGGCTCAGTCGTCTCAGTGGAAGTCGCCTGGTTCTCCACGCCCGAAGAAGGCGCGGCAAACCCGTAGCAATATCAAGACCATGTTGACTGTGTTTTTTTATTGGGAAGGTGTTATCTATCGCGAGTACGCTCCTTCGGGCCAAACAATTAATAAGGAGTACTACCTCAAAGTTCTCCGTCGGTTGAGAAATGCAGTACGACGAAAACGACCACAGTTGTGGGCAACTGGCGATTAGCGTCTTCATCACGACAACGCGCCCGCCCATGCATCACATCTAGTGCAAAGCTTTTTGTTGAAAAATAACATCAACCAGGTAACTCATCCCCCCTATAGCCCAGACTTGGCACTCTGCGACTTTTGGCTTTTTCCAAAATTGAAATCATGTTTTTTTTTTTTTTTTTTTTTTTATAACCAGCGGCACTCGAGCTTTCCAGCTCTTTCGGCCCAATGACATGTCATTGCGAGGCTGGGGGGTCAGTGGACTTTCCTTCCAACCCGGTCAGGAGCTTCGCTCCTTCCCATCCACACGGGATTTATGTGCAGCAGCCGTTCAGGTTATTCAGTCAAATTTCCGGTCGTAAACATTTCTTCAAATGCCGACGGCCGGGTTTGAACCATGAACACCTGGTCGCCAGTACAACGTCGTAGCCATTACATCAGCGCGGCTCCCAAGAAATCATGTTTGAAAGGTAGAAAATTTCAGCCATTTTGAATAAGACGACCACACAGTGCACGTGTTCACTAAACGGCTTTTAACGGTCGCACTGACTGGTGCAGCAACGTCAACATTGCACATGTATGTGCATAACAGGCCACTCTATTTGGCTGCCAAGTTACATCGATGTCGCGCAAACGGTTTTTCTAATATTAATTATGGCCGATTCTTTTCCGGACAGCCCTCATATATATATATATATATATATATATATATATATATATATATATATATATATATATATATATATATATATATATATATATATATATATATATATATATATATATATATATATATATATATATATATATATATATAGATATATATATATATATATATATATATATATATACTGGGAATCGAACCTGGTACCTTTAGAATTCGAGGCGGACGCCATACATCTTAGACACTTTGACCCCCACTCGCCTGTTTAAATAAGAGGAAAAGGATAAGGGAGAAATCTGTCTTGTATTACGTTGGAGTATGAGCTTCGTGCTTTCAAACAGCACTTTTTGTCGCCGCACTTCATGTTAGTGTGTCGTCACATTTGTTCAAACCTCCTTTCGCCCTATATAGTCACACAGTTTGACACTCTTCCCCATTACTGCGCGACGTCATATGTGGACGCCCTCAAATTCATTCAAGATGGTCAATAGACTGTACTTTAACTTATCTTACTTACTTACTTAGTCGTTCCCCTTCTACCGTGAGGTGTACAGGTTTGGAAGAGAGAGCGTCAGACTATCCTATCAGCTGTCTTCCTCCTGGCCTGGTTCCATTCTAGTCCTTGGTCCTTCAAAGATTGTCTAATGTTGTCCTCCAAGCGGACTCTGGGTCGTCCTGGGGGTCTGGATCCCTGGCTCTTTGTTTCCCATGCTTGTCGTGGTAGCCGATCTTCTCCCATTCTGCAGACATGTCCAAACCATCTTAGTTGGGACTGTTCTACTTGGGTCTGCAGGGGGTGGGATTTTAGGCCTTGAAGTATCGTCTGGTTGCAGACTATGTCACTTCTTGTTACTTCAACCACCTTCCTCAGATACCTCATTTCTGAGGTTTGGATCTGGCTTTTGTGGGTTGTAGTCATTGCCCATGACTCGCATCCATATGTCAAGACTGGGACATAGGTGGAGCGGTATACAGCCATCTTCGTTTTCTTACCAACCTCTCTCTTGCTGAGAAATCCTCGATTTTATGGCATGAAAAAGTCTCCCAGCTGCTTCTTTTCGAGTGGCCAACTCTTCTTTGATGCCTCCCTTTCGGTCTATAATAGCTCCGAGATATTTAAAGTGGTCGACCTGCTCCAGGACCTGTTCTCCCAGCTTAATCTGATGTCTTCTTTCTTCTCGTGATATCATCATGGATTTTGTTTTAGAGCTGCTTATGACCATCCCACTCTTCTCCAGCTCTTCCTTCGAGACTTGCAGGTTGGATTGGAGATGTGCCTCTGATTTAGCAATCAGGGCAACATCATCAGCAAATGCCAGCTCTGAAATACATACCTGTCTCATCTTCCAGTACCCCACTGAATACTTTCTTGTTCTCTCCTTACATGACTTGATAACATCGTCCATGGGGAGTATGAAAAGATAAGGTGACAGGATATCACCTTGTCTTACACCAGTGGTGGTCCTGAACTCTTCTGACTTATGGTTTGCTGTCCTCACATAATTTCTGCAAGACTTGTAGAAGCTCTGTATAGCATGAAGCAGAGGTGCTGGAATGTTCTTCCTTGCCAAACAGTCCCAAAGTTTGCTCCAGGGGACCCTGTCAAACGCCTTTTCCAGATCTATGAAACAAAGATGGATCTCACTCTTATACTCAAGAGCCTTTTCACTCAGCTGTCTGAGTGTGAAGATTAGGTCTTGAGTACTTCGGTTTGCCTTGCTTGTCCTTTATAAATTTGAGAGGGCATTGTTTTTCCTTCCTCGTGTTCTTTAGGGTCTTATAGAACAATTTCTGGTTTTCTTGCGCATCTTTTTCTAGCTTTTCTCTAAATTCTTCCCAGGACTTCTGTTTTGCTGCTAGCACCTTGTTCTTTGCTTCTGTTCTAAGTTTCACATATTCTCTATATTTCTCTATTTGTCCTGCTGTGTTTTTAGCTCCTATGTATTGTTTCAATGCCATTTTCTTCTCTCTTATTTTCTCTTTGACTTCCTCTGTCCACCAAGATGTCCTCTTTCTCTTGTTCCCAAATCGGACTTCACCACATGCTTCTGCAGCAGCTGTCTTTATGATGTCTTTGAATTTAAGCCAGAAGATTTCCAAGTCATCAGGTTGTTCTTCTGTGTTTCTCACCGCTGTAGTAATAAGCCCCTGATATCTGGTCTTAATGTCTGGCTCTCTCAGCTTGTAGGTCTTAATGCTCATTTCTCCCGTTTGTTTACTAGGTTTCTTGCGTGATGTTGGACAGTTCCCAGGCTGAGCAACTCTTTCAGTTGTTCTTTTGATTGTAAGCAGGTAGTGATCACTTCCAATCTCTGGCCCCCTCCAGACTCTAGCATCCCGGACATATTTGAATGAGCTCCTCCTAACAATGGCAAAGTCGATCACTGACTTCTCATTCTTTGTTGGTTCACATCTAGTGTAAGCATGTATGCGCTTATGGGGGAACTTTGTGTTTGTAATAATCAGTTTCTGCTCACTGCAGAATCTAAGGAGTCGCTTTCCGTTGTCATTGAGAGTATTATCGTGGTGGGTTTTGATGTTATGAAATGATGTTGATATTTTTCCTTAATGTACTGAATGAGGCCAGCTGTGAAGGTCCCTGATTCTAACAAATTTAGAGTTGAATTATCAGGGTACTTTTCTGCTAATACCTTATGGCCTCAAGCAGACTTATTCTTGACTAGTATGAATGATAGCTACGTCTAATGTCTAGGGATATGCAAGTGTGGTGTGATGGTACTTTAACAATAATACACCTCTACACAAACAAGTATTAAAGGCTATGATTAGAGGAAATAACACCTGGGATATATTTATACAATTAATAACTTTCTGTATGATTTATTGGTCCTGAACCTAGTATTCTTCTGGTCAGGACTTTTAAAAATGAAAAGAATTCAAGATATATATATATATACAAATGTAAATTTAGACCCACAGGGACAAGTGTCCAAACAAATACTGTTAAATTATACTAATGTTGTTACTAAAATCTGTCTATTACTGGTTTCTAACACTGGATGGCTGTTTGGGATTCTTTAATCACTCCCAGTCTCTTTACAATCTAATGTCACTGTTCATTTCACTATGGAAATATTTTATTTCTTGAATACAGGGGTATGCTGCTCTTATAGCTGATGTACTGTTAGGGTACCAGATATTTCACTTATCTGGCCCACTGGAACTGTCTGAATTCTTTCTGCCGAATGACCACTGCTCCAAAAGTAATAGGGGGGAAACTGGCGACCCCTATCACTACTGGACTCCAAAACTTCTCAACGGTTTTCCCATAGAAATCTGGCACCGGACTAATGCCAGATAAAACCCTGTAATAATGAAACAATGTCTCCTGGGTGATATCTTATTTAGACTGTGTTTTATATACAAAAGAGCATACATAAGAAATAAAGAGCTGGGTCATATCCAATGGACCAATCCAGCACATCCATTCCACAGTGTACCAGTGTTGTTCACATGTCTCTCCTACAAAGGCGGCACTGCATCTGCAATAATCTTATTAATCTTTCTTTTCTACCATACAATGGGATAGGTGAGCTGTGTCCCTCTGGCCACCTAAGAAAACATTTTATTTCACAAAACATGTGCATTTACAAAACTGGCAATGTGTTTTATCTTAATTCTCCTTCAAGCCCTGCATAGATCAGCTTGGGACCTGATTACTTAGTCGTGATGGCAGCATCTCTCACTCACATTTTTAAACAAAATATATATGAATAATGTCGGTCTTACCAGAATTCAATGAAAAAACACAGGCACGTTGAATAGCCGATTCCAGATGTACTGCTGGCTGGACTGTGATGCCTATACTTTCTTATATATTTGTTTTAATAAGGTTAATCACTTTTCACAAAATTCACAACGTCCTGCTCTCGGGACTATCTTCTACAAATGGCGTCAAGCCGTTGAATTTTCTTAATAATATGAAACGCTTTGGCCAATAAACGAACGGCAATTTTGAAATTTGAAATTAAAAGCAACAACAGACTTGATTTTTGGACACTACCAAGTTTTTCTCCTCTCTCATTCTTAGATTTCTACTGCTAAATATATTTTGTGTTAAGCCATCCCATAATTTTTCTCCCCCTTTTCTTCCCCTTTTCTACAACAGACTACATGTAACCTTTTCCTGCCTTTTTCAAGGACGCGTCAAAAAAGTCACCGTTAGTGCAAGTCCAAACGAACATGTGTTGGTCTGTCTGTACGAACAAATACCGTCTTTTGTCTATAACTTTATTTCTATCTGTCGGATTTTTTGTTCGAAAGCATATTACCCATCAGGACAAGACCTGCTCTTAGACTAGCTAACTTTTATGATCATAAACCTAGTAATAAAGAATTCAATATATTTTCCATTTTGGTGTTCGTTTTCTAAGTTTCCACTACTTG
Source organism: Oreohelix idahoensis (assembly GCA_024509875.1). NCBI lineage: Eukaryota > Metazoa > Mollusca > Gastropoda > Stylommatophora > Oreohelicidae > Oreohelix > Oreohelix idahoensis. The sequence goes on from JAMPIV010019289.1 coordinate 196,429, forward strand.
AATGTTATAAAAATCGCCTCAGATCTTCATTTTTCCCGATAGGAAGTAATTATGCGTGTGTGTATATATATATTTTTCCACAGTGTCTGTGGTTAGAAATGTATTGGACTAGCGGGGTATTTTTTAAATTTTCAAACTTGCGACATCGTTTTCGACACAAGCTAGCGGCCTCGTCCCGAGTAGCTAATTCAAACCTCTAACTCTTGACAAGCCGGCAGCAGGTGTCCGCTCTCTCAATCTTATGCGTTCGTGTGTTTTATTCTTTCTATCTTTCCTGGAACCCTACGATAGTAGAATTTTTCAAATTTTTATCGTTAACCCTTGACGGGCGCGTTTTAAAGGCCAATACTACCAACGCGGCGATAAAATTTCTCACTATGTTCTGTCCTGCTTAAATCAATGCGTTTTCTGGCGCAGGGAAGAAGACGCGTTACAACTTTATTAATTTTATTTCTACTGCTATTTTTTTTACTTTAATATATATATATAATTTATGATTTTATCGCTGTATCACTGTACTTTACCACAAGTATCTTCTCCATATCTTCCGATAACTCCACCCCATCTAGCATAGTCATTTCCAACTCTGGCATTGAAATCTCCGAGCATGATAATTTCATCTAGGCAGTCATCCACTGTCCTTTGAAGCAGCTCGAAGAATTCCTCCTTGACCTCTGCTCTCTCATCCTCATTTGGCCCATACACTATGACCAGGCTGACTATGGTTTCTCCTTCTTTTAGTTTTACAACCATAATGCGCTCCGAGACAAAGTTCCATCCCTTGATACTATCTTTCTGGTTTTTGGCCACAATGCAACCCACGCCCCCTTTAGCTCTTTCAGATGTGGGTACACCACTGTAGAGCAGCGTGTTGCCATCAAGATCCATGACTCCTTGTCCCCTTTTCTTTGTTTCCGTTATAGCCAGGATTTCTAATTTTGCTTTCCTCATCTCTTCCACCAGCTCCTCTTCTTTCCCATCTATACTTCTTGTGTTCCAAATTCCATAAGTCGTAGTCCGTTCCAGTTCGTCGCCTTTAGAATCAGTCCGGTTTTCTCTCTTGTAGTTGGCGTACCGTAATCATGTTTTAAAGCAAACAGGTGATTGGCCTGTTGTGCCTTTGCATGGTGGAGGGGCTGCCTCCTTACGGCCTCCATGCAGGCCGCCCTCCTCCTTTTTCAGCCGGGCTTGGGACCGGCCTAGGCGGAGTTCAGCACATAGTCACAAGATTAAATTAAATTGAATTCAGCAACAAGCATTATGTACAAATTACATGACCAAAATTATGTTGGACAAGACTCACCCAGCTGTTCCAGCATTTGCTAGGTATCAATTAACAACTCAGAACAGTTTCATGAATACCTATGGATACTCGACAGGTTGGAAATGCACGGAGAAACTAGTATACTTGGATGCTCTAAATGCATCAATTAATAACATAGTTTATATACAAGCCGGTGGTACCACCATGGGAGCTCAAGAAACCAGATACAGACTACTACCTGGCTGGCATAATTAATAAAGCAACTGACATGGCAACTATCATAAACAATGCCAGGAAATATATTCAACAAATATCAAAGGACAGTTTTATAGTGTAAACACAGATGGATCTAAAGGAGAAGATAACAAATTAGGGATAGGAATTTATGTTCCTATGTGGCAAATGGTGAACGGATATAGTGTAATATATCATATATCTATTTTCACAGCAGAGATAGTTGCAATTCTGAAAGCTCTATAAATCTTTTCTAACAACCATCCTCATAAATTTACAATATGGACAGACTCATTTTCAGCTATTCAAGCAATAAGAAACTTAAGAGAATGTAGTAGACCAGATATAGCAGAAGAGATAGTACTGTTGAGAACAGACAGACCTAGAGAATTGCAAAATATAGTAAAACAGTATATAACAAGAACTAAAATTAATATATAAGGATCAATGATGGTGTAAGGATAAGGGGTAGTCTGATAAGGTGCTCGTGTTGATGATGACAGATAACTTGTGGTTTGGGTGTCATCCCGAACACCACAGGGGTTTCTCACCCCTTTTCACCTTGTTAACAACCGGGCAGTTATGGGAGACTTTACTTTATTTTTCTTTTCTTTCTTTCTTTCTTTTTGATTGTAGTTGCATGTAGAGGATCCACGCTGCAATAGGTGAATCGACAAAGATTGTTCGACTTTGACATCAAACGTAAGGCTAGCAGGGATGGACGTATGCGAGGATGCATCCGTCGTGCATACAACCAGCGCGCTACAGGAACATTTAGCATTCATACCCTTCGACATATGCTCAGAGAGACTGAGCACCTATGGGTTTGCCCGGAGTGCAATGTTGATAATAGCAATAAACATTATTTTCCTTTCTTAAAATGTTTCCTTTTACGATCTATAATTTCATTACGGGCGCATTTCACTATGTAATTACATATAATTCTATTTAATTTCTAGCTTTAAAAAAGTCTTACTTCGTCTAGTGCAGTGTTTCTCAAGCGGTGTGCCGCGGCACACCAGTGTGCCGCTGCGTCTACCAAAGCGTGCCTCAAAAATTTTGTAACTTTACTACATGAAGTATTTTTTTAGTGATCATGTAATATAAAGCTGATCTTACAGCTTGAATTAATTTAATAATAATTGGAGCTATTAACTGCTTTGAACAAAAATTGATGTACTTCAAAATTTCATAATATTACAAAAACGCAAGAGGCGCATAAACAACGTTCAAAGGCCATGGACGAAGCATAGTACTTCCACTTGGACCTAATTATACCTGGCAGAAATATTTAGACGCCTAAACAGCGTGAATACCAGTATGCAAGTGCGAAATGAAAACATCCTTATATCTACTGATAAGCTACTGTCATTAAAAAAAGTATATTAATCTGGTTAAATAGAGCTAGGGAGGGTAATCTTGATATGTTTCCACTGGTACCCCCCCCCAAAAAAAAATAATGTAAAAGACATTGCTACCCCCATAATGGAGCATTTGGAAGCATTGGAGCAAAATATCAAACATTACTTTCCATCGTTGACTACAGAGAGATTCGACTGGGTAAGAAATATATTTTTACCAGTTTCATCTGACTTGGATTTTACAATAATAGAAAAACAGTTTGCTTCTATTTCAACTGATCGCAGTCTTACAATGAAACACTCCCGGACGCATTCTGGATTTCTGTTAAAGACGAGTATTCTGTTATTGCAAACTGATCTTAAATTATTTTGATGCAGCTTTCTACGTCATATTTATGTGAGTTGGTATTTTCAACACTTACAAACATTAAGTGCAAAAAAGGGACAGCCTTCTCCGTGTTGAAGATGAAATAAGAGTTTGCTTATCTCAAATATTCCATAATCATACATGCCACACCTCAGACATGAAAAACCTGTACAAAAAATCCAAAAACCCTGTACAAAGACCCGCAAAACCTGTACAAAGACTGAAAAACGTAACAAAAGAGTTAATTCATGTAAAAAATATATCCAATTAGATGGTTCTGCACCATCATAGTGACATGCGCCCTTTGCCTTTTTAAGCATGTCTTCACTTGCTTTAAAACCTAAACAACAGGAGTTAGAATTTATTTTGCATTATAGAAATGCTGTAACTGTATCATCATTTAGTCTATTTCTGCAAAAAAAATTAATACAATTTATGGTGGAAATGAAGAACAGTTTGGTGTCTGTTCTATAGTGCCTAATAAAAGTATAGGTCTAAAGAGACCAGTAATAAGCGTTTTGGTTAGGTGCGTTTACTAATCTTAAATCAAATATATATATATATATATATATATATATATATATATATATATATATATATTTATATATATATATATATATATATATATACAATTTTTTTTTTAAAGCTAGCAATGAAAATATTAAAACTGGCGCAACATTAATCTCTATCAAACTTCAATAATTGTAATAGCCGTTAGGCCTATAGCCCAACTGGTAGCTTTAAATAGACCTACCCATACGACTTTTAGTGTCAATCAAACATTGATAGTAATTTACTATATTTAATAAATATAAGCCTAGCCTAATCATTAGTTGACCGTAATGATGATCACCCATAGGCAAAATCGATTGTTTTTAAAAGAATCGAAATTTAAAACTAAGACGAGAAGTAGGCCTAGCACCTAACTCCCAAATAGACTAAACTTTTCTCTGAATCGGTTAAGATGCAAATTTGCCTTGCTTTTGTGTGTCGAGTGTGTTTTTTTTCTTCAGTTTCATAATTTGGTAATTATCGGACGCCGAACGCTTTCGTGCATGTATTTTCGTTACCATTTAGATTTAAGGTTAGTGTTACTAGCCTAAATGGTACGAAAATACATGCAGATCAGTTCGGCGACCGTTATTCCGATATTACCCATTATTTGGTATTGTATTATTATTCAAATTTACATTTCTTACGCACTTTCTACAAGTTTTTAGTGAAATCATATAAAATAATATTTGAAGTGGTATCCGCCTTTTTTTTAAGCAGCCGTAAATAATAAATTAGGCTATGCTAAATCTTACAGAAAAAAAAGCATAGCCTAGGCCTAAGGTATCTGACAGTTAAATCTAACTTCATCTAAACAATGTTATTGTAATACTTTTTTTTAAAAAATGAATTACTTTCCAATACTAAACTGGAAATTAATCCTAAACAATAGGCTCGACTCAGGTGCTAGCGTACAATCGTTCAAATAATCAGTAACCTCGCTGCTTGCTTTAGCGATAAAATTGTGATGTGAACACGCCACGCACATCCCGCGGCAATTGAAAAATAGGCAGCTTGATTTTCATTGGTTATTTTTTTTTTTTTAAATCCACATGGCTTAAAATCTCGCAGAATCTCATGACGCAAATTACGGAAAATTGCGTAGTGGCACAAAATGGTCGATTTATATGTATATTTAATAATTAGGCGAAAAAACCCGTACAGACGGTATGTACGGGCCGTACACATCTGAAAACGCAAACACCCCGTACAGATTATGGGTAAACCATAGCGTGTGGCATGTATGCTAATATCCAAGAAACTGCTCTATAGCATCAAGCCCAAGTATCGCATTAGTACCATCAGTGTTGTATGAAAATTATTTTTTGTTTGTTTGTCAAATAATGTTCTAACTATTTTAACCAATTAAAATAAAATTTAATTGAGTTTCCTTTATTATAAAGTACCTACAAATTAGTGTATTTAATTTCGTAATAACACTGTAATTTTTTTATACGGGCGCGGGGTCAGATGGGTGTGCCGCAAAACTTTAAAAAATTGAAACGTGTGCCGTGAACACAAAAAGGTTGAAAAACACTGGTCTAGTGCATTATTTGAAAAATTCTATAAATCATTGTTCTATTAATTTTTATAAAAAAAAGTAGAAAAGTTTTAAAAAAAAGGAAATGACGTCATTTCGACACCACTAGATGTCGCCCTCTTTTGTATTTCTAAACTTGTCGGCTTCCCAGGTGAGGAATTAAATGGTTCTGATGTATTTATATTCCACTACTTGTGACGGATTGAGGGCACTTTGTATAAATTCCGACACGTACAACGTATCATATAGGCCTATATTTCTATGCACTTATGATCATGCCTAATGGAAGCACTGTTAAGCTAATAATATCGTTTTAAAAGGCTAGACTATTTCTATACCGCAGCCATTTTGATTTGTGTTCCTTCATCTTAGCTGGGCGGAAACTCCAGATTGTGATGCACATAATACTGTCTGAGCTTGATTGCACTGTGTTTAGACGTTTAAAAAGTAATATAATTATGCCACCGATAAAAGAAAACGTTAAGAATATTTTAATAGGTAGTTTTGAGGCAGTTTTTACAAAGACTTTGCACCTAGTAGGCCTAACTAAAATCACACTTGTCCTCAGTTCTCACACTCACTAAGTTTGTATTTTATTAGTCAGCACTGCTACTGTGTACACTTAGTGTGTACTGTAACTCACCACTGCAGTGTATACTATTGCTACTTAAAATGATGGAGCAGTGAAAAGAGCTTTCAGTAGGATTTAGCCTATTCTAGAATTAAATGAAACAATACACACTAGCCTATAGGCCTACATTCTTGGGTTGACGTGAAAAAAGTGGGACCTGTGCCCGATGTCATCCAGATAAGTCGCTCACGTCATTAGGTTTAAGGGGTTGAAACGAAGAACAGTGGGTCTTGTGTTTGATGCTGCCTATAAAAATAATTCACAGAAGCAATAATGAGGGGTATGGGTTAGAGTTTGATTTAGGAATCCTTAACCCTCATGACGTGGGTGACTTGGTTAGATAGCATTGAAGAACACGTCCCACTATTCTTCATTTCAACAGATTTAGGGTAGGTTTAGGATTACTAAATCTCAATGTTCTTCATCTCTGAATTATTTTATTAAGGCCGTTTGAAATAAAAAACAGTAGGCTGTCTGTTTGAAACAACCTTAACAAAGAATTTAGAAACACAGTAAATGGAATAAGGTTAGGTTTAGCAATCCTAACCCTGCTGACATTGGCGACTTACTTGGATGACTTCGAAGAACACGACCCACTTATCTCCATTTCAACCTTTAAGTTCATATTGAACATACATCCCACTTTCTTTATTTTAACACATTGAACAGAGAATTATTTTCTGAGGTGGCGAACTTGCTGCTGAGAGTAGCAAGTCATGTCATGACTTGTTTCATGAGAGTAGCGTGTTGGCCTATCCACACACAAGTATGTGCATGGATAACCACCAGGACTATTTACACACCTGTGTAAATAGACACTTCATTTTTCTCTGACATTGTCTCTCAAACTTCCAAAGTGGCTGGAGTATTTTAGTGTTCGGTTTTCATGTCTTTGATTCTTTTTGCAGAATTAAACATTATATATGTTGTGTTTTTAGTTTAGTATGTTTTACGTGTTGATGGTTTTTTTGTATATTGTCCGGTGACCTGTGTGCAGCAGCTGCTGCTATTCCTACATTATTTTTTGATTCATTTTTGTGGCGGTCAAGTGTATGGTAACTGACATGTCTATGTTCATTAGCAGGATGAGTTTTGTAGAAGACAGAGCAGCAGCCAAAGAGCTGGATCAGTGGATTGAGCAGCTCAATGACTGTAAACAGCTTTCAGAGAATCAGGTTAAAACCCTCTGTGAAAAGGTAAGAAAGAAATTGTATATTGTACATAAGTCATGACATTTTTTATTAGTTGCCATACAATAATTGTAATCATTAAAATGACAGAAGAGATTGCAAAATTATGTATTCAAGAGATGGACAAAACAGGATTATAGATGTCAAATTAAAATAAATTGGAGTTTAATAATGAGAAACGCAGAGAAATTAATGTTACTTTGATACATGTCAAGCTCTGTGCAGTTTCCAGGACTATGAGGTTGTGCATGGGACTGGCAACCTCATGTAAAACAACTTGCTGCAGAAATGACCACTGTAAGAGCATATACATGCTTAGATGCAGGCTTCTTGCAAGGAGACCAACTGAAGTAGTGCTTCTATGCACCATAAGGAGTGAAAAGGAAAAAAAAAGAATACATGACATGCCTATAATAGTTGTTGAGGGGTCTATGAGGACACACAAAAAAGGAATTGGGCTATTGCTCCTATTGGCATGTCATACAAGGCGAGGGTTGGGAGGTAACTCATTTTAAAAAACAGATTGCAGCAGAAAACTCTACAGCAAGAGCGTGTGCAGTGACATCTGCAGTGGGGGTTCCATGCTCCATAAGGAGTAAAAATATAAGGATATGTTTGTTGTTTAAGTAGGGCTGCTGAGCATTTCACTCTTTTGCATCCAGTACCAAGTTGAATACTGCTTGGTTTTATCTACACTGTAGATCTAGGATTTTCCTGTGACTTTTCTGCATTCCAAAATGTGATGAGTTGAAGTCATGAGCTCCAGTTTATACAGCTTGGCTTGCATTTAAAGGATCATCACATCTGGTCCCAAGCTAGGAGTAAGAAGTGCATGGCATACTTTGCATTCCCCACCATCCAAGGGGGCCGTCCAAATATGTAGAGCTAAAATACTGCGCTCTGGTTCTGGGCTCTCCCAAGGAATTGTCATGTCCTGCACAGAACCACTTCTCAGCTCCCTCTGCCTATCACTGGTCTGTAGTGAGATTCTCCTGCATGCAGTCAACCAGGTCAAAGCCAATGAATTACGTCTGGTGACTTCTCCAAGCAATGCTGGGTTCTCAACAAGTTTCGCCACTTTCCCTGAAAGTGTGTGGATGATTTCAAGAGTCAGTGAGGATGTAATTAGCCTCACAGATAGGGGCCATCCATAAAAGACGTCCACAAAATTCTGGCATATTTTGACCCTCCCCTCCCCCTATGAGGACGTCCACTCCACATGGTCTTAATTAAACATTTTTAGCTTAAATTTTTAATCACCTACCTATACTTAAAACTTAAAAATCTAATTATGAAATCACAATAATTATGATGTCGGTTCCCAGAGAGTTAATAAGTTAAGCTTGTTTGTTCTAGAGAACAGGAGCATAGAAGTTAAAACCACTTCGTATTAGAGATTTTGAGTCTGGAAGGCCTGGCATGAGGGACCAAATCCAAAGAAAGTTTTATTTGGGTTTAGCTGGACAGTAAGAAGCTTTTGAAGATAAGAGGGTTTGTTACTCTTGACAGATTTGTTTCTGAGGGAGAGTTCTTCTTCTTCTGCGTTCGGTTTGTAGTCATGCTAAATCTGCAGGCCTGTCGCCAGGATGAAGTCCACAGTCTTTTCCAGGTCGGCGCGGCAGCCCCATAGCTTCTGCTGGAGCTCATCACCTTTTGGCCAGGTCGCACGTCGCAATTTATCATGGGTTGGACAGTTCTGGAGAATGTGTTCTGGAGTCTGGATATCAGTTTCACATGGGCATTCATTCGTGTGGGATATCTTGAGGTGATAGAGATATCCAAGTAATCTGCAGTGACCAGTTCTCAGGCGGAAAATTGTTGTCTGTTGGTATCTGTTTAGATGGTGGATTGGGTCATCTCTGCTGTATATATCCCCTTCCTCCTTCCACTGATTTTTGTACTTGTTGTGGATAATGGTTTTTGCTTCCCGATAGGGCAATGGGTGGCTGTATTGTTCCATTTTACTGCCACTTCTTGATAGAGCATCTGCTTTCTCATTACCAGCGATTCCACAATGGGCAGGTAACCACTGAAGGGCAATGGTTGATGACCTTTGGATGATGTTAAGCTCAGATCTGATCTCATTCATCATGTTATCATTTCTGGTGTTTTGTATTGATTCAAGTAATGATCTGCAGTCAGTGAAGATTACTATCTTAGCTTGTGGCTGCTGTTCAGGTCTGGTGAGGATCTTCAGGGCTTGCAGTAGTGCCATAGCTTCTGCCCTAAAATTGGAGGAGATCTTTCCAGTTGGGAAGGCCTTTCGGATGATCTTTCCATTTAGGAATCTTATAAAAATGCCTCCTCCACCGTTCTTTACTGCCCCCTCAGCAGATCCATCTGTGTATGCATGTGTCCTTTCCTTCAGGTTGTACTTTTCTTCAATCATTTCTTGAGCCAAAGTTTTTAGTTGTTGAGGGGTCAGGTGGCCTTTCTTTTTTATTTCAGGGACTTCTGGGATGATAGATATATTTCCATGGCAGTCATCTGGCTCCTCGTAATCAATTAACATTTCAATCTCAGTAGATCGATTTGGGAGGAGGTCTTCATGGCATCGATGCAGATGTTTGGAGATGTTTAGGAAGCTAGTTCTTTTCAGCCTGTTCTTTGTCACACTATGGAGTTTGGCATGCATTGGATGACTTGGCATTCGTAGAAGCTTCTCACTGTGAGTGAATACCTTTTCCTCACGTCTGTCATCAAGAGAGCGGATGTTGGTGTATCGCTCCATTGCCTGGATTGGAGAAGTCTTCATCCCTCCAGTGATTAGTCTAAGGCCTGAATTTTGCACTTTCCCTAGACATTCTGTGTTTGTTTTAGATGCTGTGGCCCAGGCTGACATGCCATATTCAAGTACAGGTCTGACTGTGCCTGTATAGACTTTTTTAAGTATGTTGGTATTTGCCCCCCAACTTGTGCCAGCCAGTTTCTTCATAATAGAGAGCTTTCTTATTGCTCTCTGTTCTACTGCTAGCTTCCAGGTGAGTCTCTTATCCAACTTGACTCCTAGGTATGTTGGGTTTTCCTCGATTGGAAGTTCACTTCCATTTAGCTGCAGTTTGATGAGTGAGAGTTGACATGTGGTTTGTGAATTGGACGTCCACTTTCAACTTAAATTAACACCCCCCCCCCCCCCACCCCCCCCCCCCCCCCCCCCCCCCCCGTCCACTTTCAACTTAAATTAACACACCCCCCCCCCCCCCCCCCCCCCAACCACATGTTAACAGTTGTCCACTTTTTACATATTCCTCCCTCCCCCCTCTCCTGTGGATGTCTTTTATGGATAATCCCATAGGTTCATTTCCACAAATGTATATTATAGCATTGTGCATAACCGGTGTTTGTTGTTGTTTAACTAGGGCTGCTGACCTTTTCGCTCTTTTGCAGCCAGTATCAAGTTAAAGAATACTTTATATTATCTACACTGTAGATCAAGGCTTTTCCTGTGGCTTTTCTGCAGTTCCGAAATATGTTGAGTTGAAATCGTGAGCTCCAGTTTCTCCAGCTTGGCTTGCCATTTAAAGGATCGTCACATCTGGTCCCAAGCCAAGAGTGTGGCATACTGTGCATTTCCCACCATCCAAAGGTGCTGTCCAAATATGCAGAGCTAAAATTCTTGGCTCTCCCAAGGAATTGCCAAGCCCTACAAAGATCCACTTCTCAGCTTCCCCTGCCTATCACTGGGTCCATAGTGAGATCCTCCTGGATGTGGTCAACCAGGTTAGAGCCAAATAGCAAATCTGGGGCTCAAGTGACTTCGAGTTTAGTGTTCATTGCTGGAAGTGTGTGGATGATTTCAAGAGTCGATGAGGGTGTAATTAGCCTCACAGACAGATGTTCACTTCCACATATGTATATTATAGCATTGTGCACAGCTGGTGGTCATGTAAGGATGATTCAGATGTGCCTGTATTCATAAAAAAGGATATGATGATGGTGATGAAAATATGACGGTCATCATTAACTCTTTAAGTCCCAATCGACTTTATATATCCTCAGGGGTTAGACGCGCTTGGCCCAATCAACTTTATAAAGCGTTTAGTATATGTGCCTCTGTTTGAGACTATTTCTAATTATAACTACACACAAACCACCCAAAACGTCATTTCCGACGGCAAGTACATTCTTTTAAATACCGCATGTGTTTAAGAGTGAACGGGTTTTTGTTTTGAGATATTTATTTAAAAATGCACCGGGGTGGCCATTTTTGCTTGGGTCAAACCAACTTTTTTGCTTGGGACTGAAAGAGTTAAATCCTAAAGGAACAAATGAGCAGGGGGAGACAAGTTTAATGAGAAAAGACAGTATGTTTTTAAAAGAAGCAACTCACATTTAGGAATGCAGAACAGAAAAATGGAGAGATGCACATGAAGAGGTTTTGCCTGTAGCCTAACAGCTAAAGATGTACAAAGAGGTCAAAACATAACATCAAATTATTTTTTGCAAGGTTTAAAAATAAACACACCTCAAGCATATGGAATTTTGAGGTAATTCCTAGTATTGTAGGGTTTATAAAGAGGCATCAGTTGCACACATCAATTGCACTATTAGTCTGATAAGCCTCATGGCCAAAATATCATAAAAAATTATCATGAGAAGAGTGTCAGGTGAAAGAGAACTGTAAACTGCTGCAGAAAGTGCAGTTTGTATGTGTGTGTGTGTGTATATATATATATATATATATATATATATATATATATATATATATATATATATATATATATATATATATATATATATATTACTCACAGTGATAGCCATTAGATCACAACATCCCATTGTTTGTGTTGACAGAACCATAACTAGTAGTTTCTTTACCAGGAACAAATTACAAAAGTGTAAAAATCTATTATTAATTCATCAGTTTTGCAAATGTGGTTACACAGTGTTACGAGAGATCCGATGGAAGGGAAGTAATCTTTAGAATGTTTTGGACAAATTAAATTTTGAGTTGCAACGCTTGATTAAGCAGATACTTGTTTGACTTTAGGATAGAATTATCTTTTCCTATTTTTCGAGTGACAGAGTACAGAAAAGCGTGTGAACGCTGTTTAGTCTCAAATGTTGAGATGTATTTATTCTGTACTGTTTTGAGCCATGTGCCAATAGTTTTGCACTGTCTAAAATATGGTAGACAGCAAAAGCAGTAGACCACAAAGTGAGGAAAGAACAAGCAGGATTTAGAAAGAACAGAACATGTGTAGATCATATATTTACCCCCAGGAACATTATAAAGCAGTGCTCAGAATGGCAAAGACAGCTGTACATTAATTTCATTGATTTTGAAAAGGCTTTTGACAGTATACATAGGGACAGTTTATGGAAAATACTGAGGGCTTATGGAATTCCAAGCTGCATAGTGTCAATCATAAAAAGCCTGTATGCCAACTTTACGTGTAGCGATGGGCAGAGCAACCTAACCTTTGAGGTGAAGACAGGAATACGACAGGGATGCCCCTTATCAACCACTCTATTTTTAACAGTCATAGACTGGGTGATGCGCCAGACAACAGAGGGCAGTCCAAGAGGAGTAAGATGGACTACATTTTCTACATTGGAAGATCTGGAATATGCAGATGACATTGCACTACTAGCACATTCACATCAACACATCCAGGAAAAAAATGGATAGACTTAATAAGTATAGCCAGCAGGTGGGCTTGAACATCAATCTAAAGAAGACAGAGGTCATGACGCTCAATGTGAGCAACCCTGAGCCCATATCAGTAAGGAATCAGCAACTGGAACAGACAGACACCTTCACATACCTAGGATGCATAGTAACGGCGGAGCAAGCAAAGACATCAACAACAGAATGAGCAAAGCAAGAACAGCCTTTTTTAGTTTAAACATCATCTGGAAGTCCTCTCAGTACAGCACAAGCACAAAATTAAGATTATATCAGAGCTGTGTGCTTTCTGTGCTTCTCTATGGTGCGGAATGCTGGAGAGTTACAGAGAAGGATATGTCAAAATTGTCCTCTTTTCACACAACATCCTAAGAAAAATTCTCCTAATCTTTTGGCTGAATACCATCACCAGCCAAGGTCTGCTTACTCGGAGCAAGCAAGAGGACATGCACACCATCATAGCTGGCAGACGCTGGAGCTGGGTTGGCCATGTCCTCAGAAGAGACCCCCAATGCCATCACAAGAACAGCTATGCTATGGACCCCTGAAGGAAAACGAAAGAGAGGCCGACCAAAAACAACTTGACGGATGACTGTGGAGGCTGAGATGCAAAGAATGAACCAGTTGGGGCATTGTACGAAGGATGGCCACCGACCGAGCAAAGTGGAATCAATTTGTTGTTGCCCTACAAGATGCCAGCAGGCGTGATGGCCACTGACTGCTTTGACGGTCGGCGGCTAAGGATCAAAAAAGAAGAAGAAAATATGGTACTGTGGGGCAATGCTGAGATAGCCTGCTGAAGTTAAAAGTCCTAGGCATTGTCACTCATTTGTTTCTGAGTAAGTTAAATGAAATATGTACTTTCACTTTTATAGGCAAAGGAGATCCTGTCAAAAGAATCAAATGTTCAGGAAGTAAAATGTCCTGTGACTGTGTGTGGTGATGTCCATGGTCAGTTTCATGATCTGATGGAGCTCTTCCGTATAGGAGGGAGGTCGCCAGACACAAACTACCTTTTTATGGGGGACTATGTGGACAGGGGCTATTATTCTGTGGAAACCGTCTCACTGCTGGTCACTCTGAAGGTTAGTAAAAAAAAAAATTCAATGAATTTTATCAAAAGTTGGATCAGTATTTTATTAACCATGAGAAAGTTTTGGGTTGTCACTATCATCATCATCATAATTTTCCTTTTCACTTCGTATGGAGCATGGAGCCACCACTGTAGCTGGTTACTTTGTAGGAAGTCTGCATCAAGTATTCACAATGATGGTTTCTGTAGCAATGTTTTCACATGATGAGATTGCTAGCCTCATGCACCTCATATTAGTTGGCTTGTATGACATGCCTGAGTGTGCAGTAGTCTTACTGCTTCCTGCCACAGTGGTGGCTCCTTGCTCTTTGTGGAGCACAACGAAAGATGATAATGATATTACACATGGGTACACATACACACACACACACACTGCTACTCCAGGGGCACACTGCACAAATTTTGCATCTCGTTTACCTGTGCTACAGTATTTTCTCAGACCTTTTTTTTTTTTAACTGCTGTTTCCTTACAATGTTAATTTATTTAGTTGAATTGTTGCTCCCAAAGGTTGTGTTAGTCTGTCACTTCACTATATAAAATTAATGCACCTAAACATTTTAGTTGTCTTAATACAAAGTTAAAGTTACTCATGTACTCATCAACCATATTTAAATCAACTGGAAAACAAAGAAGTTACTGTTGGCATTTGAAGTCAGTCTCTACGACAAAGTTGCATTTAGGAAAGTTTAAATATTCCTGCACAAATTAACCTTGGGCACTGAAAATCTGAAAATAACAGTGGTTCAGGTGGCTTGGATCCAATAATGTAAATAAATCTTGTGTAGCAATGTCATTCATTGTACTCTCCTCTCTCTCTCTCTCTCTCTCTCTCTCTCTCTCTCTCTCTCTCTCTCTCTCTCTCTCTCTCTCTCTCTCTCTCTCTCTCTCTCTCTCTCTCTCTCTCTCTCTCTCTCTCTCTCTCTCACACACACACATATATATGTATGTCAATCTATAAATTTTTCCATTTTTGCAAACCAATCAATACCCTTTAGCTCCCCAAGGAGCATAATCCTTCAACAAACACATGCCAATTCATCATGTCATGTGCCATCCGCTCAAGGTCTTTCCATGTTCTCATCATTTTCACTTCTATATCTAGTTCTCTTCTCCATGTGTTTTTTGGTCTACCTCTGCCTCTCTTGCCCTTGGGATTCCAGAACAAGGACTGCCTTGTAATGCTATAAACAGGTTTCCTCAGTGTGTGTCCTATCCATCGCCAGCATCTTCTTCTCAACTCTTGTTCCTCCGGCACTTGTCTGGCTCTTGGCATTAGTTCCGCATTTGTGACTTTGTCAAACCATTTCAATCCTTCTGTTCTTCGCAAGCACCCGTTTGTGAATGTTTGTAGCCTTTTGATTGTTGTTTTTGTTCTCCATGTTTCAGAGCCATACAATAGGGCTGACTTGACATTTGAGTTGAAGATTCTTATTTTCGTGTTGGACTTGATTTCTCTTGATCTCCATATGTTTCCCAATGCAATGAAAGCTCCTCTTGCTTTTTGTATTCTTATTTTGCATCTGATTATGGTTATGGGACAGAAGAACCAAGTCATCTGCAAAATCCAGATCATCAAGCTGTTTAGTCAGATTCCATTGAATTTCATTTCTGTTGTGTGATTTTGCAAACCATAACAATGTTACTATCTGGATTCGTTGTTCTGTTAAACAGATTTCATTCATTTATTACTCTTCTGTTCCCTGTGGAGCAGAGACCTTAAAAAAATTCATGCTTATAAGCTATCAAGTCCTGTGTCATTCATTCAAGGTTTTCCATTTTTTTGTCTCATTAATGTCTGTCTCTGGTTCCCTTCCTGTGTTTTTTAGATTTCCCTCCATTTCTTTTACCATGGGGATTCCAGAACAAGGATTGCCATGTAATGCTGTCAGCTGGTTTCCTCAGTTTATATATCCACACCATCATATTGTTCATGTTTCACTGGTATTTGTCTGATTCTTTTCATCAATTCCACATTGAAGCTCCTGCCATTCTGGTCTGGGCAAGCTTCATTTTATGAAAGTCTTAACGTCTTGGCTTTAGTTGTTGTTGTTGTTTTCCATGTTTTGGAGCCATGCAATAGTACTGTGTTGATCTCTTTTTGATTTCCATATCTTTCTCGACCAGTAAAAGTGAATCCTTTTGTATTCTTATTTTGATGTCACTGTCTTTTCCTACAGACTTTCATAAATCATTGCCTACGTAAAGTAGAAGGATTGAAGTGGTATGACACAAGTTTGTTGAAGGCCTATGCTCCTTTGGGAGCCTGAAGGGTAATGTCTCTGACTGTCTGTTCCTCCAGCCGTTTGTCTACACTGTTGCCAAGAAGTGTGTATGAGTTCTTATCTTGTATGGATATTTCTGCAAGTGTAGTCTGGCTCTCATTTGTAGCACTTATTTCATGCTCTTTGTCTCTCCTCTGTGTATGTTCAGACCAGATTGTTATGACCACTCATCAAGTATTCCCAGAAACAAAGTTACTTAGCTAATATAGTTTTGTATCACTTTCACAGGTACGCTTCAAGGACAGAATTACAATTCTGCGAGGCAATCACGAAAGTCGTCAGATTACACAAGTCTATGGCTTCTATGATGAGTGTCTGCGCAAGTATGGCAATGCAAATGTATGGAAATACTTCACAGATTTGTTTGACTATCTCCCTCTGACAGCCCTTGTAGATGGACAGGTTTGTTGTTTTTGTTTTATTTTGATTTGAAATGTGAAAAAGCAAATGACTATATATTAAAAGTAAATTTCTTCTAAGCAACCTTTAAAGTTCAAAAATTAAGATGATGAGGAAGACCAGGAAAAGGCCTTGAGCTGATGGCACACAACACGAGTGCATATACTCCATGGGAAGCTGAAGGGTAATGATCAAATGAATGAAGCTCGAGAGTCAGATTTAGATAATTATGTTAGAAAAAATACAGAAAAGGACTTAAAAAACCTGAACAGCATCAAGACAGCAGTAACCAGTTATATCTGAGCAAAATATCCCACTTAAATGCAGAGTAATGAAAATAGAGCAAAAGTTTAAAAAAAAAAACACATTCACTCACATTGATAACGTAATGGAAAATACATCACTGGCATGAACTCTTTATTGATTAGACTTAATGTGTATTTATTCAAACACAAGTGTATCAAGCAAAAACCCACTCCACAAAATGCCAAATGTCCTGTTCAATAAATGTTTCTCATTGAACACACTGAGAGCAAAGAAATGGTGCAGTGAGCAAAATTAGAAAGTTGGGAAGGGCTAACCAAGATAACAGTAAGAAAATAGCCTATGTTGCAGTTGCTAGGTGTTAGGCAGAGGCAGGATTGATAAAAACAGTTCTGAGAAAAAAATATTAATCTCCATGCATAAAAATAAAATAAAAAAACCAGACCTGCATTCAAAACTGCGTGTGAAAAGAGACAGTCAGTGCAAATGCAGTTTTGAGCACATAGATAGATTTTATTTCAGCTATTCACTATGAGGATCATTTGCTTTTTAAAAAAAATGTTTATGCACTTGATTTAGTTCTTCAGTTCTTTTCTTTGCTGTTTTCATACATTTTGTCCCAGAGGAAGACTTTGTGTTCAAAACAAGGTTTTAAAAAAAAAAATGATTTTGTTTTATCTATTTTCATTCACTTCATAAGTTTATAATCTTAATGCAATTCTTCTTATAGTCTTATAGCTAACTTTTAGCTAATAAATGAGAAAATCAATAGAAGCAAGAGAGGTGTGATGTGTCAGAAGAATGTTTAAGTGCTCTATAGACAGTTGACATAGCTAGTGAAGAATATTTGACAAGGGAAGGTGAACAAAGACATATAATCACACACGTTTCAAAATAAAGCAGTCCATTTTCATTGGACAGGGTTGTAATAAGTGAGGCACTTAAGAACATAGTAACAACAAGAAATAAAAAAGTAAGAAGAAAGGGAAGTAGGAAGACAGAAAATATTATGGACGGTTTGGCGCTGGCATTAAAAGAGATCAACCAAAAACAATTTATCTATCAGACCATAGTTTTATTTAAAATATGTGTTGTGATAAAATCCTGGTTTTTTTTTTTTAATTTGGGATTTGTCACTTTGATAGTTGTTTTAAAAAAGAAAGCAATTTCATAAGTTTAAAAAAAGGTAATTTTGTCTTCACTATTGTAATTTTAATCTCTCTTCTTCTTTCCCCCTCTCCCCCCCTCCACCTGTTTTGCTATTGTAATTCCTTGAAATATTCAGTTTCCCATCCTTCCACATTCACAGATAAATGTACGTTTGTATTAATGTCTTAGTTTTTTTTTTCTTCTAATTCTGTAGCTGTGAGCAACATTTTTCTTCACAGATTTATAAACTTGTATAATTCAAATGATGCTGACACAGTCCTGTATTTATCTCTGATGGTCTGTTTGCAGTTTTTTTATTTACAGAATAATTCCATGATGTTCATCCTCTCCATTTGAGTGTCTTGTTTTTGTCCTACATAGTACAGTCCTCTTAGGATTTGTTGACCATCTCATCCTATTTGAATATTGTTTTCATCATTAAAGTCCCATGTTTTATGTATAATTTACTCAGTTTTTTTACCTTTGCATATTGTTACTGCTATTGTTATATTTATAAATAAATTGTTGACTTTCTATTCCAGATATTCTGTTTACATGGGGGTTTGTCACCATCTATAGATACACTAGACCATATTAGAGCTTTAGATAGGATTCAAGAAGTTCCCCATGAGGTATGCACTATCTTTTGTATAAAAATGTGTTCAAGAACCAGTGTTTTTCATTTGGAGAAATTTGCAGCTTAATATTTAAATGTAATGTGTAATCATAAGTGATATAGCATTGTTTATGTAGACTCTAATGGTGAAGTTAACTTCTTGTTTATGCATATGGTTAGTAAGATTTTTTTTTTTTCCTATTGTCTGGTGATATGCATGTTGTTTATGTATGTTTTTATGTGGGAAGTTGATTTGAAGCACAGAAGTTTATGAATATATCTCCTTTCTTGTTAGTTGTCCCAAGTCCACGTTTTCCCATGATTTTTACAAAGCTGTCTGTTCCTGTCTTTGCATTTAGGTTGCCCATCAAGGTTGTAGTGTCTTTACTTCCTTTTTATCCATGATATATTGAAGTCTGGTGTAAAATTCCTCTCTCGTAGACTCTTTGTCATTAGTTATTGTATAACACAGATGGATCTTGATTTTTTTTCTTCTCTTTGGCAGTTCTGAATGTTGCTAATGTCAGTCTGGGTCTCATTGCTTCCCATCAGTTATTGCTTTCTGCACTTCTTTCTACAGCATTAAAGCCAGCCATTTGCTATGAGATGCACTTTCTTCCTTATTCCTTGAAGATAGTATTATTTCTACTGTGATTAATTTCTTTTCAGTTCCCTCGAGTCTTGTTTTGCACAGTCCTATCGGTTTGTAATTTCTCATTTCTGCTGCCAACTATGCAGTTTCCCTTATTCATTTTCTGTTCAAGCATTCCAGGTGCCCTATCTGGAGATTTTTGGAGATCATCAGTCAGGAGCCCAGACTTCTTTTTGGCATTATGATCCTACATGATAGAGAGCATATCTGGAGTCATCCTTATATGACCACCAGCTATGCACAATGCTACAATATACGAATGTGGAAGTGACCCTGTGAGGCTAATTACACACACATTGACTCTTGACATCATCCACACACTTCCAGGGATTCCCCCTGTGGTGAAACTTGTTCAGCACCCAGCATTGCTCACTGAACTTGGAGAAGTCACTTGAGCCCCAGGCGTAATTATTTGGCTTTGACTTGGTTGATTGCATGCAGAAGGATCTCACTATGGACCAAGTGGTAGGCAGGGGAAGCTGAGAAGTGGCTTTGTGCAGGACATGACAATTCCTTGGGAGAGCCCAGAGTATAGTATTTTAGCTCTGCATAGTTGGAGAGCCCCCTTTAATGGCGGTGAATGCACAGTATACCACACACTTCTTACTCCTAGCTTGGGACCAGATGTGATGATCCTTTAAATGCAAGCCAAGCTGGAGAAACTGGAGCTCATGACTTCATCTCTTTAAAAATGTTTCAGAATGGCAGAAAAGCCTAGATCTACAGTGTAGATAATGCCAAGGTGTCTTCAACTTGGTATTGACTGCTAAAGAGCGAGAAGCTCAGCAGCCCTAGTTAAACAACAACATGATAGAGGACTTCTTGCTTCTTGGCTGGCTGAGTTAAATTACAAGCTTTGAATGACTTACGTTTTTGTTGATTTTTGGCTTGAAACTTTCAACAAGATGTGGTAGTTGGCCTCATGTCCAACCCTCCATAGTCTCTGCAGTGACATGCCTGGTAGAGTGCAGTTGTTGTTGTTGATTAACTAGGGTTGCAGAGCTTGTCACTCTTTTGCAGCCGGTGCCAAGTTGTAGAATTTGCATGTGTTCTGTAGCTATTGAGTGTTGTATAGAATGTTTGTGATTGTTGGGGATCCCAGCTATAGCTTTTTTCTTTCTGTTGAGAGTCCTAGGCAGGTGAGCAGCACATGCTGAACTGTCTCATCTGAATGGGTACAGTTGTGGCAATGAGGCTGATGTGTGGGATTTAATTTCAAGTGCTTGATGAGTCTGGTGTGTTCTGTTCTTGGAAGATTGTTCTCTACTCCACACGTTGTAGGTTATTAGGTAGAGTGTTAGTATTCTTTGGGCCCCAGTAAGGCTGACAAGGGAGGGTGAAACACTGGATTAAAATATATTCAAGCAGAACATTTGAAAAGACCAAGACTTATCAAGTGCAGGTAAAGGAACAAGTGGAAGACATGACATTCTGTTTGTCAGAGAACTATGCCTACCACCAGATTAGCAGAAGGGCACACATAATAATCTTCAGAATCTGTGTGGGCCACAGCAGAGCTTCCATCTGTTCAGTAGGCTAAAGAGAAATTAACCATGAATGTACCTGTGCCTTTTTTGCTCTAATGAAGTTCAGAATTATAATTTAACCCATTTAATATTATTGGGTATCTTGTCCTTTTTGGTGGTTTACTAATTCTTCTTCTTCTTCCGTCCTTAGCCACCGACCGTCAAAGCAGTCAGTGGCCATTACGCCTAGTGGCTTCTTAGGGCAACAGCAGATAGGTTTTCTTTGCCATTGTTTCCCATCACGCCTAATGGCGTCTTTAGGGCAACGGCAAATCAATCCATTTGCTGTTGTTTCCGTAATCGAAGTGACTGGCAAACGGGTGATCAGCGCGTTGTGCGGTTTACTAATTAAGCAGCTATTATGGAGTTGGATGATGCTCTTAATTTCAGTTTTGAAACCTAGAGGACAACTTGAAGGGGAAAAACTAAATTTTCTGTTTGACCCATGCTAGCACAGAAATTAACAAAGAAAAGCTATTCAGACTAGAAACAGTATTTGTAATTAGGATATATTAAATATATATGTTTCTTTTCATTACACAAAAACGAGATATCTGTGATCTGTTCATATTTTAAAGTTTTCGTTGCATCATTAAATTTGTTATGTGTGATGAACAAGACTTTTTTTTAAAACAGGGACCAATGTGTGATCTCTTGTGGTCTGACCCTGATGATAGAGGTGGCTGGGGCATTTCCCCTCGTGGTGCGGGTTACACCTTTGGCCAGGACATATCTGAAACCTTCAACCACAGCAACGGCCTGACTTTGGTCTCCAGGGCTCACCAACTTGTTATGGAGGTGACTAGGTGTACAGTTTTAATGTCTTTGTTTCTGTGGGGATTTTTAGCATTTCATTTTAGTGTGCGTTTTGTTTTTAAACAAATGTTATCTGCTAGTACTGTTAATAGGTGGAAGCAGTTTTCCATACATGATTTGCTTTGGCAAGTAATGTGCTTTGTTTGTTCAGAGTTTTAAAAATATTGTCTATGCACCATTCTCTCAGGCATCCCTTTGCTCTTCAGCCATATCGTGTGCTGCTGAAGGTTGTGCTGTAATGATTACACAGATTAATAACACACTTTTTTTTTTGTCCACTTGTATTGAAATTCCAAACACATTTTCTGTAGCCTACTCTTTTCCCAAAGTATGTCTTATGAACATAGCTTGACTTATTTTTACACAGGTAAAAAGAAATTTCTTATACTTTCACATTACTATGCCACAGATCATGTTGTAGGCAAGTAATCTATAGCTAAAATCAAGGGTTATTACATCCACTTCTGAGTTCGTTTATCATGGCAAAAAAATTAATGAAGTGAAAGCCTCAAGATATGCTTCAGTTTGTTTTTTAAAAAAAGAAGATATTTTTAAAATGTAAAACCAGATGACATAAAAAAAAGTTTAAGCAAATGAAGAAATAATTTTCTGTTAAAAACAACAAAAAATTTCATAGTTGTTCATATGTGTAACTTGCAAACATTGATGTTGTATCTCACCTTTCATCTTTTGAAAATGTGATACAACTTCTGTTGTTTAAAAATCAACAGTTCAGATGTTGTATCTCAGCTTTCATCTTTTGAAAATGAGCAGTTTATAATTTCAGCTGTGAAACAGATTACAGTTCTTATAACCAAGAGTTTGTTGGTGCAGCAGACAAATACATTTATGCTGTACTAAGCTTTTATTCTTTTGAAAAAAGAAAGAAAAGGCTTTTTAAAAGTTTAACCTTCAAAATTTTGAGCTGTGCCACAGCTTTGTTGTTAAAAATGGACACCTTATGAATGTGTAAGTTTTAAACAATTACAATAATACCCCTGGAAAATGGAATGCTAATCGTAACAGTGTTCTATGGGGTTGTTATAACATAACATAAACGGAGATGCTATCCTATTTTAAACCTGAGATATATACATTATTGAATATTACATGATATATGAAGAGTATAAGTTGAAACAAATATATAATATAGTAATGTAACATTTCATTTAATGTGCAGTATACAATATGGCACAGTAAAACATGAATTTGAAGATTGAAAAGTGTAACAGAATGAGAGAGGTAGCCTTAGCAGTTGGCGAGAGATGGTTTGTGAACGGGAGACTGTGGATGTGTGTAGTTATATGACCACCAGCTATGCACAGTGCTATGATATACAGATGTGGAAGTGAACATCTGTTTGTGGGGATAATTACACCACATTGACTCTTGACATCATCCACACACTTCCAGGTTGCCTTGGTTGAAAGCAGGCAGGAGGATAAACTATGGACCCAGCAATAGGCAGGGGGAGCTGAGAAGTGGCCCTGTGCAGGACGTGACAATTCCTTGGGAGAGCCCAGAACCAGAGCACAGTATTTTAGCTCTGCATAGTTGGAGAACCCCATTGAATGGCGGGGAACACACAGTATGCCACACACTTCAAACTCCTAGTTGGGACCAAATGTGATAATCCTTTAAATGCAAGCCAAGCTGTAGAAACTGGAGCTCAAGACTTCAACTCAACACGTTTCGGAATGGCAGAAGAGCCACAGGAAAAGCCTAGATCTACAGGGTAGATAATATCAAGGAGTCTTCAGCTTGGTATTGGCTGCAAAAGAGCGAGAAACTCAGCAGAAATAGTAAAATAACAACAACCCACCTCGGCATTGATTCCGGCAGAGCTTGAACAAAATGGAGGAGAATGCTGACTGGATGCTAGCACACATGTGATGCACACTAACTGCTATGTGCAAGTTTGCAAATTTTGATGACCAATGTTGCAGGGTTGTTCAAACTTGCAAATTTCACCACCTTTTATGGATTTTCAGACTTTCATTTTAAAAAAAAATAATTAAAGATTGCTATAGTGAAGCAGCACTGTGCAGTGTAGTGCTGAGCAGGGTATTACTGCAATAGTTAAGTTGTTCTCCAGCTGTTCATTGGGCAACCATTTAAGCTGTACCTCTGAATCATTTTATCATTCACCTATATTTTAATGGTGTTTCTTTTGATACCTCTTTTTTGTTTCCTGCCCTCAGTAGCCTTTCATTAACTTTGTTGTATTTATTTTTTCAGGGTTATAACTGGTGTCATGATCGTAATGTTGTGACAATATTTAGCGCCCCTAACTACTGTTATCGCTGTGGTAATCAAGCAGCTATTATGGAGTTGGATGATGCTCTTAAGTATTCATTGTAAGTTTTCCTAATTTTAATTGTCATTATTCACTGCAGTTCATGAAATCATTTCACCGTGGTTCACTGTAATTCATTTAAGCATTTATTGAAGTTCATTATGTACATCTTTGCAGCAGCTCACTGTAATTCATCTAAGTGTTCTTTGTAATTTTTTGTAAGCACTTATTGTTACATTTCACCATTAAACTAATACCTATACTACAATTAATACATTTAAAAAATACAGTTTGGGATTATTTATCCAGCAAGCTTAAGGCCTGAGGGTTACCAGACGGGATTTTTCCTAAATTCTGGTAGCCAGACCTAAAATGTAAAAAGAAAAAAAAACACACCGAAGAAGAAATACAAGAAGAGTGTGAGAGGATATTTTTCGCTGCAGCGCTGTCCGATCCCATTCCAGTAACATTTATATGTTTTTGCGTTCCTTGTCTGGTGTAAGCTATGTGAAGAGTTACCTTCTTTGATATTTAAAAAATAACATTTATAGGACACACATGTTACTGGAAAAGATTTTGTAGTTAGGATATTTTGGAATATTTGTACTGTACACCTTGCTACAGTTGCAGCCCTGTTTCAATGACGAACAAAATGGATGAAGCACATTTACCTTAGTTGTGCAAAAAAAATTTAATCAAAAGCAAAAAACATTATTATCAATGTTAAGACCTATTTACAACCACTTTCTTTAGCAGTGAGACTTTCACATAGTTTAGGAGCTATTTCAAAACCCTGCGATGTTTTCCACTCATAATATTTGCTTAAGAAAAAAACTATATGATTTAGAAACATTAAGGATTTTGGTGGAATTTTTATAGCACATAGCAAAACTTTTAACTGTCTTGTTAAAAGCAATTGACATTTATCTTTCTGCCCTTATTCTAGTTTACAGTTTGATCCGGCTCCACGACGGGGAGAGCCACATGTTACTAGAAGAACTCCAGACTACTTCCTTTAAGAGCCGTCATGCTGGTGATGATTGTTGTCTGTTGCATTTCAATCATAATGGGGGCTGCATTACTGGACAGGTTCACCACAATACAAAAATCAGGACAAGTAATTTGCAGTGTACTATTACACATTGTCTTGTGTTTATGACATTATGTGCATTACATCAACTCATCAGAATAAATACCCCACCCACATTTTTATTTCTTTGTTACATATTAGTATTTCTTTTCAATAAATTTGTATTTTTGTCAGCAATATGAAGAATTTGGGGGGAGAGAAATAGCATGTTTTTTTCCCTTCTTTTTGTTTGAAATTTTTTTGGTTTTGTTCATTTGATGAACATGTTGTAAATTTTACGTAGATAATTTTTACTTTTGAATTGTCTGCCGAAAGATGATTGGTTTTTAAAAAATGAATTGACTGTATGAAAGAAAATAAATATATAAACATTTTGTAAGTGTGTGCGTGTATGTTTGCTGCTTGAGTGTGTGGTAGTATGCACATTATACTCTAGTTTAAAACAATATTTAAGTAGTTTTGATTGTCTTTGGTGTCTTTATCTCCAGAAATGTCAGTTTATTGTTTATGTCAGTTTGTTGTTTATTTTCCCATGTGTTCAAGCCAAATGAACCAAAACAAAGTTAACCATATGGAAGTTGTCTTTTTTATTTTAAAGTTCATTAAATTTGTCTGGGGGTAGCGTTGTGTGCTGCACTTCTACAGATTCAGCTTTGAATCTTGGTAAACTTGCTGTGCTTCAAAACTGGCATGCATTATATTGTCCCCAATTGTGTATGGAACAGAATTCTGGACAGTAAATAATGCATCAGTGCAACAGCTGGAAGACTTCTGAGATGGGGATTAAAGTAGAATGCTCAGAATACCGGGGATATAAAAGATGTAAATGATTGGCTGTGAAAAGAAACTACTAGTGAAAATAAAGGATTAGTAAATTGCTAATTTTCTTTTTATTAAGTCATATATAAGGGTGATAGACTGAAGGAACAGTCTAGGGCAAGATGAGAAAAGAAAAACACATAGAAAGTGGAATAGTCTAAAGTGTGATCATTATTCTAGAAGTATTCAGAGCAGATAAGTGGATTTCTGCTGTTTCAATTGTCTAAAGTACGATAATTATTCAGAAAAGATAAGTGGGTGTCTACACATGTGGGATAAGGCACAGAGGATACTTGTCCGTTGACATCTCTGTTGAACTAAGAAATAATACCAGTATTGGTGGTCATGCTTCAGCATTTCAGATTTAAAGTTTCCAACTCGCGCGTGACATGGCAGTATCAGATATATTTTGCAGTAATGTTATTTTTTGCTATGTGAAATCTGTTTGCTCAAGAAATAATTTTTTGCTAGATGGACTTTATGCACAAAGGTGAAGCAACACGGAAGGGTGTACGTTGTAAATTATAATAGAAGACCATATTCAAGATTTGCTCTGTTTTTTTTTCCCTTTTTTTTTGTTTTTAAACGTGTGATGTGCATTCTTATGATTTGAAAAGTTATAGATTTAGCAGAGCTTTTTTTTTCCCCTTATCTTCTCTTGTCTCATGCAGTATTCAGTTTGTCTTTCTTTCATTGGTCAGACTTTGGCCACATAAGATACCATATATGGAGACTTAGCCATTGTAACTTATATATTGATCATTATCATAATGGTTTATATTTTCTTTTAGTATATCTTTTAGCGGCATAGATCGTGCGTTATTTTGGTTTTGTTTTCTATGGGTACAAAAACTGGTGTCTTTACCAGCTTTGCTTTCTAATGTGACACATTGCTCAGGGAAGCAGTCTAAACTAATTTTAATGCCTGAAACTAACCTGAGGGAACAGTTGAACTGTCTGTGTCCTTTTTGTTTTTTCGGTTTTCTTTCTTATTTTACTTTAGTTCTTAATGTTTTTAAAAGTTAACAGTTCTCGCTGTATTTTGCATTTGTTTTTCTGCTAACTAATTTTGTTTTGCCTTTGGTTTAAATAGTTTTTTTTTATTTCAGTATTATTTTATTTCCTTGTCAGGTTAAGTTTTGGTTTTACAAGGGAACTTGTAATTTCAGCAAGACCTGATTGCATTACCTTTGCAATTCAAGTAGAGCATAGTTTGGCATCTCTGCTTAAAAAGTGTAGAGGATTTCTTGAGTAAATGCAACATGAAGAGCATTCGCTTGAAGGCGATAATTAAAAAAACAAAAGGTAAGGGATTAAAAAATAAGCTACAGTATTAGATACCTCGCATTAAAACCTTTTCCTGTCATGTGAAGTTAAACAAACACACGCACACACCCCCCCCCCCCCCCCCCCCCCCCCCCCCCCCCCCCCCCTCCCCCAATGTGAAGTTAAACAAACACACGCGCACACCCCCCCAATCCATATAAAATTCTTTGTCCGTATTCTAATTTCCAGTGGCAAATACACAGAAGAAAAAGTTACTTTTTATATTTTTTGAGCTAGATTCTGTTAAGAATATTTACAAAATGCTATGAGAGGACATTTTTCTCAGTTTGTTTTTTATTTGCATTTTAGGCTGACTTTCAAAGCTAGATAAGATAAAATTGTTGAAAGTTACACACTGATGTAAGGAACTGGGGAGTGGGTAAAGATACATGATAGTGGTGGCCCTTCTCTTCCCCCCTCTCAACATGGAAAAAAACATGGCTGAGCAAAGCTGCAGAGAAATTGAGATGTCTGGAATAAATGACGCAATTTGTAATTGGATAGGAAAAGATTAATACTGTAATGTGGAGGATAATAATTAAGTTTTAAGGTGGTACGGGTATAAGTAATCCTTTGACCGTCCATTCTTTCGTCCCACAAAGCTCAATGCAGACTGTTCATTTTGTATGCACAGAAAAATGTGTTGTACTGGCTTATGATGTATTGCATTGTGTTAGTCTAATATGTGGAGAGCTGTCCCCCAAATCCCCCTGCATGGCTATTCTGTCCCCTTAATAGCAACCTAGATCAAATTCACAACTGGGCTGTCATCATAATGTAAAATAAACAATGACTGCATTTTTTTTTGTTGGTTGGATCTTTACTGTGGTGTGT
Source organism: Oreohelix idahoensis (assembly GCA_024509875.1). Taxonomy (NCBI): domain Eukaryota; kingdom Metazoa; phylum Mollusca; class Gastropoda; order Stylommatophora; family Oreohelicidae; genus Oreohelix; species Oreohelix idahoensis. The sequence continues at coordinate 224,360 of JAMPIV010019289.1, forward strand.
TTGTTGTATATGACTGAGAAAAGTTGATGTGACCATAGGAGGTAATATGAGAAAAAAAGAATTCTGGATCTTAGCGGGGAAACATAAATCAATTTCTTTGGTAGACAAAGAAAAAGATTTTTGTACCACTATGAATGACAGCTAGCCGCAGAACAAGGGCATGCAACGCCTGAGAGAAAGGAGGTTTGACAGTACTTGCAGAATCCTGAGGAAATATGGTCTGATGCAAGCCAAGGATACCGATTTTGCAATTGAATAGAAACTACACCTCATGACATTTGATGTTTAGTTGGAAGAAAAACATTTTTAAAAAAAAAAGCTTGCTGTTTGAAACTTCAGAAAAGTCCTCACAAGCGGATACATAATAATTTATACATTGATTGTGTTTCAAAAATAGCAGACATAATTTGCTAACTTAAACATCTAACTTAAACCAAGTGCAAGATAAAATGAGATTACTGGCTTAGCAAGGTGCTACTTCTGCAGCTGGTTCCTGATGTAGCTGGGTTTGGAACTCCACAGAGAAAATTCATAGACCATGAGAATAAACGTGGAAAGTGTTAGCCATATTGAACTTTGAGAAATGCTCTCCATGAGATGTGAACTCGTAAAACAAACATAAAGGAATGGACAATGATATCAAATTAGAGATAATAAGATAAGAGGAGCTTTGGAAAATATATCAGACTTGTTAACTCTTTCATTCCAGAGTTATTTTGCACGCTGTGCCAGACTTTTTTGTGGGCAGAATTATATAGAGTGAAGTGTTCATCATTCAGTCTAGATGTTTTTTGTGAATTTTCCTTTAATGTTTTAGTTGTATCCCTAGCTTCATCTTCTACCAAGAACTAGTGATTAGATTTTACGGTAGGTCTAGTTTTGTTGCTTTTTGATCGGCCAGAATATGACTACGCCCACTCATCAACTAAATCTAGTGTGTTTAGCTTTTCTGCACAGATTCCGTATTTTGACAACAAACTGTGACTAACAAACAATCATCATCAAAGTCAGCAATGTTTCAAAGTAGTTTGACACAATTATTTGCTTAGGAGACTTAGAAAATGTAAATATAAAGCGTGACATATTTCTCTAGCAATAACAACGAAAAACTCAAACACGCGAATCTTCACAAAAATTGTGATAATAACATCAAAACACGCACATGTGCTGATTAACTACAGTCAAATTTGTTGTTTAGATAGTAGCGGAAGTCATTCTACGAGTTGTAATATATGAACTACATTAAACGGACGATTTTTAGGGTTTATGCGTGATAAACTAAAAACCACGCTCTGAGCGTTGTTCTGGCACGGCGCGTTGAATTTTGCAACGCTCAGAGCGTTGGTCTGGAGTCAAAGAGTTAAAAATCAAATCAAATCCAGTTCAAAAGTACGATTATTCCAACTCAGATATCTAGGCAGTTCTTTTGTATCATCACCCTTCAGCATCCCTGGAGCATAGGCTTTCAACAAAGTTATGCCAGGTCTCTCTGTCCCATGCCATCAGTGTAAGGTCTGTCAGTGTCTTCTTCATCCCATTTATGTCTTCTCCAGTTCTCTTCTCCATGTGTTCCTCAGTCCCTCTACCTCTCTTACCCTGGGGATTCCAGAATAAGGACTGCCTTGTAATGCTATCAACAGGTTTCCTTAATGTGTGTCCTATATATTGCCAGCATCATCTTCTCATCTCATGTTCCACTGGTTCTTCTCATCAGCTCCACATTAGTGATCTTGTCATACCACTTCAATCCTTCTATTCTACGCAAGCACCCATTTATGAAAGTCTTACTTTTTGTTTGTTTGTTTTCTCCATGTTTCAGAACCATACAATAGGACTGACTTGACGTTTCAGTTGAAGATTCTGATTTTTTTTTGGTTGGACTTTTAATGTGTTTCCCAATGCAATGAAAGCTCCTCTATCCTTTTTTATTATTATTTTGATATCGTTGGTCCTTCCAACTTTGTATTGCTGCCAAGATATTTGTATGATTCTACATCTTGTAGAGGTGTATCTTCAAGTGCAAGTCTTTTTTTTTGTGTGACTGAAATGACGGAGAACAACCAATACACGACAAACTTTCAAACACGGACAGAGAGACCACATGAAAACCAATGCAGTTTTGATGATTCAAAACACAAGAGACCTTTAGGAATGAATTTACACCAATGCCAGCTGGCAAGGCATTCTGTAATGCCACCTAATTTTACGTACCTTCACTTTTACTCATGCGGGAATCAACACCTGCATCCCTACTCTAACGCCAGAACACACTTTCTTATTTTACAATGGCTATTTCTTAATCTTGTTGAGGTATTGTTGTCTTTAATCTCTAAAAGTAAACAGGTTGTGTCTCTAATTTGAAAGAAACCAGTCTGTCTGTCTGATTGGAAGTAACCATGCTTTCCCACTAATTAGTCTGTCTCTAATGTAAAAGTAACCAGTCTAATGTTAAAGTTACCAACCTGTCTCTCTAATGTCAAAGTAATCTGTCTGTCTCTTTCATGTCAAAGTAATCAGTTGGTCTCGATAATGTCAAAGTAATCAATCTGTCTCCCTAATGTCAAAGTTACCAACCTGTCTCTCTAGTATCAAAATAATCAGTCTGTCTCAATAATGTCAAAGTAATCAGTCTGCCCCGATAATGTCAAAGTAATCAGTCTGTCTCTCTAATGTCAAAGTAATCAGTCTACTGTGAGAGTAACCAGACTATCTTTCTAATATCAAGGTAACCTTGCTGTATCATTAATGTCAAAGTAATCAGTCTGTCTCTCTAATGTCAAAGTAATCAGTCTTGTCTCTCTAATGTTAAAGTAATCAGCCTGTCTCTCTATTGTCACAGTAATCAGTCTACTGTGAAAGTAACCAGACTATCCTTCTAATATCAAGGTAACCTTGCTGTATCATTAATGTCAAAGTAATCAGTCTGTCTCTGTAATGTCAAAGTAATCAGTCTTGTCTCTCTAATGTTAAAGTAATCAGCCTGTCTCTCTATTGTCACAGTAATCAGTCTACTGTGAAAGTAACCAGACTATCCTTCTAATATAAAAGTAACCATGCTGTATCATTAATGTCAAAGTAACTAGTCTACTGTGAAAGTAACCAGACTATCTTTCTAATATCAAGGTAACCATGTTGTCTTTTTAACTTACTCTCTCTAATGTCACAGTAAGCAGTCTGTCATCTCTCAACGTAACCAGTCTCTCTCTATAATGTCAAAGTAACCTCTTTCTCTCTAATGTGACAGTAACCTGTCTGTCTCGCTAGTGTCAAAGTAAAGCAGTCCGTCTCTCTATTGTCAAAGTTAACCATTCTGTCTATATAATGTTAAAGTAGCTAGTCTATCTAATGTCAAAATAACCATTCTGTTTCTCTATTGTCAGTGTAATCAAATTGTCTCTCTAATGTCAACATATAAATAACCTTACCCTTGTTCACTCATTGACGACCAGTACCTCGTTATGGTGCATTGGTTTTTAGGAGGAATGATGGTTTGCAGCTCTTGTCCAGCAATTTTATCAGGAGTATGCTTAATACTGAAATTCTTCGAATTTTTTGGCCGAATACCATCTCCAACCAGTAACTGATAATACGGTGCAGTCAAAAAAAAGCATGCACACCATCATTGCGGGCAGACGCTGTGACTGGGTTGGCAATGTCCTCAAAAGGGACCCCTCCTGACACCATCATCAGAACTACAACGCTATGGACCCCAGAAGGACGGCCAAAGACATTCTATCGGAGAACAGTGGAGGCTGAGATGCAAAACATGAACCAGAGTTGGGGTACTGCACGAAGGCTGCCATACAAAGACGCCACTTTGTCAGTCAGGGGCTAAGGATCCAAGTAGAAGAAGAATTCTTAATACTGATGCAGTGTACTCTTGTTGTCTTTCTCAAACTCCTTTAGTTTATCTTCCATTCTTTTGGCTTGTTATATAATAACTTAACCTTACACTGATCATTCAATCTGTCTGTGTATTTGATTACGTGTCTCTCTAGCCATCTATGTATCTATCCATCAAACAATTCATCTGTTTTATTTATGTATTACTTGCTTTGTTCCCACCTTTCTTCTGTAAGGTAAATTATACTCTTTTTTTAAATTGACGTTCTCTCTTTCATATTTCTCTATCTTTCTTTCTAATTTCCAATGTTCTCTCTTTTATATTTGTCTGTCTGTCCTTTCTAATTTATTTATATTAAAATAAAAAAAAGACGTCCGAATTACACATAATATGCTCCTGCATTAGCCACGGTGTACATTTATCTGATGTAGACTATGGGGAATGTTTTGAGGATATGGCAGAGCTTGGATTACCAGGAAGCAGATGTGAGGCGATTCCCACTAGTGTCTTGAAATCATCGTTTACAATCTAGATTCTTTTTTCCCAGCCATCAGATGTGTACGATTGTCGAAAAGACGAGAAGGTAATCTTAGATTTCAATGAGGGCATTTATGCGAAGACAAAACTACTTTACTGGCCAGCCGAAAAATATCAATAAATACGATACAGATATATTTAACATAATTTTAATATTACAATAAATGAAATAGAAAAACACTAGGTAGGGACTGACAACTCAGAAGCTGCCGAGATCTACTTTAGAAACACTGCGGTCTAAAGATTTGCCTTCATCAAATCATGTGAGGTGATCACTGGCCCAAGACAGTTTACATGTTGTTAGATGTGTAGTGCGAGCGTATGATGAGTTGAGTGTGGGTGCGAATGAAGACGCGAATGTGTTTAGGCTCGTATAGATGTAGATCCTGCAACCCATACTCTCACATGCAGTAATCAAGGATGCTTTGACACTGCAGGCATGTTTCAAGACATTTATTGACGGGAACACACATAATATCAACAGGAACAGTCAGTGTAACAAGGTCATGCTGACCTGACATCGATAGGTATACATTTGGCATTCAAAAAGGTAAACATCAGAATAGACGTGCATGGTCAATAGCAAAGTTCTTCAATAATGACAGTTCGTAGCGTCGCCCTTGGCGTCTCTGACTAAACGCGTCAGATGCCTTAGTTACCTTGACACACAGGTGCAACTTGGCACTCCCTGCCAATTGCACATATCAGGCTGTAGTATAATAGCCGGAAGCACAGGCCTCGTCCTAACGTCGGCCGTGTACTTCTGTTAAATAGGTTATCACCAACCCTGCAGTAATACTTATTGTAGATAGAAGTTCCGCCAATCTGCGGCTCCCACAATATATCTTCGTCACTGGATTTCTGGACAATATAAGACTAACAGTCTTGGATGGCTACCTCGAGCACAAATATATAAGTTCTGAAATGGCGGATCAGTGAACTGCTGTTCACCCTAGGTAATCCTTTACATGTTCTGCCACCGAAAAGCGTAATAATGCATAAAGGTCGGTATTACCTGGTAAATGAATCCTCAGAACTACACAAGGAATTCTGTCGTCATCCCGACGCACAGAGATTCACTGGGGAAAACTGCCATAGCAGTTACTTCGAAGATTCTCCCCGAAAAACAATGGACTCTTGGTCCCTTCAGAAAAACAGGACCTCCCGGCTTCCCGGAAGTATATCTCACTCCCGCTTAAAAAACCTTCCCATAGGCCCACGCCGAACTGTCAACCTCTGACCCTAAAGGTCAAACACAATGAATGAATAAACAAGGGAAGACAACCCCTAATCAACCTGACATCGCAGGTAAAGACACAATTATACTTATGATACAAACATAAGCAAATAACTTGACAGATGACTCCGTCGAAAATGACAGCAACATTACTACCACCCCCCTGTAAAAAAAAAAAATGCAATTTTTTTTTTTTAATATGTTCATGAGCAAGATAGCACCAGTATCACTTCTGTGCTCATGCAAACAATGAACCTAATATCAGGTACTTCTTCTTCTTCTTCTTCGTTCGCCCTGAAAAGGACGGTGGTTGCGTTGTGTCTGTTTACAACGTAGCTGCGATATCTGCACCTTTCGGTCGACACATCCGACTTCTGCACGGCATTTTTTAGGACCGGGTTTGCCTTCCCATTTCGATCCACACTCGCTCAGCCAGCCTGCACAGCTGCAGACTGTTTCCAGGACCACCACGTGGAGGTGGAGTGCGGTCTTGACCAGCTCTGGTTCGCTGGTCCTGACACAGGCAGTCAAGCTATGAGTCACTGACTGCGGTCTCATGCAAACAATGAACCTAATATCAGGTACAATAGAAGAGGGTACAAATCATCTCCCAACATAGGAGAAAATATTTCCTTTAAGCCAAACAAACTAAGGGATACCATTCAAGAAACCTAAGTTGCTGGCAATACCAGTCATATATCAAACATTACTAAATAATATAATCATAGCAATATACAAATGTCAATGCTATTTTAGCAACATATCACTGATGGATGGACAAAATGAAATTTGTTAAATTATCTAAACATCATCCAAATACATTTGTATTACAACATATTATGATATTAAGGACAGACCTAAGTCTGAAAAATATATCAGGAAAAACTAGGACACAAGATTTAACTGGAATCATGTGGGCATCTAGACAATATGTCCGCCATCACATTATCCGAACCACGGATAGCTCGCACCGTGAAATGGAAAGGCTGAAGAGCAATAGCATAACGAGTAGATCTCGAGCTCTTCAAATCCTTACTTTGCATAGCCGTAAGAGCTTTTTGGTCGGTTTCCATAAAGAAATGCGCGCCCAGAAGGAACCTTTGTAGCTTAAGAATGGACCAAACCATAGCCAACAATTCACGGTCCAAAACCGAGTAATTCCTTTCTGCCGCATTCAGCTTCCTAGAAATATACATTACAGGATGCAGAGTTCCTGAATATTCCTGCATTAGTGCCGCTCCAATGCCAGTGGAAGAGGCATCACTACGAAGGACAAAAGTCTTATCAATCGTCGGTAGTCTTAAGATAGGATGAGATGAGAACAAATTCTTAACCTGATCCAATGAAGATTGGCATTCTTGGGACCAACGCACCATATTAGGAGAACCTTTTTTCAATAACGTTGAAAGTGGTGCCATAATGGAGGACAGATTCTCAATGAATCTTCCATAGAATTGTATCAATCCCAAGAGACTACGCACTTGCTTTTTTTGTCTTCGGAACCGAGATATTTAATATCTTTGAAATGTTTTGGTCCTCTGTCTTCAACAGACCATGACCAACTCGATGACCTAGGAAGGAAATTTCACTAAACCCAACAAAAGCTTTAGAGGGTTTAGCAGTCAAACTATGCTCACGTAGAGTAGATAGCAATTCCTTCAGACCCACATAGTGTTCTTCCCAAGTATCGCTGAAAAGACAGATGTCGTCTAAATATGCAATGACATCTGCACGATCTGATAGAATTCGTCGCATCATGCGCACGAAAGTCGCTGGGGCGTTCATAAGCCCGAAAGGCATAAAATTCCATTGAAACAGACCCCTAGGTGTCGAAAAAAGCAGTGAGAGGTTTGGCGTGTTCCGTCAATGGGACTTGCCAATAACCTTTCGACAAGTCTAGTTTAGTAAAGAATTTAGCTTTAGAAAGTCTAATAAGTAGATCATCTAATAACGGCATAGGTTCAGCATCGAACTTCGTAACTTGATTTAATTTGCGATAATCAACGCAAAGACGTATGTTATTGTCTTTCTTTCGAACAATAACTATCGACGAAGAATAAGCTGAAGTGGATGGTTCAATTATTTGTAGTTGAATCATTTCATCCAATTCTTTCTCGACTTGTGCTTGAAAATGAATAGGTATTGGGTATGGTCTTACTCTGATCGGATTACGATCAGTAAGTATGATGTCATGTTCTATGACATCTGTGTGTCCAGGAATGTCGGTAAGGACATCCTGATATGATTGTAACGTAGAGGATACTTGACGTTGTTCCTCAAAAGACAAGTTAGAAGAGACTGTAACGTCTCTCCACGATTCCGTTGAAATAAGTGGAATCGTAGGAAGAGGTAAGTTCACGTCAGAAAAAAAATAGTTTCCTCATCCTGTATAACGGACAGGGATGAGATGTGACCATGTTGAACTGGAGAGTCGTCCGTCGCCTGGAAAATAGGCTGTAAAT